>CM035434.1:44088534-44491034 GCA_020310875.1 Ceratopteris richardii
AGAGCGGAGAGTTCTTCAAAGTGAAGTGCTGTGCTATCTATCAGGCCATACGGGGTTGGGATATGCACTTTGTTATAAACGGTGGCCAGCGGGTTTGTGGCCTTGCCCTCCCGTACATGCCCTATGTGAATGCCGCCTTCGAGTCCCTTCGTGGCCGGGGCAAATTTTCAAGGGAATTGGCCGGCGTGAATGTAAGCCGCAAATGCGCATCACAACCTTGCCTTGGGGTAAAACAAAGCTTGGACAGCCGATAGGCCCGTTTTTGGCTGGCCGGTGAGTATGTAAGCTGTCATGCTGCAACTCCTTGAGTTTGTAAGTCGGCAAAATGAAGTCTCGTTCGTGCGTAAGGTTGGGGGATGCCGGCGGGTTCCTTTGTGGCCGGGCCCCGAGGGATGTCCTAAGTTAATCCGATCGGCGTGCGTAAATTGTTTCGTGCGATAAGTCGTCTCAACGCGCTTTAAGTCGTTGTGCCATAAGTCACAAAAATGTGCCATAAGCCGCTTTGAGCTTCGTAAGTTGCACACACCATCAATCACAATGATGCCTGGCATGTTCATGCCATTTCCAGATTGTATCATAGTTGGTCGTGGACAGGCCCTATTTCCTTGGCAGGAATTACCTTGGCAGGAATTACCTTGGCCGGCACTCGTAGCCTCGACTTCGACGTGCCTTAGTAATTGTGGAAAGGAAGGATGGACCCAAAGGGTATCCGTGGATTGGCGGAAGGGCCTTTCCCATCACAAAATGGGCTTGGACCCTTATCGCTTTATCTGTTGGGGACGAGACAATTTTTACATAGAGGGGGCTTGGGACCTTAGTGTTTCACTTGGGCTGCTGCCTTGTGCGGAATGGCTCAATCAGCCCTTATGACGGCAAAGGGCATGTGGACGTCCAGTCGTGAATTGACTTAGAGGGACTGGCCATCCTTTTGACGATACGATCTTCTTGGAAGTCCTTAGATTAGAGTTGACACATTCAACCTAAGTAGAGGCAAAGTGCCATGACCCAAATTGCGAGGTTTGCATTTATGCAAGATCCGGCTCATGTGGAGCCTGGCATGTCCCGATGTAGTTAGATTGGGACATGCCATCCCTGTAAATCTTAAGAGTCCCTTCTACTCCGAGCCAAACAAGCGGTGTTAGGTTCGCACCTCTTTGGCATAAGTTATGTTTCCCTTAGATATGCATTCACACAACAACCCATGGTATTAAGGACACTGCCCCAAAATTAGAGGGTAAGAATACCATGTGGAGTATCACAACCATCACAATTTTCACCATTTCGACTTCACCACAAACGGAAATCATTCTAGTGCTTGTAGGTGAACTTCTCGAGGACGAGAAGACTGTCGGAGAGGGGCGGGCTGGATGTCATGCCCCTTTGTCTTCTCCTTGGTTTTCTATCCAGCCAACCTTGGTGCTTGGGTGGTTTTGCCTCCTGTGCCAAATTTTGCGCAACTATAAGGGGAGTGGTAACCATACATGCCTCTAGACGGGGGATCCACTAGAAACAACACACCAAGGGTAGTAAGTGCACCTTCCTCACTTTTCATGGGAACGTTGAATGTCCCTTGCTTCGTGGGTAGATGCCCGCCAACGGGAGCGCCCCTCGTCAATCCTTGGCGGGTCTTGTACCTTGATGGTCGGGCAAGCCCGCATCAAGTCAGCCCGTCCTCAACTTGCCCGCTCACTTAAAGGGGTTTTGGACATGTGTGGCAATGGAGAGGCACTCTGCCTCTTTGCAACCGACAACCTTGGACTTTACTGCAATCTACCGCAAGGTTTGTCCGCCTTTAGCGACCGCCTCTTCATGCTTCTAGGTTAAGTCTTCCATCTCAACGAAGTCTCCCTCGCTTCCGGGTAACTCAAGGGGATTTTGCCCCTTTTAAATTTGTGGCGTTCCGTCTCCTTGTAGGTGAGGCAAAGAAGGCCTCCCCTTGGAGCATACCATCATGGGGGGGAGGGGGAGAGAGAGAGAGAGAGAGAGAGAGAGAGAGAGAGAGAGAGAGAGAGAGAGATAGAGAGAGAGAGAGAGAGAGAGAGAGAGAGAGAGGAGAGAGAGAGAGAGAGAGAGAGAGAGAGAGAGAGAGCGAGAGAGAGAGAGAGAGAGAGAGAGAGAGAGAGGAGAGAGAGAGAGAGGAGAGAGAGAGAGAGAGAGAGAGAGAGAGAGAGAGAGAGAGAGAGAGAGAGAGTCATATTAACGTCTTCTATAGGCCAAACTTGGCCTATGAGACAAAAACCATATACAAATGTAGTAACCCTGTGTAGAAGATGAAATGAAAGAAAAAGTATATCACTACACAAAGATATATAGGGCTGAAAGAGGCTGGGGAGACGTGGCTCTGACTCTGCAGATAGTGACCACCTAATACATGGGGATCCATAATGTGAGTAAAAACACCCTAGCTACTGGTGATGGGTGGAGGTGGATGTAGTATGTGGTACATCGGTGGGGGTTTGAGTGCGTCCTGAAGGAAGACAACCCAAGGGGTGGTGGTACGTCGATGCTCCATCATGTGGTCGTAGGTTGTCCTGATGCGTGAGATATCCTCATGATATAGTCGTGGTCGACGATATCCGCCCATGCGTGGTCGGCGCCGTGCTCTCTGTGCTGCTGCCTGGTGGAGCGTGCGCCCTATAGATGGACCTCTCTGATGTACCTCAGCTCGCTGAAAGAACTGGGTAATGGTCTGCTGGGTACTCACCCGTGGCTGATGTGTGGGCTGTAGTGACTGCTCGCGCCTCTCGTATGCTGCTGTGAGAAAGCGTCCCAAGCGTCGCTGGTCTCCCATAGTCATGCACAACTGGAGTGACTCCGCTATCTGGAAGTGTGCTCGTAGGTCTAAGTATGCTGGGCATCTGATAACAAAATGCTCCTCACTCTCTACCTCTGTCTCGCATACTGGGCACCACCTCTCCTCACGGGGGACTCCCTTGGACTGACCCCTCTCAATCTCGAGATGATGTGATGAAACCCGGAGCTTCCCAATGACTACTCGAAGGTGGTGGGGTAGGTATGTCCGCATGTATCTCGGAATCTCGATGAAGCCCTCGTCGGATATATGTAGAAAATGCTCACGGTAATAGAGCATTTTCGGTGGCAATGTATCCCTAGGGCTCACCGGTCACGGGCTGCCTGAGACATAGAGAAGACCCCTGATGCTGCTGTAAATGTCTGTAAATGTCACCCCCAAGTAAACATATGTTCACAGATAACCCTCTATGTCTGCAAACGTTATCTAGGCCATGTAGATGATGCTGTAGACCTTCTGCAGACTCTGAAACCAGTACAATATCATCAGCGTATAAAAGAATATGGACCGTGGACCCACGTACCTTAATGCCATCACCCCCTGCTGCTGTATGTAGTCCACTATCTCATCAATGTAGATACCAAAGAGGGTGGGTGAAAGAGGGCATCCTTGCTTCACCCCGATAGTGCTAGCAAGTGGATGAGATAAGCCCTCGGGGCATCTGACTCTACCATATACTCTCTCGTATAAGGCGTAGATCCCCCATATCATCTCCTCTGGAGCTCTGATATCAAGTAGTCGTCTCAAGAGTCGTTCCCTGGGAACAATATTAAATGCTTTGCGGAAGTCCACAAAGCAACAATATAATCTCCTCTTTCTCACCCTTGCCTGGTCGATGAGGCATCTCAGAGTGAAGATGTGGTCAATGGTAGAGTAATCGCGTCTGAAACCTGCCTGTCCTGGAGCCCTGATACCCTTCCTCTCTGCGAGAATACTCAACTCTGTCTCTAGTACTGCCCCATATAACTTGGCCAGTATAGGGCCAATCATGATCGTCCGGTATGTAGCTGGATCCATAGTATCACCTGACTTATGAATGGGCACTATGGTGTGCTCAGTCCATGAGTCAGGGAACCCTTCAACCAATGCGCGGTTGAAGAGGTGGGCAATGAGCGGTGCAAGGGTCGTGCCTCCGTAGATGAGGTGCTCTGCCTGTAAACTGAAATGGTCATGGGCCCTACCATGCTGTAGCCGGGCAATAGCGTGTCCCACCATAGTGGGTGTGAAGAAGTCAGAGGAAGTAGGACGTGAGCTCTGTGGTCTCGGAATGGGGAGAGAGAGAGAGAGAGAGAGAGAGAGAGAGAGAGAGAGAGAGAGAGAGAGAGAGAGAGAGAGAGAGAGAGAGAGAGAGAGGGAGGGAGGGAGGGAGGGAGGGAGGGAGGGAGGGAGGGAGGGAGGGAGGGAGGGAGGGAGGGAGGGAGGGGGAGGGGGAGGGGGAGGGGGAGGGGGAGGGGGAGGGGGAGGGGGAGGGGGAGGGGGAGGGGGAGGGGGAGGGGGAGGGGGAGGGGGAGGGGGAGGGGGAGGGGGAGGGGGAGGGGGAGGGGGAGGGGGAGGGGGAGGGGGAGGGGGAGGGAGAGGGAGAGGGAGGGAGGACAAAAGCTTGAATGATGTGTGTGTGTGACTCACCTCCCATCCATGTGGCCATCATGCCTCAACCTCTTGTACTCTAAAAATAGCAATGCTCTGGAATATAGTGTAGTGTGAACATGTGGCCATCATGCAACACTTATTCCCATTGCTACTTTAGTACCTTAGGGTATCCCCCGAGTTTGGGACCTTGGCTAGCTGGCCCTTGTCCTTCACACACATGGATTGATCCCTGTGGATCAATCTCTGACACTCTCTCCCCCTTCTAAAGATTATTGTCCTCAATGATCAATGAGGTAAAGTACTTGCGAATCAGAGCTTTTGATTCCCAAGTAGAGTCAGTAAGTGGTAATCCTCTCCAGGCTACTAGATACTCCTGGATGATACGATTCCTCAATCACTTCTGTCTTTGATCTATTACTTTCTTTGAAAGAAACAATACCTTCTATTAGATTATCCTCCCTGGAAATATACTTCCGAAGTTTACTGACCCAAAACATTGGACGTACTCTGCAATCTGGAGGAAGCTCTAATCGGTATGCAACTTCACTTAGCTTTTTAACTATCTTCCAAGTTTTTGTTTTGTTGACTTGACACATAAAGCATTGTTGAACATAAGTGTGGACATCTTTGGCTAATCCAGGCCACCAAAATGTTCTTCTAACAAGCTGTATTATCTTGTCAACACCTGGATGTCCTGCGCAAGGCAGGACATGGATGTCCTTCTAACAAGCTGTATTATCTTGTCAACACCTGGATGTCTTGCGCAAGGCACATCATGATTATTATGCATGACTTTTCTTCTCAAATCCCGGGAATCTGGTACGCAAACCTTTCCTTTCCGTTTGACTATTTCATTCTCATGTGAGAAATTGGAATACGGAATGGACTTGTTCGCTCTGCTAGGGGAAGAAACAATTGGAAGTGTCTCGTCTCCTATAATAGAGTCATCACTGATGGGTCGAATAATCTGTAACAAATGTGGATCTTCCACCTATGCTTCCTTGATTTCTTGAAGCAATGAGCTTTCTAGAACTGTAAAGCTCATTTGATACATTATCCGTGATAATGCATAGCAACTGTATTCTTTTTGGCTCTTCTATACAGGATTTCCATGTGAAACTCTTGCATGAGCTCAGCCCAACGAGATTGTCTTCCTCGAAGATCTGGCTGACTACAAAAATACTTAAGTGTATGGTGATCTGTGTATACCTTAAAGTCTGCACCATAAAGATAGTGTCTCCAGACTTCAAGTGAATACACAACTGCATACAACTCTTGTTCATGCAGTGGCCAGTTGCATTGTGCACTGATCAATTTCTTACTCTCAAAAGCTATGGGCCTTCCATCTTGGCTCAAAAATGTCCCTATGGCTATGCCACTAGCATCTATGTCTGACTCAAAGGGTTTCTGTGGATCTACCACTTTGAGTATTAGGACTCTGAAGCAGCTTGTTTCAGAGTATCAAAACTATCTTGCTGCCCTTGCTTCCATTCAAATGGAACTTTGCCTTGAAGCAAGTTCATCATAGGCGTTGCTATCGACGAATATGAAGAGATGAATTTTCGATAGAAACAGGAAAGTTCTAGAAATGACTGTAACTGCCCCTTATCCTAAGGAGTAGGCCAAGTTAATATGACTGAGACCTTTTTGGGATCCATATGAACCCCATCGGCTTATACCACATTCCCTAGATACTCTATATGCGGAAGAAACAACTGAGTCTTCTCTAGATTAACATACAGCTTATTTTCTTTTAAAACATTTAATACTAAGCTGAGATGATTTTCATGCTCCTACCTCATCTGCGCATATTAAACTCTTGTAGAATCAAGATATGATTCCTTAGAAAACTAGAAACTTTAAAGTCTATGTCTCAACTCCTAAATCGAGGAAGTTCTTAGATGACTTTTATTTGACTATTGCTGACTATGACATTCTAATCAAGCTTGATTTGCCCTTTTTATTCCACAAATCTGAAGTCTATACTTCTTGTGAAATAAACTTCTTTGTTCTATACACATAGAAATGTGCACCAGACTCATAGCTATGTAATTATAGTAACTACTTATGAACTAGATACTGAATTTATAAGCATCCCAAACTTGCAGGTGTTCTTAGAGTTTTCTTCTAAGGTATCAAATTACCTTGAGACCTCTTAGCTCTTAGTTTCTAACTCATGAGACCTTGGTAAAACTAGCCCTTGTCTCAATTTGTCCTTTCTGCAAGAGGGCAATTCTTTTTACTTAAAAATTCTCATCTCTTTCTAAATGTATCACTTCACAAATTTCAAATCTTGACTTTATCCTTTTGATCAAAATGCCACCTGCATTCTTCTAGATCATGGAATCTTTGAGGATGAACTATCCTCTATTCTAGGTTCTAACTAGACATCCTAGAATTCCTAGCTGAGAACTACTAAGTTCCTTATTCTAATGACCTTGGCAACATTTGCCCTTGTCTTAAGACCTCCCTTGGGCTTATCCTTAAATTATTTTTTCCAAAATAGTGATGTCTATTAGATATCCACAAGCTTATACGATTCTTTGATCAGAACGCTAATGTTGCATGATGGCCACATGTTCACACTAAACTATTCCAAAGCATTGCTCCTTTAGTACCTTAGGGTATCCCCCGAGCTTGGGACCTTGGCTAGCTGGCCCTTGTCCCTCACACACATGGACTGATCCCTGTGGATCAAATCGACTGATCCCTGTGGATCAATGTCTGACAAGGGAGGGAGGGGGGGGGAGGGCCGGGGGGGAGGGAGGGGAGGGAGGGGGTGAGGGGGGGAGGGAGTGAGGGAGGTAGGGGGAGAGGGGATGGGGGAGAGAGAGAGAGAGAGAGAAGGGGGGGAGGCGGGGAGAGAGAGGGCGGGGGGAGGGAGAGAGAGGGAGAGGGAGAGAGGGGGAGAGGGTGAGGGGGAGGGGAGGGTGAGGGGAAGGGAGAGCTGATGTCATAGCACATCATTGGCAACCCAGCTTTGGCTCATATGATATGACAGAGCCAGTGAATCTTGTGTCTGAGTGATTTCAGGAGAATCAAGGATCTAAGGGAATCTTTAATCATCTTGTTTATATGGGACGTGTCTTTGTCTATGCTGTGTTGTGCGTAAGCTTCATTCCAACCAATGTTGCAAGTATGATATATGCATGATAGCTGAGATGAATTTGATATCCATGGTGATCATGGTTTGTAGGCATTTTTCAGCTGCTTAGGGTTAAGCATGAATTCTGTACTGCAGAAGCAGGTTCAATAAGGCATTGATGTGCACATCAGTGTTTGAATCTACTCACATGTTAAATTTATGTTATGTTGGAAGAACTTGTCATTTGTACCTCAAGGTGATTCTGAAGAGAGAAATGACTGTCCCAACACCATCATATTTGTTGACAGGTGGACTTGTCATACTGCTCTGGGACAGATGAAGGGATTGCAGCTCTTGCGAAGGGCCCATACATGCAGAACCTGAAGCTTGTCCATGTAAAAGGAACTAGTGTTGTGGGTTTCTCTAATGTGCTTGTGGCTGGTGAGGGGCTAAGAAAGGTAAAACTTCCAGTACATCTGAAGGAATCCCTCTCTCCTTATGTCATCCTGCAAGCAGAGGCACGAGGATGCAAGCTTCGATGGATGGAGAAACTTTAACCCGACACATGTGTGCATGTGGACATGCGTGCACACATACACAGACACACACACACACACACACACACACACACACACACACACACACACACACACACACACACACATCCACTCACCAAAAGCACAACGAGGAGCCCAAAGTCAGCATAGGGCTCGGAGAAAGAGAACAATGATTTGATGTTATATATATATATATATATATATATATATATATATATATATATATATATATATATATATATATATATATATATATATATATATATATATATATATATATATATATATATATATATATATATATATATATATATATATATATATATATATATATATATATATATATATAATATCAAGTTTATTCAATTGTTTGGTGAATTTGGGTTGTTTTTGTCTCTGAATGCTTGTCCGATAAATACCAGGTTAACTTCATCTCTAATTGCAATTGTTTGATAGATATGGGTTTATCAGCATCTGTGAATATGCTGTAGACAAGGCTTTCTTCAGCCTGCAAGGCAGCAATAGGAGGCAAACACAATGCTATAGGCTTGCCATCATCCATGCATTCAGATGACATGTGAGGAAAGAGTGAGAACAGGGTTAAAAACAAATAAAACTATTTTATTAACTTTATAAATTTCTTTTTATCGATTAATATAAATCTTACAACTCTTCAATCTTTTGGTGATTGCATGGTAGGCATTGATCTTTTCTTTGTCACTATCGATCACATGAGCAATGCATGGTGCAGCTGCTGCTTGTTTAGTTATAACATGGGCTCATTCACCCTGTGGTGGACCTGATAGCAAAACGTGTGACCTTATCACTGAGTCCCCATGTGCATCTTCCATTTCTTCAACTTCATCTGTACATTGCAGTATGCAGTCCTTTTGTTGAACAGTGCAGCCCTCTCTTGTCAATTAGTGTTCACCCCTTCTTAATCGCTTCATCATTCTCTGTAAATATGTTTGTGTCCTATGCCTGTTTATAATTAGTGTTTGGCGGTATGTTATTACTCTCATGCTAAAGCTCGTATCTAATTGGGGGTTTGTTAAAGTCGTGTTTGTCCTCAATCTTATGGATGGACCATAATAGTTGAGCACAGCCTTAATACAACTTGCAGAACACCCTAATCAACCGGTGAAGACCAATTGACTGAGAGACAAAAGCCACATACCATAGGGGATAGTGTAAGAGAATAACTGTCAGTTAAGGATCTTAAGCCACCCTAGTTTATGGGAGAAGAGAAAGATTGTAATAAAGCTGTTGTCTATACTTTTTTTCAAGAGTGAAATGACCTGGACCAACTTAAGCAGGCCTCGGAAGAATATCGGGCCTTGGAGGCAAGCTTATTGCTTGGCCTTAAGTCATATAAGTGGTGGATAAATCTTAAAGATGACAGAGCATTTCTTAAAGACTATTTTTTAAAGAGTTTTTTCTTGAGAATGAAGAGGAATGCAATTGGGAAGAATGGGATAGGACTATTCAACAAGGACAAACCTTATCCAATTCTCTCTCTTAGTATTGCAAAATTATTATTAAACTTGAAGGCCTTGATGACTTTCAAAAATATGTGAATTGTGAGATAGACAAAGCCATTCCGATGGAGGTCAAACATAATGCATTCAAGACTTTTGGCGTAACTACTAAGTTTGCTTAGATATATGAAGATCTTCGCGGCCAGCTTCCTTATTTCTAGAGTCTTCTACTTCCTTTAGTTCTGCTAAGCAATGAAATTTAAAAGAAAATCTTACTTAAAGAAGCACAAAACCATAGTTGAGAAGTTAAGTTAAAAGGACCGGAGGAACACCAAAAATCTCTAGGAACTAGTGCATCACATGATAAAGGGATAAGAAGCATTCCACCTTGTGCAATCTTTATCCATTCACAATAGCAACCTCTACAAATCTATAGGAGTTTTGCACAAGGATACTACATATTCGTGTCACCTTACTCAGACTATGTAATCATATTCATTCGGACCACATGATTCAGTGAAGTTACATTGGTCTATTCACAAGATACATTAGTGAGTGATGTTATAGAAGTTTTAATGAGGATACTACATACTCTTTTCACCCAACTTAGTCTATGTAGTCACATCCATTTGGACCACACTCGTCAGTGAATTTACTTGGAGGTATTCATGAGATATGTAATCGACTGATGATTGACAACTTGGCCATGCATAACCTCATGAAGTATACACTTCTTATTTTCCCACAAAAAGATCCTTTCATTAGCCAAGAAAAAATGCCCATAGGGCCACATTCCCAGTCTGGGATCAGATACGAATTCATAATGGGGGACAGACCACCCCACAGACCCATCCAACACAAGGAAAAGAGGATGGCTAGCTCCTGGGGGGAGGGATGGAAGGAGGGGAAAAAAGCAAAGCAGGTGGCCGGTAGTTCTCCCAGATAGTATCACCCTAAGAGGTAAAGAGAGGGCCTTTCTTCCAGAGCTGAAGAAAGGTGAGCCTTTGACGAGTCATGTCATCCGAACCATCTTGAAGATGGTCCAGCTGCCCCCGAAGGGTGCAGATCAGCTCGAGCAAAAAGTCTCAAACAGTCTCAGCTGGGGGAATCTCACGCTGCTCAAAGATGCGCTTTCATCTTGCTCTGCCAACAAACCAAAGGGTGCTGCCGCAGATCAGCTCCCAGTAGGGGTTGCCATTGCTCCTCCAAGGGGAGGTGCAAATGCCTTGAGTGGTGAGAATCCAGCCATCCCAGATCGAGAGGATAGTGCTATCAGCCTCGTGCTCGTAACTGAGGGCCGGGCCACTGAGCGAGCCCCAAACGACCACACCCAAGAGATGTGCTGAGTCCTCCAAGTCATAAGCCTCAAGATCCTCTGCCAAATCTGCAGGCCAGCTGGCAATCCTATAAACAGTGTCGTTGTGACTCGGTGTGGATGCCACAACCCGTGCAGTCAGGAGGACGCCCCCCATAACTCAGCCACGTACCGACCGCAATACCCCTATGAACAACCAGCCACTGAAAAAGGACAGTCTGACGAGGCTGCTCACTACTCTAGATGCGCAACCAGGAAGACAGGAACTCAGATGAGAGGCCATGATGCTGCCAGGCCTCGGCTGTAACAGGGATGGTGGGCTGGTGAGACTAAAGGATCCTCCGGCCCAAGCATGCAGTATACTGAAAGAAAGGGATAGTGGGGCTTTCTGGGGAGGCTTATGGGTCTTGCCACTGCCACTCACCAAGTTCCCACTATAAATGGGATAAAGGCTGGGTGCCCCAAGTCGAGAGATGCCAAGCCCGACCGCGAGTGCCAACCATTTTGATCCATTGAAAAGTGAAGTTGGCGATGATCTCGGACTCCTTAGTAGTGCTAATCAGCTGGCCATCTGCACCCATCTCAAAGAAGAGAGTCAAATCAGCCTGAATCTCCTTGGGATTAGAATCGATATGTCAAGCCTGACCGTGAGTACCAACCACTTTGATCCATAGAAAAGTGAAGTCGGCGATGATCTCCGACTCAGTAGTAGTGCTAATCAGCTGGCCATCTGCACCCATCTCAAAAAAGAGAGTCAAATCTTGGGTATAGCCTCGGGCGGCGATCAAAACCTCTATTTGAGTGAAGGCTCCCAACCAAACAGCTGAGGGGGAAGATCTGGACTGGATCCCCCAATCCCTCGGAGTAGCGGCCTCAATATCTCCGATCATATGAGGCACTCCATGCATCCCAATACATCTGTCTTGTTGTTGCTCCTCTGTGAGCCCCCTGAACGGCAACCAATCACCAAAACTATGTCTCGGGCCTCTGGCAAACACTCCCCAAGAAATATGCGGTTTGGAGCCAACCATGAATCCCCTCTTAGTACAAAGAATAAGGTTCTAGATCAGGGGCTGTTGGAGCTTCCCCTCAATGCATGAAGGCGGAAGGTGAATAAGAGGAGGAGGTAATTGCTCCCAAGTCCTCAGGATACCACATGCGAAGCGATCCACAACCCTCCTCGAGACTCCAGTATGCTGCATCTCAACAAAGATCCACCTAACCTCAGGCTTCCATGGCCCACCTATAGCAAGTGCAAACATGCTAAGTCTCTATTGAAGAAACTCCTTCCAGGGATTTGGGCTAGGAAGCAGGTGATCCGACATGCAAGAGCCTGCCACAATTCAATCATACCTCCAGAGTCAACCAAGGCATCACTCACATATATTCGATCAATCCGGGAGAGATTCATCCCACCAATGTGTCTGTCCGAGTGCAGAAAAAGGAGACTACCTCTCTTTCTGGCAAAACCCTCAATGTGCCATACATCATGAAGCCTTAGCATCAAACATAACCTCTCCCAGGCAGCAGGCTCAAACCCATGAACCGTAATCTAGCTGCTGCCCTGTCCGTCCTCAGGTGCCTCAATCATGTTGAAGTCACCAACACCAAACCAAGCATCCGCACTAAGTACTACATCAGTAATTTGAGACAAAAAAGTAATCTGAGACAAAAAAGTAGCACGTGCACTCTTGTGATTTGGGGCATAAAGATTCAGCAAGCCATACTTGAGGCCCTTCCACTAAAGGATCATCCAGATGCCAGACCTAATCTCCTCTTGTCAACAATCACGGTCTCCATGGAATCCCCAATCAAAGTACATACACAACCTTAGGAGCCATTGAGCTCATAACCAACCGACCAAAAGACCTCACTGTGTCTTTGCAAAAGATGTCCACAACACCGAGTATGGCCCAAAGAGAGATGGTGCCCTTGGGTCATCAAAATATCAGTGGGCCCACCAAGGAGGCACTGATGAATCTCTTGGCTCAAATGGCTCTATATCGCAAGAAGTTCGGGCCTCCCAGCCCTTGAACATTCTGTGAGAGAACTCTCATGGAGACTGAGCGAACCAAGAGGTTGCAACAACAACAAATCGGGCCATCTTCAAGGTGGGCTTGGATGGGGAATAATCCGAGTCCAGACATTCTCTACATGATGCCAATTATTGAGTAAGAGCACGTTGAATGCTAAACCAAGTAGAATCACCCAACTCAAGACCCTCTCTTGAGAGCGCATCTCCTCATGAACATACATATAACAAGGGGCAATGCGAGTATCGCAACTACATGTAAGATAAGCAACTCTCTTGAGGGCTAGGAATAAACATGAATTGTGTTGTATCCCAAAATCGGATGAATAAATCTGTATGACCAAGCTCACGAAGGTGATGCAAAAACTCAATCACTTGGGAACATACGAAACGCAATGCCTTCCCCAAGGAGCAATCACGTTGTGAGGCTCTGCATAAGGGAAGGAGAAAGTAAATGCCAAGTCCAAATCAGTTTGGTTGCAAGAGTCAAGAGCCACAATGTGAATCCGAACGGTAGAAGGGGTCCTGTCCTCTTGTACGGCAACGAAGCGGGAGAACTCATAGCCGAAATGTTCCCCCCAAATATGATAGTTAGAACTCACTAGTCAAGGAGGAATAACGGTCATGGGAGAAGTGCCAAGTGTGATAGGGGGTCTAGGAGTCGACTGCCCATCCTGAACTACCTGGCTCACTAAGAAGTCACGTCAAGTGAGCGCCAAGTACGGAGGATGTGTGGGCCTCAAAGTGGAGACTGACACAAGGGGATCACTAACGGAGAGGCTATTGCGGTCGGGGTTACCATACCTGAATCAATGCAGGGGCAAGCAGCCACCTCCTCCTGAAGTGCACTAAATCGATTCCCAATGGGAGTGAAGACTTGTTGGAATGCAACTCTTTGCTGTTGGCCCAATTATTGTCGCCGCCTGGGCTGTTGCTAGCTAGAGGATGACGGGGAAGGATCATATGAAGCTATCGGGATAGAGGAATTCTGCTACCCAACTCCCTGCCCCTATTGTGGATCATATGAGGTGCCTACTCATGATGGCCAGATGAGTAGAGGGACCTTAGAGAAAACTCTAGATGGTGACTAGGCAAGGGCTATAAATAGGTTGGGAGATGAGTCCTAGGCATGTCATTCTTCACTTCTCACATTTGGTATCAGAGCATGAGGGAGAGAGAGAGAGAGAGAGAGAGAGAGAGAGAGAGAGAGAGAGAGAGAGAGAGAGAGAGAGAGAGAGAGAGAGAGAGAGAGAGAGAGAGAGAGAGAGAGAGAGAGAGAGAGAGAGAGAGAGAGAGAGAGAGAGAGAGAGAGAGAGACCTTGGGGAGAGTTTGATGGAGATAGAAAAGAGATCTTGTGGTCACTTGAGGGGAAGATTTCATTCTAATTTTGGGGGGCATCTTCATCATCATCATCTATGAAGAATTTGAGCAGCCATGGAGGATGTTTCTGTTCTACGTGCATGGATCAAAATCGGAGTTGCAGACTCGAGATTTGTGCAAAAAGAAGCGTAGCTCTAGAACTCTCTTTTCTGCCTACTACATCCGTCGATAGTTCGCGGGAATTGAACCCCCAACCTCTGGCAAATGAGATAAGTTTACTATCCATCGAGCTACATGTGATTTGTTGTATTCTTTGCAAAGTTTGTATCAGTTAATGGCGCTAGACGCACGGGACATAAATGAAAGAGAGGTTAAGAGGAAAGAAATAAAGAGAAGAAGAAGGAGAGGAAGGAAAGAAACAAGGAGAAAGGGAGAAGCAAAGAGAGAATGACAAAGGGGGAAAGAGAGAGAAAAAGAGAAAGAGAAGGAGAAAGAGAATAAGGAAAGAAAATGAAAGAAAGAAAGAGAAGGAGAATGAGAAGAAAGAGAAAGAGAAAGAAAGAAAGAGAGAAAGACAGAGAGAGAGAAGAGAATGAAGAGAGAGAAAGAATAATTAGAGATAGAAAGGAGAAAGAAAAGAACGAGAAAGACAAAGAAAGAGGAGTAAGAAAAAATGAGAGATAAAGAAAGAGACATAGAAAGAGAATGAAGAAGAGAGAAAGAGAAGGAGATAATGGAAGAGAGACATGTTAAGAGAGATAGAGATAAAGAGAGAAAGAAATAGAGAGAGAAGAAAAGAAGAAGAGAAGGAAGAAGAAAGAGTGATTTATGAGAGAAGAAAACAAAAGAGAAATGATTAAAGAAAGAGAAAAAAAAGATAGGAAGTAAGAGAAAGAGTAATGTTAGTATATCTACCTTTAGTAAAATGGGCATAACTCTTTTGTATGATGGCCAAATTGGATGATTCCGCTTTGTATAGAAAGTAGACTCCCAGCGCTTTCAAGTGAGTGGATGGAAGCTATGATTGGGTAATTACAAACCACCTGTAGAGAGTATTTAATTCTCTGCATACTTCTTCAAAACGGTATGTTGTCCACTCACTTAGGTCCATTGTTTTAGCTATAAATTCCTCATAGAATATCCAAGTCAAGAAATTCAAATTGGTTATGATTCTAGACTTCAAGCCCTTTCTTTTGATTGCATGTCATAGTTTGATCATTGCAAACCATCTCTGCACAAGCTTTTTTATGACTGTTGGCTGGCGAGAAATTCTTTTTGAATTACTTGAGTGTCCAATTATGATAATTAGGAGTTTTTAATCATATTTTGAACCATTTTGGATATGAACCATTTTACTTAAGTGTCCAATTCATCTATGCACATGAAGTCATACTAACTTATGTTAATTCATAAAAGCATGCACAGATCTTGCTTGTGTGTTTTAGAATCTTTTGTAGGGATTGAAGCTAAAACAAAGACCTTGTTATGAGGGTGTGTAGAGCCCAACACATATTGAAAAAGTTTTTTATTTGCAGGTTTCTAGAGTAAAGAAAGTGGTTTGCCAACCACTATGTTGATGTCTATCATTGCATCATGTTTATTATTTTTTCAACCTTTATTTCCTTGGGGAAGTGTTTCCAAAATTTTTGTAGCCATATGGTATTATATGTCGTGTGAGAACTAGAGTGATGTTGTGTTGTAAGAGAGAGGAAGTCTTATGTGTGCAACATAACTAAAAGCATATAAAGTAATTGAAGTAGGGAAGAAGATGCATGAGTGGATGCGTGCATACATAGATATGATTACTAGAAAGATGAAGTGCATGATGCATTTTCTGTCTATAGAAGATCATTTTTATGTATCACCATGATGAGTTAGGGTGAGCATAAAGTATCTAATAGAAGTACCATGAATTGGCTAATTTTACCTTTAGAAAGTAAATGACAAAGCTATATTCCTCAAGAACAATTAAGATGTGTTTTCATCCACTAACTCATGAGCACATGAATTATTCTTCATGCGAATCTATGTACTTGATATAAAAGTTTATCTCGAGTCTGCACAAGAGTGCTATAGTTATGATCATCAATACAAGCATTAAATGCTTGTATGTGATTATTTGTGATGAGTTTAATGAATGTGCAAGAAGCACAATGATTACAATGTCATCCATAGATATTCGCTTCCACTGAAAAGTGGATAATATAAAGAATCGATTTTCCACGAGATGATTTGGATTGTTAATTTGTTTGCATTGATCTAGATAATCATTATATGCATGGATACGTCTCCATGTCATAATGCATCTAAGATAATGAATGAGTATGTTTAATCATAAGGATTAACGTGTCTCATCATTTTTAAGGTAAAAAGAAAATTGAGCAAATAGTTAGTGAGGTAGAAGCCTCACAAAGATTTGGATGTTGGTCTTTGAGGGAATGCCCAAATTTATTGAAATTTGAAGTGCAAGTAGCTACTAAGCTTTTCTTTAAGCTAAACAATTTTCAACTAATTTGTATACTTGTAGAAAGATCAAATGACCTTTGCACTAGAAGTGCTCCTAATAGAGGTAGAGGCCTCAAACAAGTGACATAGACATGTTAAAAGGGCTTTTCTCTTCATTGGTAGATCCAAATTGCATGATTTTTATTGGATAAATAGAATTGATAGATGCACTTTGTGCATACCAATTTTCATTAATTTTGGAGATTATTTGATAGGTTAAAGAATCTCTATACATGAAAGTGAAGTCTTTGGAATTTATGAAATGACTAGAGACCATGTCACATAGAGGTGATTGATTCTCTTATCTCATTTACTCAATTTGGATGATTTTTCTTTCTAATATTAGCTTACCAGCTCCTGATGATGCATACAAAATTTCAAGATGAAATGTTTCTCCATTTAGGAGATATAAAGAAAAGAGTAAAAGTGAGCCTCTACAAATTCTTAAAGTATTGTAGGTATAGAGGCTTAGTATTTTGGTCATTGTAAAAGCTTGAAATGTCCAAATACTACGAAATCTATATCAATGAAATTAGATAGTATTAACTATATGCTACTAAAATATGAAAGAAATTGGATATCAATTGTGTTGGAGTTGGACGTCTGCGAAAGCACGCGAACAACCCTCGCAACTGCCAATGCGCTCTGACTGTCAGTGAAGATGGTGGTGGCAAAAGACTCACCAACACCCAAATCAGCCATAAGGCGTGTGAGCCATACACACTCAACAGTCACTGTGAAAGCTACCCTATACTCAGCCTCACAACTGGAAGTGGCCACAGTAGGCTGCTTCTTGCTCAACCAAGATATACATGAGCTATCAAGCATGAAGCAAAAGCTACTAGTGGACACACGAGTGTCATAGCAACTAGCCCAATCAGAGTAAAAAAAAGCATGCAAATTTGGCGGTAGTGATTCCCCCTTGGGATAAAACGACTCAAGTAGTTGAGTACCACTCAAGTAGCGAAAGATGCGCTTAACCACCTGCCAATCCTTGACTCTTGGGCAATGCATAAACCTGCTCATCTGTGAGACAGCAAACTGAATATCTGGTCGAGTAATGCATAAGTAAATTAAGCATCCAATAGCCTGCTGATAGAGAACAACATCAAATGCATCTCCAACATCATGAAGACTGAGTCGTAGACCTATTTCCATAGGAATGGCAATAGATTTACAATCTTCAAAGCCAAAACACTACAATAATGTGTCAATATATTTCGTTTGACACAATGATCAGGAGCACATCATTAGCATAGTTAACATATAAGGTGCTTTTAGTTGGACTGTTCTCAAAACCATGTGCAATCAGATAGGCATGTATCTTCTCATACCAAGCACGTGGTGCTTGCTTTAAACGATATAATGCCTTCTTTAACCTGCACACCTGGTTTCATGCCCAATCTACACAAAGCCACGGGGTTGAAAAACATACACTTCTTCATGCAAGTCACCATTCAGAAATGCTGTTTTAATGTCCAATTGATGTACATTCCAACCATGATGGGCTGCAAGTGCACAGATGCTCCGAACAGTAGTCATACGACATGTAGGTGCAAAGGTCTCATCAAAATCAATGCCTCTTTCCTACACATAACCCTTTGCAACAAGCCTAGCCTTATACCTGTTAACTGTTCCATCAGATGTACGCTTCAGCTTGTAAACCCACTTAGTGCCAATCGCATTTTTGCCAGGAGGTAAGTCACACAAAGGGCAAGTACCATTCTTCATTATAGCATCATATTCAGATTGCATAACAGCCATCCAATTTTCTGAATTTTATGCTTTATCAAAGGAAAGAGACTCATTCTCATCACAGAGACTAGATGCAGCCATAGCATAGCAATCTGATGCAAAAGAGACACTATGAGAGCCTGATCGAGTATGATATGACAGAGGTGCATCTAATTTGCTATCACGCAAAGTCTGCACCAACCATTTTGGCATAGTTCTTATCTGCTCAATATCAGCTCTCTAATTAACAAGTGCATCATGTAAATCTGCATAAAAAATAGAATGATCTGCATCATCACCTGAAACGTGCAAAGGCTGAGAAGTTGCCTCATTAGGACCAGCACTAGAGTGTCCACCTATAAAAAGAAGCAGCAAAGTATCATACATGTCTTTGGAGCCAACAGATGTCTCCTTAGTACATGAAAGCAATGGCCGAATATAATCCTTCACAAAAACATCACCGCTAACCAGAATGCATTTAGTCTGTGGATGATACGGACAATAATCTTTACTTTTAGAACTGTACCCAACAAAAATACATTTTACTTCTTTATCATCCAATTTTTTGCGATGTTGTTTAGGCCCTAATGCATATGCCAAATAACCAAAAAACACGAAGATGAGCAACAGATGGCTTGCGATCATGCCAAGCCTCATATGGAGTGATAGACTGCAGTGCTTTAGTGGGACACCTATTAAGTACATATGCTGCACACATGACATCCTCAAGCCAGAAACTATGTGGTAAAGCCTGACTCTTGACCATACACCTCACCATCTCCACAAGTGACATGTTCTTTCGTTCAGCAAGTCCATTCTGTTGAGGTGTATACAACACTATACATTGGTGTTTTATCCCACGTTCAGCCAGAAATGCATTAAAATCAGAAGATATATATTCCCTCCCTCGATCAGAACGGAGGGTGCCCATTTTACATGCTGACAGATTTTCAACCAAAACCAAAAACTGTTTGAAGCACATGAACACTTCGGACTTTGCCTTCAATGGATATACCCATGCATGCCTAGAAAAATCATCAATGAAAGTCACGAAGTAAAGATAATTTCCAAAAGAAGGTGTCTGCATAGGACCACAGACATCACTATGTATAAGCTGCAATTTCTGAGTATCCCGAATTGAACCATCTTTTGGAAATGAGGAGCGCTGCATTTTGCCCAAAATACAACCTTCACAAACATGTTTTCCAGGTGCCTCAAGTTTAGGCAAAGAGGATACCATTTTAGATTTCTACAGGCGTAGCAAACTAGCGAAATTCAGATGACCAAAGCGTGCACGCCAAAGCTTTGCATTTGACATAGCCTGAGAATCATGTATTGCACATGTAGAATCATTCACAGATCTTTCATAGTCTATGAGATTATACAACCCATGACATAAAATGCCAGAATCAATAATCACATCATCATTTGAGAGATCATGAACTGTACACCTGTCATCAACAAATTTCACAACCAAGCCAATCTTGGCTAATGTAGAAATTGATAGCATGTTCTTGATCCCTGACACAAATAAAACATCTGATAAAGTGAAAGAACTACCATCAGTAGTAGTCAAAATGATCTTACCAACTCCCATATCAGGATAAGCAGAGTTGTTGGCGCATGTAACAGTATTCCCTGTAGGGGCAGGCTCGAGTGAAGAGAAGAAAGTGCGCTGTGAGGTAATATGTTTGGTCGCCCCGTTATCAAAGTACCAAACATCTGAGTCTACTGCACAAGATTAGCAGAATCTGTTTTTGGTGTAGAGGCTTCTACAACAACCATTCCAGCCTCTTTCTTCTTTGTCTCTTTAGCAACCAGTTTTAAATAGTTCTTTATGATATGATCATTTCCTTTACAGTACTTGCAAAACAATTTTTGCTTTTCTGATTTCTTTTCATCTTTGTCTTCCCTCTTCGATTGTGCGGAATTAGCAAATTTCTGCTTACTAGTTGAAGAGCTCCATTTTCCTTTGCCCTTCTGACTAGCCAGTAATGCTTGATCTGCAACTCGCATAATGGACTTGTTTTGCCTGGACTGATCTTCCTGCAACAGAACAAAGACTAAATCCTCAAATGACAAGGTATTTGGATTGCCTTTCATCATCAACCGAAGAGTAGAAGCAAAAATCTGATATGAATCAGGGATTCAGAACAATGTAGACAAGTGAGCTATCTGGTATAACCTCATAAACAGAAATCAATTGTTCCTTCAAGTCTTTGATATTTGTTAGAAAATTGTCCATAGAATCACCTTCATTCATGTGCTCACTCTCCAACTGTTTTCGAAGGTAAGCAACATGAGCCTCATTCCTAGCTTGGTACAATGTGGTAAGTGTATCCTAAGCATCCTTAGCTGTTCTACAAGAGCGTATGTGAGGAATAATGGCACGTTTGACAAACAAAGCTATCAATGCATGTACCTTGGTATCTGTGCCATCCCAACGAATTTGCTCTACAGTAGGTGTAGCAAAAATCCCAGCACAAACAAGAATATGCAGATTATCATAATCTTTGACACCTTCTGCATCAGCTTTAGTATGTGCAGTTGTAACAGTTGTAGGTGTGATAGGATGTTTTTCAACACCTTGCACAATGTTCCACAGTCCTTTTGCAACCAATACATGTCGCATCATATAAGCCCACAATGGATAGTTGGTACCATCAAACTTATCCTCAACAGCCAACATACGAAATACATCACTACTTTCAGCCATGGCTGGTGACTAAAATACCTTGATGCAAAAAATTGACTGTATCTCAAAAAGTTGAACGGAATTGCCCATACGAGTCTTGATAAACCTGTAGCAGACTTCAAGACACTTATATTGACGAACCGAAACAGATATATACCTTTGGCACAAAAAGATGAAATAGCCTGCACAAGCGCTATGATAGTGCGTTTGGAGGTCGAAACGAGCTCTGATCATGATTTCGGCACCATAAGCCAAAGCTGTTTTGATCTCGGAAACACTCTGAGTATGCTCACTGAAATTTGTACGATTTTGAGACTGCAACCGAAATGCGGCGACCTGCTCTGATACCAATTGTTGGAGTTAGAAGTCCGCCGAAGCACGTGAACAACACAAGGAAGAAGAAGCTTGGATCACAACTCACAATACTGAATGTATTATTAGAGAATGTACAAAGATAAGTAGCCCATTAGGGTAATAGGCATATATACAAGTCGGAGGAAAAAAACCTCCTAAAGAGGGAAAAAGTGCCCTGGTGGTCCTAGAGTGTTCACACAGATCACCACCTAAATATATCAACAAATTGGTAGGTCAAATGACCTATTCTTCTCAGAACAATCTCTGGCAAGGATTTGCCAAAGAGTGGTACATGTGTCTGATGAACACATGATATCTTCATATTAGGAGCTCCAATTTGAATGATTTTTCTTGAAGAAGCTACTCGAGTATAGACCCTATGATATATAAAAAATTCAAAGATTTTGGAATTTATCTTCATAGTTAGAAGATATTTTAAAATTGTAGCAGCATTGTTTTTAGGCTCATCGAAGTGTAGGTATAGCAGAGATAAAATTGTACATTTGAATGAGCATTTGATTGAATTTCAAGATGAGATTTCGTGAAGCCAAACTAGGTAAGTTGCTCTAGATTTATGCACAAAGAAAATGAAATTTGGAGTTTATTTGATCAGTCGAAAGGCCTCAAGAAGATGATCTTATATATATCCAGAGTTGGTTATCAAGTGTTTGATCCTTCCAATAAAATAGTGATAAAACTCCGAGGAAATATCCAAATCAAGTGATTTTTAAGCCTAATGAAAGCTTAAGCAAAGCTACACAAGGATGGAAAATTTGTAGATTTTGCGCGAGTAAAAGTTAGTTAAAATTAAGCTTTATCTGCTCCTATTGGAAATTGTTTATGTAGGAGATGCTGAAAGGAAAAGATTTTCCATAGGTTTTTATGATACCTTTTTGATATGGTGTGATCACCGTGGGCTAGCCATGCCCTAGATACTTGTTTATTGATCATTGGTTTATGGTGACCATTCTCAATAGGACAGAGGAGACTATCGAAATTTTAAAAATTATATATAGTACCATGAGAGCATGGAACAAGAGAACTCTAGTAGTTGTTCTCATTTCATATATTTTGGATTGATACAAGCTGTATAAATTCCAATTTCTTGTGAGTTAATATTTGACTCAAGTCACATGCGTTGATATTTCATGCAAGGTGCATCCTTCACAACTCTAGTTGAGTTGATTTATTTATATAGTTTCTCATTTCTCAACTCAAGATGAGTTGATATTACACATAGTTATGAGTGATAGAGTCATAGGAATGACTCTCTTTTTTTCCATCAAGGGAAAGAACACACTTCAGGAACACTTCATGATTTCATTTATTATTATTTATGGTTGTGAGTACTCACCGATTTATTCTTATCATTTTTGAGAGAAGTGTTCGACTTTAATCTGATATACGCATCTCTATAGGGTATAAAGTTTGGTGGTATAAGACATCAAACTTTGTATTCTACCTTGGTGTAGGATAGATGGTATGGGAGAGAAGTCTCTGAGATTGTATTTTTGATATGATTTGGAGTTCATTCCTATGATCTTATTATTATTAGACAACAGAGGGGCAGTTGAGACAGTCACTTTGTATGTGATCGCAAACAATGCAAGTCCGCAGTCAAGTAGCCTAGAAGCGGAAAGGCAAGGTTTGCACATAAGAATTGTGAATAGGCAATTGCATTAAGAAGAAATTCATAGAGTACATAATACTTTATTTGATATGCTTGACGATAGGCCATGGTTCATACATAGTGTGTATGAGGTGAGCTAAATGCTTAGCCTAGTGAACTTTGAGTGTGCACACATCTACTTATCACTTTTCAGTGTATTTAGTGGGCTCATATTATGGTCCTCATTATATCTAGGAGTGCCAAATTATTAGAGTAGTTTACTAGAGACACCTCATTCCTAGTTAGAAACGATTTGATCATAGTAATGATTAGATGGTGGTTAGAGATAAAGCAAGTTTCATCCGCTTTGGAACATCTTGCATGCTATTATTGAGAAGGCGATAGTAGTTCCACTAGTTGCTATACTTTCTTAGCACGTCCTCACTTGGCATGATGGACTTAGTTCCATAGAGTGGATTGAGATTTACTTTGTATGGGAGATATTTTGATCCATAGTTTGGATTATTATATAGATCAAGATTTTGATACATAGTTTGGATGTGACAGATTGAGATCTTGGTCCATAGTCTCGATCATTAACAGATTGACATCTTGGTCCATAGTCTGGATCATTGATAGATTATCATTTTGGATTCATAGTTTGCATCATGATGAGACATTCTTGAGATTCATTTCATTACAGTGAGTAAATCAAGTAGATTTACTTGAGCTTAGAAGTTAAAAACTATTTAGAAGAGATTTCCATTTACTTTTAGTATTTTTCCACAGAGATTGGAAAAATAGTCAACTCTTTTTGGATCAGCATAGTATTTCTTTTGTTACTCTAGTGGAGTAAGTGATTTTGCATAATTATACCATGTATGCCCAAGGCAAGGACTACTATTTTAGAGTCCGAGGATATTCTGAGTACTTATGCTACACACATATGGACTCATTGGGCCTCAGAGGGATTCCTATAGTATGCCCAATGTCTAGACATAGGGAGTCCAAGGATATTCCGAGTACTTATGCTGCACACATATGTACTCATTGGGCCTCATAGGGATTCCTATAGTATGCCAAAGGCATCTAGTATTTCAGACGCCTATCACACTCTAGTCTTATTATTTGGAATCACAGATTCTGATTCCCAGGTTTATAGCTCCTTCTATATCATTGAGGACAATGATATTTAGAAGGAGGAGAGAGTGTTATATTCCAAAGATGTATATGCTTGGAGGAAGGAGAAGCTCCTTGCTTGGGGGATAGCCAAAGCCAAAAGCCAGAGAGTTCATACGAGGTACCTACTCATGATGGTCAGATGAGTAGAGGGACCTTAGAGAGAACTCTAGATGGTGACTAGGTAAGGACTATAAATAGGCTGGGAGGTGAGTCCCAGGCATGTCATTCTCCACTTCTCACAGAAGGCCAACTATGAGACCTCCAATAGAAATCACAATAGAATGGAATTCAACAACTACTCAAAAGATCAATCACATGAAGATTCATTACTCCTAATGAATTTGACTCATAAACAAGGTAAAGAAGATGAACATTTGTTTTACATATATTTTGGTTCAAACCATGTTGCAGACAATGTTGCTCTTCTATCTGACTTGGAAAGTCCCAAAGATAAGCATAAAGTACAAAGAGGGGATGATGCCAAGCACAATGTGTAAAAGATTGGTAATGTCAAAGCTCCCAATGGCATGATAAACATTGAGAGTAAGGTTCTCTATGTACCCACTATCACTAAATACCTAATAAGTGTATGAAAAATAGTTGAAAAAGGCTTGCAAGTTAGGTTCACCCAACATGGAGATTATGTGGGAGATCCATGTCAAGGCTTCAAGAAGATATCTAGAGGTGAGAAGCATGGTAGACTCTTTAGTTTTGAAGTAGGAGAAACTAGGAACATAGCTTTATTCAACTTTGGGTCATAAGAGACTTGCTCATGTGAATGAAAGAACCTTGAAGTATATATGCAAGCATCAAAGTGTTCTAGGGTTGCCTAACATCCCAAAGCAACACATAATCAACAGGTGTGATGATTGTCAAATTGGGAAAGCAAAAAGAAAACCCTTCAACCACAAAGGATACATTCATAATAATCTCTTGGATCTTTTACACACTGATGTGTGGAGACCAAGCCAAGAACCTTCATTGGTCGGCTCACTAAACTATTTCTCTGGTGATGCAAGATGGTGGAATTGTTGGGAAAGATGGATGGATGCTCCAAGAGACTGAGTAGGTACTGCTAAACCTGCTTTGTACCAGCCCTCTTTTGCTTGAGAGTTGATAACTAGACCTTCTTAGCTTTCCAATGACACCATAAGATGTCCTATGTACTTTGGAAATGATGTGTGCAATGATTGAATCAAAACAGATACCTTTATAGTTCACAAACTCAAGAAAACCTTCTATTTATGTCTTGATACCTGCTGGGTATTTTGCTCAGTATGACCAGCACAGTACGAATTGGAAAAATTCCTTTTAGGGGTATCTAATTAGCTTAGTAAGCTACCTATTCCAAGTGGAATGATGTAAAATGATAAACTATGCTAAGAGAAATTAATTTAGCAAGTTAAGCTATACCCCCGACTTTTTAGGACTGTAGCAGAAAATGACCAGAGATCACCTTGACACAGATTTCTCCAAAATGGCTGAATAGATTGTCTTCAAAGTTTGATAGCATGAAGATGACTTCAATCTGAGTTTAACAAGCTTTGAATCACTGAATTTGGTGAAGAATTGACCGAGATATGCCCTTGATAAGTTTACAGACTTTTGAGTAGACTAACAGAAAACTCAGAGATGGACAATGTGAATGTATGTATTAATAAACATTTGTATACAACTCCATTGGCATGAACTTCATTTCCAAATTGTGTAGAGAGGTGTGAGATAGAGTGTAGACCTCACACACACTCAAAAATCAGTAATGATAGGCTCGGGAGTGCTCTCTCTTACCCGCGACTTTTCATGTCCATTTTTATAAGGAATGAGTAAAAATTTGAATTCAAATTCAAACTTTTGGCTCCCTATGATCAACCTGATATATGCTAGGAGATATTCTTTCAATCAAACAACTAACTTTTCCACGGATCCTTTTGGTAGGTGATTACAAGAGATTCCAAGTCAATTTGACTTTTACAATGAGATAAAGTGGTAATTAACCACTACCAATGGTTCCTATGCTTCTTCACATATGTATGACCTTCAAGATATCTTTCAAGACAAATGTGTGTGATTTACACCAACAACTCCCCCTCAAGCCAAACATTTTGGCTTAAGTCTTCATCTTCAATCTTCAAGTATATCCTGCAATCCAATCATGGATTTGAACTTGCAAAGTTTGGTTCCATCCAAAGCTTTAGTTAGCAAATCTGCACATTGCATATTGGTTGATACATAAGTTAGTTGAATGTCCTTGCTTATCAACATAATGGTAATGGACTCTATGTGTTTGGTCCTAGCATGATAGATAGGATTAGCTGCAAGGTGAAGAGAACTTGTATTATCTCCAAAGATTATTGGAGACCTAGTAAACAAGCCTAATTCTATATACAAAAGCTTAATCCATATTGCTTCTTGTGTGGCATTAGCCAGTCCTCTATACTCTGCCTCTGTGGAAGACAAAGCAACAGTAGGTTGCTTCTTTGAAGACCATGAAATTGGTTTGTCACCTGCAAAAGAAATATATCCAGAAGTGCTCCTCCTATCATCCTTGCATCCTACCCAATCTGCATCTGAATAAATTTTGATATCAATATCTCAAGTGTAAGGGAAATACAAACCATGGTTCTGTGTACCCTTGAGATACTTCAAGATTCTCTTGGCAGCCTCTAAGTGAGGTATCCTTGGCTTCTGCATAAATTGACTTAGAACACTAACTCCATATGCAATATCTATCCTTGTTAAGGTAGCATAGTTCAAGCTACCCACTATACTTTGATAGCCTGTAATGTCATTGACTTCACCACCTTCATGGGCACTTAGCTTTAGGTTTACCTCCATTGGAGTGCTTGCTACTTTAGCATCCTGCAAGTGAAACTTTTGAGTGATGTATATCCCTGAATTAGTGTAGACTAATTCAAGTCCCAAAAAATACTTCAATAGACCAAGATCATTGATCTTGAACTCCTTCATCATTTGACTTTTGATATATTTGATTCCATTGATATAATTACCTGTAATGATGATGTCATCAACATAAACACAAAGGTATATTACCTCTCAATTACTTCTCTTAATGAACAGAGAAGTATCTGCCTTGCTCATGACAAATCCTTGGTCTTGGAGGTAGGTAGTTAACCTGTAATTCTATGCCCTAGGTGCCTGCTTCAATCCATATAAAGCCTTTTTTAATTTGCAAACATATGTTACCTTCTTAGGGTCCTCATAGCCAAGAGGTTGTGACATATATACCTCCTCTGAAATCCATCCATTCAAGAAAGCATTCTTGACATCCAATTGGTACATATTCCAATTTTTTGATGCAGCCACACTTACCAACACTCTGATGGTTGGCATCTTGGCCACAGGTGAGAATGTCTCCTCATAGTCAATGCCTTGGGTTTGTGCAAAACCCTTGGCTACCAATCTGGCTTTGTACCTATTAATTGTGCCATCAGAATTTCCTTTAAGCTTATAGATCCACCTGGATCCTATTACCTTCATTGAGTCCTTCTTAGGTACTAACTCCCATGTGTCACTCTCTTTGAGTGCATCAATCTCCTCATCCATAGCTTCTTTCCATTCTGACTTGGTTATTGCTTCATCATATGATCCTGGTTCTTCATTTGACAGATCTTTGGCAAGATAAGCAGAATGTTTAGTAACAAGAGATGTATCATACCCATATCTGATAGGTTTCTTGCTTTCTCTTTGTGATCTTCTAAATGGTTGAGCTGAGGATTCAGGTATGTCTTCAAGCTTCTTCATCTTCATTTTGCCTTTGGACTTCCATGCTTTGAATTCTTCAAGATTGATAGTAGTTTCATCATCTGAACTTGAGTCTTCATTTTGAGTAGGTTCCTCCTTTGTAAGACTTGGAAATTCCTTTTCCAAATCATAGGGTAATTTGACCTTCCTGCATTCATTCTCATACCAAGAATCATTTTCATCAAAGACAACATCTCTGCTTACCATGAATCCCTTATTGGTAGGGTTATAGAACCTGTAACCTTTTTGATTTAAATCATACCCAATAAAGATGCATTTTTCAGCCTTTGGGTATAGCTTACCTCTTATCTGAGAAGGAATGTGTACATATGCTACACATCCAAATATTTTGCAATTGTCAAGTGAAGGTCTCTTACCATGCCATGCTTCATAGGGTGTCATGCCATTAAGAGACTTAGATGGTAACCTGTTTATGAGGTAAGTGGCAGTGGAAACACTCTCCGCCCATAGATAGTTAGGTAACTTTTTCTCATTCAACATAGACCTAGCTGTCTCAACAAATAATCTATTTCTTCTCTCAGCTACCCCATTCTGTTAAGGAGAATACCTTGTGTTTATTTCTCTTTTGATGCCTCTGTCATGCAAGAAGTCTTCAAATTCATTGGAGAAGTACTCACCTCGTCCATTGACCTTAGCCTTTTCAAATTCCTTCTTGTCTGATTTTCAACTAATGCAAGATATTTTTTAAAGCAATTAAATACCTCATCCTTGTGCTTCATGAAGTACAATACAGTCCATCTGCTATAATCATCAATGAAAGACACATAGTACCTTGATCCTGAGACAGAGGGGTCTTTGCTTGATCCCCATACATCTGTGTGTACAAGCTCTAGGTAGTCTTGATGCATATATCCTTTCTTTGAGAAGGGTAACCTGTGAGACTTCCCAAATTGACAAGCACCACACTTGTAAATCATATGTTGCTTGGATACATTGGGTATCCCAAGCACACATTGGTCGCTGCACATTTGTTTCAAGGTTCTTTCTCTTATGTGCCCTAACCTTTTGTGCCAAATCTCAAGCTCTGAAAGTGTTTGATCTTTATAACTGTGTAGTGCAATATTCTTTGTATCTTCTAACTCAAAAGTGAAAAGTCTACCTGATTTGTCTCCTTTAGCAATCCTCTTGAACCCATGCCTTGGATCCTCCACATATGCTCCATATTGATTGAATCTAACCTGCAAACCTTTCTCCACAATCTGACCAACACTCATCAAATTTTTGGTAATGGTTGGTATATAGAGTACCTTGCTCAACAAATTCTGATTTCCATCACAAGTCTTAACATTTCCAACTTTAACTACTGAATGCTTTGTGTCATCACCTGTTTGGACTTGATGCTTACCTTTTGGTTCCTCAAGATCAGAGAGTAATGCTACATTGCCAGCCACATGATTTGAGCATCCTGAGTCAATGTAGAATAGGTGGTCATCATTTGTACCTGACTTTGAAGTCATGTTCATGATTAGAAGAGAGTCATCCTGCTCCTCTGTGTAGTTGTTGTAATCCTTCCTGGATTTGAATCCTCCTTGGTAGTTGCCATTGTACTTATTGTTGTAGTTGTAGTTGTAGTTATTGTTATAGCCTTGGTGATGGTTGAATCTACCTCTTGACTGTGAGTAGCCACCTCTTTGATATCCTCTTCCTCTCTGATTCTTGTAATTCCTGAAACACTCATCTGTAGTATGATTTGATAAACCACAAATGTTGCATGGTGAGGAGTTATAAGATCTCCCCCTACCTTGCTTACCTCCTCTGCCCCTTCCTCTTGATGATTTACCTCTCCTTGCATAGTTGGCTTGAGAGGTTGAACCATCATCTTCCACCTTCTTGCTCTTGCCTTTATCTTTAGACTTCTTATCAGTGTATAGGGCAGATGAGTTATTACCTTTGGATGCATCTCCATTCTTGTTGAGCTTTGCTTCATGAGTAAACAATTGTCCCATGAGAGTTGTAAGATCTGGAGTGTGCATGTCCATGTAAAGATCCATGGCAGTCGTGAAGCTTTCCCATTTGTCATCAGCCTTGATCCCATTGATCACTTGCCTTACAATCTATTCTTCTTCAATCTCTTCTCCTATGCTTGCTAACTGATCTGCTACATCTTTAATCTTGGTCACAAATTCTGAAACAACTTGCTTAGGTTGCTTCCTTAATGTTGTGAATTCAATCCACAACTGATTTTTCATAGCCCTTGTGTTGGAAGAAAAATAAGATGACAAGGTTTCCCAAATCTCTTGGGATGTCTTACAATTTCTAATATGTGGCAAAAGAAAGTCAGATATAGAGTTGAGTAAATAAGACCTTGCCAATGCATCCTTAGCACACCATGTATTGAGCTTTTCATGTTCTTCCTTGGTTGGTAATCCTCTTGTTTTGAGTGAGGGCAATTCCTCATCTCCTGAGATGTATCTATAGAGACTCCTTCCTTGTAAGTAGGTCTTCATCCTTAGAGACCATGCTTGATAGTTGTTCCTGTCTAATTTATCAATAAATGAAGGAAAACCATCTCCCATTTTACCTTGACTTGCTCTGATACCACTGTTGGGAAAGATGGATGGATGCTCCAAGAGACTGAGTAGGTACTGCTGAACCTGCTTTATACCAGCCCTCTTTTGCTTCAGAGTTGATAACTAGACCTTATTAGCTTTCCAATGACACCATAAAATGTCCTATGTACTTTGGAAATGATGTGTGCAATGATTGAATCAAAACAGATACCTTTGTAGTTCACAAACTCAAGAAAACCTTCTATTTATGTCTTGATACCTGCTAGGTATTTTGCTCAGTATGAGTAGGAATTGGAAAAATTCCTTTTAGGGGTATCTAATCAGCTTAGTAAGCTACCTATTCCAAGTGGAATGATGTAAAATGATAAACTATGCTAAGAGAAATTAATTTAGCAAGTTAAGCTATACCCCCGACTTTTTAGGACTATAGCAGAAAATGACCAGAGATCACCTCGACGCAGATTTCTCCAAAATGGCTGAATAGAATGTCTTCAAACTTTGACAGCATGTAGATGACTTCAATCTAATCCAACAAGCTTTGAATCACTGAATTTGGTGAAGAATTGACCGAGATATGCCCTTGACAAGTTGATAGACTTTTGAGTAGACTAACAAAAAAACTCAGAGATGGACAATGTGAATGTATGTATTAATAAACATTTGTATACAACTCCATTGGCATGCACTTCATTGCCGAATGGTGTAGAGAGGTGTGGGCTAGAGTATAGACCTCACACACACTCAAAAATCAGTAATGATAGGCTCGGGAGTGCTCTCTCTTACCCGCGACTTTTCATGTCCATTGTTATAAGGAATGAGTAAAAAATTGAATTCAAATTCAAACTTTTGGCTCCCTATGATCAAGCTCCTATATGCTAGGAGATATTCTTTCAATCAAACAACTAACTTTTCCACGAATCCTTTTGGTAGGTGATTACAAGAGATTCCAAGTCAATTTGACTTTTTCAATGAGATAAAGTGGTAATTAACCACTAGCAATGGTTCCTATGCTTCTTCACATATGTATGACCTTCAAGATATCTTTCAAGCCAAATGTGTAGGCTTGTGATTTACACCAACAGGAATCTCCTTCTGAAGAGCTTTGCAATGATACCCTTGTAGTAGAAACTAGAACTCCGGTGCCACACATACTACTCCACACAGGGGGTGCAGAATACATAGAAGAACACACAATACACAAACCACAAACTGAAATTTCTTAGGTCATATAAATGTGATGAAACTTACACTGTGTGGCTGACTAGAACACTATATGTTTTATTAAAGAACATATACAAAAGTGTCCAACAACCATTTAGCCTTTCACATGGACACCAACGCTAACAATCTCCCACTAAAGGCCAATATGGGCAAAGTGACTATGAAAAAAAATAAAGAATGATAAAGAATATACGAGTGTAAGTATACAAAATATACCTCTCACTTCATGGTCATGTTACACAATATACAAGTAAAAATGTAGTATTATGAATCAAGTTAACCCCATCAAGTGACAACAATGTCAAAAGCTATTATGTGGTAGAGCTTTAGTCAAAGCATTTGTAGCATTATCTCGAGTATGAACCTTCTCAAGGATAATGCGCTCAGTGCCTGAGAAATCTCTAATGAACTGATACTACACCTCAATGTGCTTGGTCTTTGCATGATAGAATAGATTCTTAGCCAATGTAATGATACTTTGACTATCACTGAGCAAACGAGAAACATGCTGAGGTAGATACATATCACAAGCAAGATGAGAAATTCATAGTGCTTCCTTACATGCCTCACTTGCTACAACATACTCTACTTTTGTGATGGAAACAACTATACATTCTTGAAGATAAGATCTCCAAGGATAGCACCTCCAACAAAATGAAAAATGTACCTTGATGTAGACTTATGATTTTCTACACAATCAACATAATCAAAACCTATGTAACCAATAATGGATGCTTTCCCTCTACCTAAGCATAAAAACTTGTCCTTAGTGCCACTTAAATATCTCAAAATGATCTTGACCACTTCCCAATGCTTCTTGCTAGGATTAGACATACATCTGCTCACAAATCCCACTACAAATGTGATGTTTGGTCTCATAGATACATAGCATACATGATACTACCAACAACAGACTAATAAGTATTTTTGTTCATGAGTTCCTTTTCCTCATCTAATTTTGAGCAGCCATCCTTGCTCAATTTCACATATGTGGGTAAAGGTGTATTCAACGCCTTTCCACCCTGCATATTGAACTTGTGAAGTACTTTGGATATGTACTCACATTGAGACAAGTATATGCATCTTTTACTCCTATCACGAGTAATGTGCATGCTAAGAATATGTTTGGCATCCCCAAAATCCTTCATATCAAATGTTTGACTCAACTTTTTTTTGAGAACTGACAAGTCATAAGAGGACTTCCCGACAATCAACATATCATTGGCATGAAGAATCAAGCATATCAAGTAGCCATATGAGCATCTCTTTGTGTAGAGAAAATGATCCTCATTGCTTCGAGAATAGCCTTGAGACTTCATAAAAGAATCAAACTTTTGGTACCATTGTCTAGGGTATTATTTAGGTCCATATAAGCTCTTGTTCAGTTTACAAACTAGACTTTCTTTGCTAGGAATTGCATAACCCTTTGGTTGCTTCATATAGATCTCATCTGTAAGATCTCCATGCAAGAAAGCAATTTACACATCCATTTGGACTGACTCCAAGTCCTCCATTGCAACGAATCCAAAAAACATGCGCAGGGTAGTCATCTTGACCATTGGAGATAAGATTTCCTTGAAATCAACACCATGGTGTTGCTTAAAATCCTTTGCAACAAGTCATGATTTATACTTTGGAGAAGCAATATCTGATGTGAATTTTGGCCTATATACCCATTTACATGGTAAAGCTCTTCCTAGCATGCTCCAATTTGACATGATCCTTTGTCTGCATAGCCTCTTTGTAGCAAAAAGTCTCACCAGCGTCTGTTAGCATAACAAAATCCAAACCTGGAACATATCTATCAGATGTATGTGAGACACATGCAGAGCATCTCGATGGTTGTTGAACACGAACATTTGCACACTGATCTGATCAAACATTCTCTAGAACATACCTATGTGCAATATTTTTGGGCATGCTTATTGGAGGACTATTATCTTCAAACACCACTCTTCCCACTTCAACCTTCTTAATGGGATGTTTATGCATCTTAGACTGATTGAAAATGACATCATTACTTCTAATCACTCATCATGTTTCAGGATCCCATAAGTGATATCCAAATTACCATTCTCGACCACATCCAAGAAAAATGCATTTCTTTGAATTATGGTCCAACTTTTGTCTAAGATTCTTGGGTATATGAACATATGCTTCACACCCAAAAACTTGAAGATGAGCATAATATGGTGGCTTTCCTCTCCATAACTCTTGTGCCACTTTCAGGCCTTTGGCAGTACTAGGTGAAAGGTTAATCACATGAACTGCAATCCATATTGCTTTTGCCCAAAAGCCTTGTGAAAGGTTAGCATGATGCAACGTAGAAACTACTCTATCTTGAATAGTTCTATTCATCCTTTCAGCCACACCATTTTGTAATCGCATATAAGGAGCTGTAAACTCTCTATGAACTCCTCTAGAGTGACAAAAAAGGCTGAATTCATATGATGTATACTCACCCCCATCATCTGAACATAAAGCCTTAAGCTTAGTTCCTTTTTCAGTCTCAATTGAAGCAAGCCATTTTTTGAAAATAGGGAATACCTCATCCTTTCATTTGGTAGGATATACCCAGAATTTTCTAGTAGCATCATCTATGAAAGTGACAAAGTAAGGAGAACCACCTAATAACCTTCTGAGCATAGGACCACACATATCTGTACGCAAGATCTAAAGCGTGAATTGAAGAATGAATGTGCATTTTATGCACATTCCTAGTTTGCTTTCATATTGACAATGCTGATAAAAAGAAAAATCAGAGAAAGACAACACAAGTAGCTAGAACGAGAAAGATTTACCATTCCACTATGAGATATGTGGCCCAAACCACCATGCCAAATACAAGCCATAGGCTATTGTGTAACAACTAACAAGTGTTGTTTCTGTGATACAAATAAAGGATAAAGTGAGCCAACTTTGCATCCTTTTGTAGTAACAATCTTGCTCTTTGATATGCGAAAAGACTGAGCATAGAGAACCACCTTGTAACCAAGGTCATGAAGTTTATCAACTGATATCAAACTACATGATAATTGAGGTACATGGTGTACATTATGCATAGTAAATTTTCAACCATCAATGAACTACACAAGCACATCTCTAATCCCAACATCATCACATTGGTAAGAGTCACCAAGTCTCATAGTACCGAGAGACTTTGCTATATAAGTAGAGAACAATTCTCTATGTGGTTTCACATGGAAAGAAGCACCAAAATCTAGTAGCCAAGCATGTGAAAGAGAATCAGCCATAAGAGCCTCAATAGGAATAGTACTATCAAGTGTCAACACATCAATATCATAAAAAATAGCATTGATTTCTTCAATCTTCACAGTTGAAGTAGATGGTTTATGTAGATGTTTAACATGCCCATCACCATTTTTCCCTTTACCTTTAGCATTCTTTAATGCATAGAAGTCTTTGTTCATGTGTCCTTTCTTATGACAATAATGGATATCCCTCTTCCTTGATTTACTTCTACTCTTATTCCATTGACCATTCTCTCCCTTGTTCTTGCTCCTGTCAAGTTGCTAATTCTTTGTTTGGTAAGAATCATGCATATTATATGCATCTCCACTCTGAGTGCAAACCATAGATTTCTATGAATCTCCTGAGTCAAGAGTGCTCCACATATGTCCTCATAGACTAGTTTACCACTAGGTGCACTATTGCTAATAGCTCTGCAAACGTATCCCATGATGATGGAAAGGTGCATAATTATAAGCTTGCTTTGATTTCATAATCCGTATCCATTTTCTGAGCATGTAACTGGGAGAATGCAGCATCAAACTCATTTAGATGAGTAGCAACACTATCTATGTCCTTCATGCAAAGGTCATATAACTTTCTCATCAAATATACTTTATTTGATGTTGTTTCTTTTTCATATGTATTGCATAACTTCTTCCAAAGCTCCTCTGCACTTTCACAATCCAATACTATAAAGTAAACATTATCTGCTAGGTGTAATTGAAGGGTCATTTCATCCACTCATCGCAATCATCGACATCCATATCAACAAGCTTCTTTGAGATTCCATTTACTGGCTTCCACTATCTCCGTTGAATCAATCCATCTTTGATCTAATTCTTTCATAGAGCAAAGTTTGTGCAATCTAAATTCCAAACCTCAAAATAGTCTTTGCCTTGCAAGTTTATAGCTCCTCTTGGGAACACTGGTACTAAACCCAAATCCACGAGATGTAAGTGAGATTTCTAATGCCATGATGATGGAGAACTGACTAGAATGAAAATGGAGCTAGAATAGTCCAAGCACCACTAAGGCTTAAGAAAGGATGACCAAGTATTAGATTCTGGGAAAAAATCAATACTCTCCTGAGAAAAATGGATTAATGAACAATAATGACCAACCAAAAGGATTATGTGAGAGTGAATGTGCTCACATCAATAAGTGTATCAAACAAAAAATCGACCACTATATAGTTGGGAAAACAAAAAATTTGGAAATCTTTTTGCCAGAGTCTCCTCTACAAAATGAGCATATGACGAGTGGTAAAATCTAATAAAACTGCAAGTACTGACATGGAAACTTACATAGTGAATCAAATGACTCCACTGCATATAATCAATTACCCAAAAGAAGCTAAAAAGTCTTATCGAGAACCTGAACAACTAGTATACATCTCCTATGGTGAGGCTCTGGAATCTTCCACTTGCATAACCGAAAAGACCCAAAATTTGGGTGTCTCCTAGTTAAGAAAACCTCATCAAAACCCTCTTTATCAAACGTAAAAGGCTTTATGCAAGAAGACATAACTGCTATATCACTGACCACATGGATGTACATAAATGATATCCATAGAAGCATACATAGTGTGTATGTGCTCAATATATGTAGTCAAATGGCATTTAAAAGTTGAATTCATAATCCAAACACTAGCCAACAACACTTGTAGATGTCTGTCAACTCAATTCTTGAGGCCCAAAAAACTTGCATAAACTTGCGATAGCTGCTCCCACCACAATTGAAAACCTTTCAAGAAACCTCTAAATTTGTTAGTGTGGCTGACAACACAGCCCCAAATCTGAATATTTGTTGTCATAGAAGTACAAAGAACACTCTTCTTAATTTTTTTGAATCTGTGTAAAGATAACTATGCTTGAAAGTACTCCAAATGGCTCCAAAAATCATCCCAAAAAATGGTTCAGCTTTGAAAACAAAGAATGAAGCTTTGAGGGCCCAAAACATGCTCAAGGTAATCTGAACCTTATTCTTTCCCCTTCTTGAAGCATCATAAGAGTGTATCTTAGTTGCAAGAGCTCTGTTGGTTAAGTGAGCTCTGGGGGGAACAAACTAGCATGGGTGTGACCTTCTAGGAAGTGTTTGGAACCTCTGTCTTCCTTGATTGTTTAGGTCCTCCCTCACGTGTAGCGAATGGTGACTTTAATGACTCAGATGACAAGGTATGGCAAGGTTGAAGTATTTTGATGGTGATGCATCCCAGTGCACTCTCGTTCTCGAGAGCTCCATGATGATATCCTCGGATTATGAAAATGAGCTCAAAGCACTGCACACAATACTTCGCACAAAGGCTACAAAATATGTAGAAAAACACAGCACACAGGGAGCACAAACACAAACTTCTTAGGTGTTACAAATGCGATCGAAAGTTTTAGTTTGTGGCTGACCACACGACTATATGTTTGATTAAAGAACATATACAAAAGTGTCTGGTGGCCATTTGGCCTTTCACATGGACACTAAGGATAACAATCTCTCATTAAAGACCAATATGGCCAAAGTAACTATGGGAGAAAAAATGAAGAATGATAAATAATATCTTAGTGTAAGTACACAAACTATACCTCCCACCTGATGGGCATGATACCTAGTATACAAATGACAGTGTAAGATCATCAATCAAGTAAACCCCCATCAAGTAATTGCAGTGTTGAAAGCTATCCTATGGTAGAGCTTTAGTTAAAGCATCTACATCATTCTCTCGAGTATGGACCTTCTCAAGAAGAATGCGCTTAGTGGGTAGGAAATCTCTAATGAAGTGATACCTCACCTCAATGTGCTTGATCTTTGCATAATAGAATGTATTCTTAGCCAAAGCAATGACACTGTGACTATCATTAAGAAAACCAGGCACATGCTGACGTAGATCCATATCACAGAGAAAGCCACAATGCTTCCTTACATGCCGCACTTGCTGCAACATACTCTGCTTCTGTGGTGGAAACAACTATGCATTCTTGAAGACAAGATCTCCAAGAGATAACACCTCCAACAAAATGAAAAATGTACCCTGATGTAGACTTATGATTATCTACACAACCAACATAGTTAGAATCAATGTAACCAATAATGGATGCTTTCCCTCTACCTAAGCATAGACACTTGTCCTTTAGTGCCACTTAGAGATCTCAAAATCATCTTGATCCCTTCCTGATGTTTCTTGCCACGATTATACATATATCTTCTCACAACTCCCACTGCAAATGTGATTTTTGGTCTCGTAGATACCATAGCATACATGAGACTACCAATTGAAGACAAATAAGGAATTTTGCTCATGAATTCCTTTTCCTCATCTGATACAGGGAAATCATCCTTGCTCAAATTCACATATTTGGGTAAAGGTGTACTCAATGCCTTTCCACCTTGCACACTGAACATGTGAAGTACTTTGGATATGTACTCACTTTGAGATGAGTATATGCATCGTTTACTCGTATCGTGAATAATTTGCATACCAAGAATATGTTTAGCATCCCCCAAATCCTTCATATCAAATATCTGAATCAACTTCTATAGAATTGAAAAGTCATAAGTGTTGGAACATCAAGCTTTCATTATGCTTAAGGTGGAGATGACGTACATCAAAACTATCATTTAAATGATGCCACATATACTCCTTGTAGATTTTTATTTGCATTCATTTATTATATTGAGAGTTTGATCATATGATCACCCTCTTATGTAATTTCCAAAGTATTTATCTTTGTAAAAGGAAAGAGTAAATGGCCTAAAAGCCATGAGTTAGATGTGGTTGAGATTGATTCTAAATCAATCAATCAAGAAGTAGATATGACTTCAACTTTCCCTTTTCCTAAATTGTAGGAAAAAGGTTCCAATCAATCTAAACTACCAAACCCGCCTAGTTTTGAATTCAAATCCATGAAGGAAAGGCATGGTGATATCCTCAAGAGTCTATATAAAGACTCTAGAGCATTTGTACATTAAGTAGAGTCTTGATTTGAAGCAATACATATAATCTTTGATCATTGCTTGGTGCCATTTCTATTTTGTGCTCCTTCTTCCTCAGATTTAGTCAACTTACAGAGATTGTTGCTCTTTCTACATAGCTTCAAATCCAGTGTTTATGCCTTCATTCGAAAGATACGACTATCTAGTTTATGTGTACAATTTTTTAAGTCATTTGGTTTGTTAATTGCAAAGAATTTCAAGTTTTTCAATCTCAAGGTCATTCTCTGCACATCTTTGAAAAATTGGGATGACACCAGTTCAATGTTAAGGTGATTTCTCCTTCTATAGTTTTTGTAAATTAGGGATTTTATGCATTTTAGCAAGTCAACCATATGTGTGATAATCCCTTAAGAGGAATCTTTTCAATTGTTACTGTGCTGGCTGCTCTCAGTGTTTGAAGTCACAACTTTCGTCCATTTTTAGAAGGCTTTTGTGAGCTAGTCAAGGTAGAAGTTATCTGTTTTGCGTCAACTTGTTCTTATTGATGTTCCAAAGTACCTATTGGGTTTTATTTCACTAAAAACAAGCCTAAAAGGTCTAATTTACATATCCAAAGAGCTAGGGTTGGTCCTATGCTATTTTGCTGGAACAACTTCACCACTTGACAACTCAAGTTTCCAAGCCTCTCCAAGCTTCTCCAACTTTTCTTTCAGTGGCATCAGAGCAACTTCAAGATGGGAGATGGCTTTCCATCAATGATTGTGAAGCTTGATAGACACAATTATGTTGCTTTGCAAATCAGAATGGAGGATTATTTGCAAGGAAGAAACCTATATGGGATTGTATCAGGTGATGAAGAAATACGTATTCTAAGATCCAAAGGAGGACCTACTCAAGAGGAAAGAGATAAGCTCACACTTGGGTGTGCAAGGGATGCTCAAGTAAGGTCATACATACTCAACTCTATCTCTATACCATATATTAGAGGATGCAAGATAACTAAAGAGACTTAGGATGCCCTAGAGAGGATATCTCAAGAGACCTGGGATGTCCTAGAGAATTTCTTTTCTGCTAGTACAAAGGCAAGGAAGAACCATGTTTGGAATGAATTCAATCAAATGAAGAAGACTCCAAAACAAATCATCACTGAGTTTCTTACAAAGGTCAAGGAGGTTGCTAATCAATTAGCATTTATTGGAGAGCTGATTGAAGAAGAAGCCATCATGAAGTTAATGGGATTAGAGGTGAGAAGCGATGGCAATCTTTCAACACAGCCTATGATCTCATCATGGATGTGCAACCTCTAGACGTCAACATATTTCTTGGATAACTCTTCAATCAAGAGGTCAACAACAATATAAAAGAAGGTAAATCCTATCATGTTAATTCAACTAGTGCTCTATATGCAGATGAGAAGGACAAGAAGCTGAAAGGTAAGAAGAAGGAAGAAGATGAAGAGGAGATCTCCCAAGCCAAGTTTGAAGGCAAGAGCAAGTGGAAAGGGAAGAAGACCAACCACAACACTCAACATTGCTGGTTCAATGGGAAAATTGAGAAAGGAAGTGGAAGAGGTGGATATGGCAGTAATAGAGGCAGAGGTGGACACAACTTCAACAATAACAATAGAGGCCACAACAAAAGGGACTACAACAATTATTGTGAAGATGAACAACATGAAGAGTCATTGCTCTTGATGAATCTAAGCCACAAGGAAGGTAAAGAAGATGATCATTCAGTTTACGTAGATTTAAGATGCTCAAATCATGTTGCAGGCAACATAGCTCTCTTATCTAATTCGGAAAGTCCAAAGCATAGACATGAACTTCAAACAGGGGATGACACAAAGCATACTGTGGAGAAGATTGGTAATGTCAAAGCTTCCAATGGCAAGAAAAATATTCTGAGCAAGGTACTCTATGTTCCCACTATTATAAAAAAACTATTAAGTGTAGGACAAGTAGTTGAGAAAGGCTTGCAAGTTAGGTTCACCCAAAAATGGAGATTTTGTGGAAGATTCATGTCAAGGCTTCAAGAAGATAGCTAGAGGTGAGAAGCATGATAGGCTCTTTACTTTTGATGTAGGAGAAACCAAAAACATAGCTCTATTCAACTTTAGGTCTCAAACCCTAAGTGAGCTTGAAGTGTGGCATAAGAGGCTAGCTCATGTGAATGAAAGAACCTTAAAAGATATATGTAGGGATCAAAGTGTTCTTGGATTGCCAAACATATCAAAGCAACACATGATCAGCAGATGTGATGCATGTTAAATTGGGAAGGCACAAAGACAACCATTCAACCACAAGGCTACATCCACAACAACCTATTGGACCTAGTACATACAGATGTATGGGGGCCAAGTCAAGAACCTTCATTGGCAAGATCAAGGTATTATGTCCCATTTATTGATGATCATAGTAGATGGACTATTTGGTAATTCATCAAAAGTAAGAATGAAGTGTTTGATTGCTTCAAAAAGTATCAAGCACATGTGGAGAACCATACATGTCAATCACTCAAGAAGCTCAAATCCGATGGAGGGGCAAGAATACTTCTCCAAAGAGTTTGATGAGTTCTTGTAGGATAAAGGTTTTAAAAGGGAAGGGAATACTAGGTACTCTCCTCAATTGAATGGATTGTAGAGAGAAGAAACAAGACATTGGTTGGATCAGCCAGAAAATGCTTGAAGAGAAGAGGTTTCCACATTATCTATGGGCAGAGGATATTTAAATTGTTGTGTACCTTGTCAATAGACTACCATCCAAATCACTCCAAGGTATGACTCCTTATGAAGCATGGTACGGAAGAAGACCTAGTCTTGGACATTATAAGGTGTTTGGTTGTTTAGCTTATGTTCATGACCATCACAAATCAGAGGTAAGCTAGATGAAAGGGCAACAAAGGTAATGTTTATTGGGTATGACTCAACTCACATAGGTTACAAGTTCTATAATCCTTCAACCAAGAAAACTCACTACAAGTAGAGATGTGTTTGAAGAACAAAAGTCACGGTATGATGAAGACAAACAACTTCATAGGTTCAATGGGAAAATTGAGAAAGGAAGTGGAAGAGGTGGATATGGCATCAATAGAGGCAGAGGTGGACACAACTTCAACAATAACAATAGAGGCCACAACAAAAGGGACTACAACAATTATTGAGAAGATGAACAACATGGCCAATGATGAAGACAAAATTCACATAGGTTCAATGGGAAAATTGAGAAAGGAAGTGGAAGAGGTGGATATGGCAGCAATAGAGGCAGAGGTGGACACAACTTCAACAATAACAATAGAGGCCACAACAAAAGGGACTACAACAATTATTGGGAAGATGAACAACATGAAGAGTCATTGCTCTTGATGAATCTAAGCCACAAGGAAGGTAAAGAAGATGATCATTCAGTCTACGTAGATTTAAGATGCTCAAATCATTTTGCAGGCAACATAGCTCTCTTATCTAATTTGGAAAGTCCAAAGCATAGACATGAACTTCAAATAGGGGATGACACAAAGCATACTCTGGAGAAGATTGGTAATGTCAAAGCTTCCAATGGCAGGACAAATATTCTGAGCAAGGTACTCTATGTTCCCACTATTATAAAAAAACTAATAAGTGTAGGACAAGTAGTTGAGAAAGGCTTGCAAGTTAGGTTCACCCAAAAATGGAGATTTTGTGGAAGATTCATGTCAAGGCTTCAAGAAGATAGCTAGAGGTGAGAAGCATGGTAGGCTCTTTACTTTTGATGTAGGAGAAACCAAAAACATAGCTCTATTCAACTTTAGGTCTCAAACCCTAAGTGAGCTTGAAGTGTGGCATAAGAGGCTAGCTCATGTGAATGAAAGAACCTTAAAAGATATATGTAGGGATCAAAGTGTTCTTGGATTGCCAAACATATCAAAGCAACACATGATCAGCAGATGTGATGCATGTTAAATTGGGAAGGCACAAAGACAACCACTCAAACACAAGGCTACATCCACAACAACCTATTGGACCTAGTACATACAGATGTATGGGGGCCAAGTCAAGAACCTTCATTGGCAGGATCGAGGTATTATGTCCCATTTATTGATGATCATAGTAGATGGACTATTTGGTAATTCTTCAAAAGTAAGAATGAAGTGTTTGATTGATTCAAAAAGTATCAAGCACATGTGGAGAACCATACATGTCGATCACTCAAGAAGCTCAAATCCGATGGAGGGACAAGAATACTTCTCCAAAGAGTTTGATGAGTTCTTGTAGGATAAAGGTTTCAAAAGGGAAGGGACTACTAGGTACTCTCCTCAATTGAATGGATTGCAGAGAGAAGAAACAAGACATTGGTTGGATCAGCCAGAAAATGCTTGAAGAGAAGAGGTTTCCACATTATCTATGGGCAGAGGATATTTAAATTGTTGTGTACCTTGTCAATAGACTACCATCCAAATCACTCCAAGGTATGACTCCTTATGAAGCATGGTATGGAAGAAGACCTAGTCTTGGACATTATAAGGTGTTTGGTTGTTTAGCTTATGTTCATGACCATCACAAATAAGAGGTAAGCTAGATGAAAGGGCAACAAAGGTAATGTTTATTGGGTATGACTCAACTCACATAGGTTACAAGTTCTATAATCCTTCAACCGAAAAAATTCACTACAAGTAGAGATGTGTTTGAAGAACAAAAGTCACGGTATGATGAAGACAAACAAAAGATAACTCTACCATATGATCTTGATTCTGATTCTCATCAATTAGGAAGCAAGCATGATACACATGTCTAGGATCCAACAAGTGATATAGATGATGAACAAGATGAAAATGAAAAGGATTACAAGCTATGGAAGTCAAGAGGCAAAGCAAAGATGCAAGAGTGTGGAGAATGCTCCAAGAAAGCACCTAGAAGGTCAACAAAGGGAGAAAAGACAACAAGAAAGGTATGGATATGATTCCACATTTATTATAAAGATTTTAATCTACTTGGCAAAGGACTCAATTTCAAAGGAACCCTCAACCTATGAAGAGGCAAAGGAAAGCCCTAATTGGGAAAAGGCCATGAAAGAAGAAATGGATGCATTGAAGGACATGGACACTTGGGATTTTGTTCCAATGTCACCCAATCAAAAGGTAATTGGTTGCAGATGGGTATATAAAGTTAAAATAAACTCAAACGGATCAGTTTGTAGGTACAAAGAAAGATTAGTTGCCAAAGGATGCTCACAAACGCATGATATAGACTATGAAGAAACATTCTCACAAGTTGCAAAGATGGCTACAATCAGAATATTAATAAGTGTAGTTGTTGCAAGAAATTAGAGACTCCTCCAACTTGATGTTTAAAATGCATTCCTAAATGGTTGGAGAAGTGAAGAGGTATACATGTCACAACCACCAAGTTTTAAAAACCCTAATCATAAATCTTATGTTTGTAGACTTAAGAAAGCATTCTATGGATTGAAACAAGCTCCTAGATCTTGGAACTACAAGTTGGTTACATACCTTCAAGATGAAGGGTTCAAACCAAGCAAATCAAATTCCTCTCTATTCATCAAAAGGGATCACAATGAGGTTATCTATCTGTGTATATGAAGATGGTATTATTGTGGCAGGTGATGATCTGAATGGCATTCAAAGGATCAAGAGACACATGCAAGAGGAGTCCAAAATCCGTGACTTAGGTGAGCTCACATATTTCCTAGGTATGCAAGTGATTTATACATATTAAGGGATGTATCTAACTCAGAGAAGATACATTCAAGACCCACTTCTCAAGTTTAGAATGGAGAACACAAAGCTTACAGGTATACCTTTGGAATTGAACCATAAACTAAGTGTTTATAAAGGTGAGCAAATTGATGTAAAGTATTTATCTTTGTAAAAGGAAAGAGTCAAAGGCCTAAAACCCACAAGCTAGAAGTGGTTGAGATTGATTCTCAATCAATCAATCAAGAATTAGATATGACTTGAACTTTCTCTTTTTCCTAGATTGTAGAAAAAGATTCCAATAAATCTAAACTACCAAATTTCCTAATTTCCAACTCAAATCCATAAAGAAAAGGCATGGTAATATCACAAAGAGCCTATATAAAGAGTCCATATCATTTTTACATTTAGTAGAGTGTTGATTTAAAGCAGTACATATACTCTTTAATCATTGCTAGGTGCCATTTTTATTCTTTGCTCCTTCCTAAGATTCAATCAACTTGCACAGATTGCTGCTCTTTCTACATAGCTTCAAATCCAGTGTTCAAGAATTCATTGGAGCGAAACAATTGTCTAGTTCATGTCTACAAACTTTCAAGTCATCTATTTTAGTATTTGTAGAGAAATGAAAGTTTTTTAGTCTTGGGGTCACTCTCTACACATCCCTAAAAAATCAAAATGACAGCAATTCAGTGTTAAGGTGATTGATCCTTCTATACTTGTTGTAAATTAGGGATTTTATGAATTTTAGCGAGTCAAACTATGTATGACACTCCCTTAAGATGAAGTTTTCCAATTGTTGCTGTGCTGGCTGCTCTTAATGTTTGAAGTCACAACTTCCATCCATTTTTATAAGGTTTTTGTGAGCTAGTCAAGGTGCAAGTTATCTATTTTGCATCAACTTGTTCCTGTTGATGTTTCAAAGTACCTATTGGGTCTTATTGGAATAACCACAAGCCTACAAGTTCTTATTTAATATCCAAAGATCTAGGGCTGGTCCTATGCTGGTTTGCTGGACCAACTTCACCACTTGGAAACTCAACTTTCCAAGCCTCTCCAAGCTTCTCCAACTTTTCTTTCAATAAGAAGACTTCCAAACAATCAACATATCATCAACATAAAGTATCAAGCATATCAAGTTGTCATTTGAGCACCTCTTTGTGTAGAGAAAATGATTCATATTGCTTTGAGAATAGCCTTGAGACTTCATAAAAGCATCAAACTTTTGGTACCATTGTCTAGGGGACTATTTAAGTCCATATAAACTCTTCTTGAGCTTAAAAACTAGAATTTCTTTGCAAAGAACTACATACCTCTCATTGTTCCATATAGATGTCATCTGTAAGATCTCCATGCAAGAAATTAGTTTTCACATCCATTTGGACTAGCTATAAGTCCTCCTTTGCAATGAATCCAAGCAACATGTGTAGGGTAGTCATCTTGACCACTAGAGATAAGATTTCCTCAAAATCAACACCATGTTGTTGCTTAAAACCCTTTGTAACAAGTCCTGCTTTATACTTTGGAGAAGCACTATTTGATGTGATTTTCAACTTATATACACATTTACATGGTAAAGCTTTCCTACCCTTTGGCAAAGGTACTAAATCCCAAGTACCATTCTTGTGCAAATCACTCTTCATGGGATGCTCCCACTTGACATGATCCGTTGTCTACATAGCCTCTTTGTAGCAAAAAGGCTCACCAACATATGTTAGCATAATATAATACAAACCTAGAACATCTCTATTAGGTGGATGTGAGACATGTAGATAATCTCAATGGTTGCTGAACAAGAACATTTGTAGACTCATCTGATCAGAAATTCTCTTGAAAATGCCTATGTGCAACATTTTTATGCATGCTAATCAAAGGACTGGTATCCTCAAACATCACTCTTTGCACTTCAACCTGGCTAATGGGACATTTATGCATCTTAGACTGATTGAAAATGACATCATTACTTCTGATCACTGATCGTGTTTTAGGATCCCATAATCAATATCCAAATTCTCCTTCTCGACCATATCCAAGAAAATGCATTTCTTTGACTTATGGTCCAAAGTTTTTCTAAGATTCTTGCGTATATGAACGTATGGTTCACACCCAAAAACTTGAAGATGATCATAATATGATGGCTTCCCTGTCCATAACTCGTGCCACTATTAGACCTTTGGGAGTGCCAGGTGAAAGGTTAATCACATGAATTATATTCAATACTACTACCCAAAAGCTTTGTCAAAGGTTTGCATGATGCAGTGTAGAAACTACTCTATCTTGAATAGTTCTATTCATCCTTTCAACTACATCATTCTATATTGGGATATAAGGAGCTGTAAACTCTCTATGAATTCCTCTAGACTGATAGAAAAGGCTGAATTCATGTGAGGTATACTCACCCCCATTATTTGAACTTAAAGCCTTAAGATTAATTCATTTTTCTATCTCAATTAAAGCAAGCCATTTTCTAAAAGTAGGGAATTTCTCATCCTTTGCTTTCATAGGATATACCCACACTTTTTTGGTAGCATCATCTATTAAAGTGACAAAGTAAAGAGAACCACTTAATGACCTTGTGGGCATAGGACCACACACATCTATATGAACAAGATCTAAAGGCTGTTGAAGAGTGAATGTGTGTCTTGTGCACATTCCTAGTTTGCTTTCCATATTGACAATGCTCACAAAATGAAAAATCAGAGAAAGGTAACATAGGTAAGTAGCCATAATGAGAAAGATTTTTCATTCCACTATGTGATATATGGTCGAAACAACCATGTCAAATACAAGACATAAGCTATTTAGTAATAGCTAGCAAGTGTTCTTTCTATGATAAAAATAAAGGATAAAGTGGGATAACTTTTCTTCCTTTTGCAATAACCATATTTCCCTTTGATATGCAAAAGGACTGAGCTTAGAAGACCACCTTGTAATCAAGGTCATCAAGTTGACCAATTGACATCAAACTATGTGATAACTACGGTAGATGGAATACATTATGCATAGTAAATTTTGAACCATCAATGAACTACACAACCACATCTCCAATCCCCACAACATCACACTAGTAAGATTCACCAAGTCTCACAGTACCAAGAGACTTTGCTACATAAGTAGAGAACCATTCTCTATGTGGTGTCACATGGAAAGAAGCACCAAAATCTAGCAAACACATGTGAGAAAGAGAATTCGCCATAACAGGCTCAATTGGCACAATGCTATCAAGTGTCAACACATTAGCATCATCAGAAATAATGTTAATTTCTTCAATCTTCGTAGTTGAAGTAGATGGTGCACGTAGCTATTTAACATGCCCATCAAAATTCTGCCCTTTACCTTTAGAATTGTTTAATGCATAACAATCTTTCTTCATGTGTCCTTTCTTATGACAATAATGGCATTCAATATCCCTCTTCCTTGATTTACTTCTACTCTTATTCCATTGACTATTCTTTTCCTTCCTCTTGCTCCTGCCATGTTGTTGGTTCTTTCCTTGGTAAGCATCATGAAGATTATATGCATCTCCACTCTGAGTTCGAACCATAGATTTTCTATGAATCTCCTCACTCAAGAGTGATCCACATATGTCATCATAGACTAGTTTACCATGAGGTGCACTATTGTTAATCGACCACTATATAGTTGACAAAACCAAAAATATGGAAAAAATTTTGCCAGAGTATCCTCTACAAAATGAGCATATGACCAATGTCAAAATCTCATTAAATTGCAAGTACTGTCATATTTAACTGCATAGTGAATCACTGACTCCACTGCATATAATCAATTACCCCAACAAAGCCAACTAGGCTTATCGAGCACCTATGAACAACTATCATACATCTCCTATGATGATGGGTAAGTCTTCCACCTGCATCACAAAAGAGACCCTGACATTTGGGTGTCTCCCAATTAAGAAAACCTCACCACAACCCTCTTTATCAAATGTAAAAGGCTTTATGCAAAAAACGTAACTGCTATATCAACGAACACATGGACGTACATAAGCAGTATCTACAAAAGCGTACATTGTGTGTATGTGCTCAATAAATGTAGTAAAATGGTATTGAAAAGCTAAATTCACTGCCCAAACACTGGCCAAAAAGACTTGCAAGTGTTTGTCAACTCTATTCTTTAAGCTCAAAAACCTGCATAGACTTGCGGTGGCGACTCCCACCACTACTAAAACCTTTCAAGAAACCTATAGATTAACTAGTGTGGATGAAAACACAGCCCAAAAGGTGAACATTCATTGTTGAAAAAGTACAAAGAACACTTTTCTTGATGTTCTTGAGCCTCTATGGAGAGAACTATGCATGAAAGTACTCCAAAATGGCTCCAAAAAGCACCCCAAAAATGCTTCAAAAATAGGTTTTGAAGGCAAAGAATGAAGCTTTAAGGGCCCAAAACTTGTTGCAGATAATGTGAACCTTAGTCTTTCCCCTTCTTCAAGCACCACAAGAGTGTAGCTTAGTGGCAAGAGATTGCCATGGTTAAGCGATCTCTAGGGAGAACAATACTGGGATGGGTGACCTCCCTAGAAGTACCGAGAACCTCCATCTTCCTTGATCATTGAAGTCCTCCATCGCGCATAGCCAACGGTGCCAACACTGACTTCAGTGACTTGGATGACAAGGTATGCCAAGGTCTATGCCTTGGTCACCACCTTAGTCACCTCCTTAGTCATAAGCCTTGGATGGGTGGGTGGGTGCTCGCTTCGCTGGCACAAAAGGAAGAAAGCGTTTGCATCGAGATGCTTCAACACCAGTGAAATAATTTGATGGAGATGCACCACAGTGTGCTCTCCTTCTTGAGATCCCCATGACAATATCCTCAGAGTAGGAAATTGAGCTCCAAGCACTACACATGATACTCCACACAAAGGCTATAAAATATGTAGCAAAACATAGTACACAGGGAGCATGAACACAAACTTCTTTGTTGTTAGAAATGCGATCAAACTTTTAGTCTGTGATTGACTAGGCCACTATATGTTTTATTAAAGAACATATACAAAAGTGTCAGGTGGTCATTTGGCCTTTCACATGGACACTAACAGTAACGAAGGTCTATGCCTTGGTCGCAACCTTAGTTGTAAGCCTTTGAGAAAGCCTTGGGTGGGTAGGTGCTCACCTTGCTTGCACAAAATGAACAAAGATTTTGCACCGAATACCAATGAATTATTTCCCTAGCAATGCACGATTGTGGCTCTCCTTCTCGAGAGCTCCGCAACAATACCCTTATAGTAGAAACTAGAACTTCGGCACCACACACAATACATAGACCACAAATAGAGATTTCTTAGGTCATACAAATGCGGTCAAACTTACAATCTATGCTTGACTAGGCCACTATAGGTTTTATTAAAGAACATATGCAAAAGTGTCCAATGGCTATTTGGCCTTTCACATGGACACTAATGGTAACACTCAAAGTATTATGTACCTTTTGTTGATGATGATAATAGATGGACAATTCTGTACTTTATCAAGAACAAGATTGAAGTGTTTGAATGCTTCAAGGAGTACCTAGAACATGTGGAAAATCATACATGTAGATCATTGAAGAAACTCAGATCTAATAGAGGGGGAGTATACTTCTCCAAAGATTTTGATGAGTATTTTTAGGATAAAGGCATCAAAAGGGAAGTGACTACAAGGTATCTCCTCAACCGAATGGTATTCCAGAGAGGAGGAACAAAACTCTAGTTGCATCAACAAAGACTATGCTTGAAGAGAAGAAGCTACCACATTATTTATGGGCAAAAGCTATATATACTACTGTGTATCTTATTAGGGACATGCCAAAAATGATAAAGGAGTTCATCAATATGAATAAACTTCCATCCAAATCTCTTCAAGGTATAACCCCATATGAAGCTTGGAATGGTGGAAAACCTAGTCTAGGTCATTGCAAATTTTTTGGTTGCTTAGCATACGTACATGTACCTTAAAAAATTAGAGGAAAATTAGATGGTAACCAAGGTTGTATTCATTGGCTATGATTCAAATAAAGTGGTTCTATAATCCATTTAGAAATCAATTTACCACAAGCATGGATGTTGTATTTGAAGAACATAGCTCATGGTATGAGGAGGACAAACAAAAGGAAAACTTACCTTATGATCTTGATGCACATTTTTTATCCACTAGGTAGAATGCATGATATAAATGTCCAAAACTTAAGAAATGAATCAGATGATGATCAAGGCGAAAAGGAAAGAGACTACAAGATTTGGAAATCAAGAGGAAAGGCCAAGATGCATGAATGTGGAGAATGCTCAGATACACTCTAGAAGGTCAACGAGGGAGAGGAAGCAACTCAAAAGGTATGGATATGAATGTACATTTGTAACAAACCATTCCATTTATTTGGCCAAACACTTTGTTTTAGAGGAACCTTCAACATATGAAGAAGCCAAATCTAACCCTAATTGGGAGAAATCCATGAAAGAAGAGTTAGAAGATCTAAATGAAATGGACACATGGGCATTGGTTCCAATGCAAACAAATCAATAGGTAATAGGTTGTAGATGGATCTATAAATTGAAAAGGAATTCAGATGGATCAATTTTTAGGTACAAAGCCAGATTGGTTGCTAAATGATGTGCTTAAATTCAGGGCATAGACTATGAAGAGACTTTCTCACTTGTTGTCAAGATGACCACCATAAGGAATTTGCTTAGTGCAGCAGCTACAAAAAATTGGAAGCTACTTCAACTTGATGTGAAGAATGCTTTTCTCAATGGGTCCATTAGTGAAGAGGTATACATGTCACAACTCCAAGGATTTGAAGACCATAATTATCCTACTTAGGTATACATATTAAAAAAGGCATTGTATGGACTAAAACTAGAGCTTGGAATTTCAGATTGGTGGCCTATCTACAAGATCAGGGTTTCAAATCAAGTAATGTAGATCCTTGTTCATTAGGAAGGTTCATAATGAAGTTATCTATTTATGTGTATATGTAGATGATATAATTATGACACGTGATGACTTGAATGGAATGGAAAAGATCAAAAAACCTAGGAGAGCTCATATTTTTCTTAGGTATGTAGATCTTATACACATATCAAGGGATGTACTTGATTCAAAGGAGGTACATTCAGGATCTACTCTTGAAATTCAAAATAAAGAATGCTAAAACTGTAGGTACACCTTCGAAAATGAATCATAAACTTAGTGTTTATGAAGGAGAATAGGTTGAAGACATACTCTTAAGAGTATCAAATTTTAATAGGTAGCTTGATCTATGCTACAAATGCAAGATCATTCATCTGATATAGTGTGGGAGTGCTAAGTGAATTCATGCACTCTCCAAGAAGACCACATATAGATGTAGCTAAGAGACTTCTCAACAATCTCAAAGGCAAAATAAATAAAGGTATATTCTATCCTTATTCATTACATTTGGATCTCAAGTTGTGCTCAGATGCAGATTGGGCAAGATCCAAAGATCATAGGAGAATAACTTCTTGCAAGTTGTTATCTTGTATCATGGAGTTCCAAGAAGCAACCTAATGTTGCACTATCCTCAATTGAAGCAAAATATAGTGGATTGACCATAGCAACTCAAGAAGCCATTTGGCTAAAAGAATTGTATGCACATTTTATGCACCTCATATGTTTGGAGACAATATAAGCTCTATGCTCCTAGCAACAAATCTTGTTTGCCATGCAAGAACAAATATATAGAGGTTCATTATCACTTCATCACGGAGAAGCTCTTCACAAAGAAGATTGATGTTTCTTTTGTTCCAACTGAAAAGCAAGTAGCAAATATGATGACTAAAGCCTTGCTAAAATTCAAATTCAAAAACATTCTACGTGAGTCGTCGACTTCACAAAGATTCTATATAAAGACTCACAAAAACTTTTAAATTATGTTAGAGCAATATACATTCATATTTGATCTTCACATTTGCTCATTTACAATTTTCCTGCATCTTCATCTCCAAGATCTATCAAGTTGTAGAGGATGGTTCTCACTTTTATCTTTTTAATTAAGGACTCATTGGAAAGATAATACTGTGTGATTTATGTGTACAATTTTTCAAAGAATTGGGTTTTGTAGATTGTGAGAAACAAGTCATTTATGGTCTCGAGGTTTATCTCTGCACATCCTTGAAAAGTCAAGATTACCACCTATCAGTATTAAGCTTGTATTAGCACATAGATTGATGATAAATCCAACTCTTGTGCATATTAGCTACTCAATCCTATATATCACCTTCATATAGGCAAAATTTAGCTAATTGCAATTAGGATAGCAATAGTGAGCATTTGAAGTTGCATGAATAATCCAAAAATAGCAAGTTCCTTGATCTAGTCTATGTGCAAACCTATCTGTTTTGTATCAATGTTTTCTCATTGATGATCCAAAAAACGTAGGATATTTTATTTGCATTAATCTCAAGATCATAAGGTGTACTAAAATCTCCAAGAGCAAGAGGGCTAGCCCTATTCTGGTTAGCTCATGCATCTTTTGCTACTTGAGTAGCACCCAACTACTTGGATTGTTTTATTCTAGGGGGGGAGGATCATTATTGCCAGATTTACATGCTTTTTCTGACTCAGACTAGGTTGGTTGCTATGATGCTCATGTGTTTAACAATGGTTTTTGCTTCATGATTGGTAACTCGTGCATATCTTGGTTGAGGAAGAAGAAGTCTAGTGTGGCCATCTCTAGTTGGGAGGCTGAGTAGAGGGTAGCTTTCATAATGATTGTTGAGTGTGTGTGGCTTAGATGCCTTTTGGTTGATTTGAGTGTCAAAGGGTCTTCCACCACCACCATCTTCATTGGTAGTCATAATGCATTGACAATTGTGAGGCACCCTATGTTCTATGCTCGTGTAGTGCACATTGAGGTGCACTATCATTATGTCAGGAGCGGTTCTTTGCTAGAGAGATCAGTTTGGCTTATGTGCCCACATAAGATGATGTTGTAGACCTTTTCACAAAGGCTCTGCCTAGGGAGAAGTTTTAAGATTTTCACAGAGCTTTGTGCTTAGTTACTTTTATGAAATGATTTTTTCCGTATATCTTGGCACTTCCTCATACATGAGTACCAATTCCTTGTCCAACGCACCACTCCTAGGGAGGGATTTGTTGACATATTTTGGTAGTGATGTGTGTGAACACACTTAGGACTGTTGGGGCCCTTCTTTCCCTCTTTATAAGGTTTTTCCTCGTCTTTCTATATGCATATAACCCTAAGGGTCACGAATCATCTTTTTATATTCACTTGCTAATAATTTTAGTGTTGTGTCATGCTCCAAGCTTCTTTGTCTTCCTTGTGCTGTTTGTGTTCTCTGTGGAGCTCAAATTCCAATAGTTCAAAGCTTTCGTCTAGTATGCAAGGCATCATACATATTTTGACACAATGTATTTGTAGACTCTAAACCATTGCAAGCACATAATATAGACGAAACTTTAGTAAGTACTGTGACTATTCGGGTTATCCTTTGGAATAAGTTGGTACTATGGATTATTACAAAGAATAAAGAAAGTGGATAAATTATTTGCACAAATTAAAATACAATTGCCATTTAGAACCCTAACACTAAGATTCTAAGGGTAAGTCCAATGTCAAGGCATGAACAAAGAGAAAATCATCTACATCTAAGGGCTTGAAAGATGGTAGACTCTAATTTCAATGCTTCAAGGGCAAGCATATCCCTTTATCCTACAATTACCTTCCCGTGGCCTATACAATAGCATCAAGTCAACAGGCTCCACCTCATCATGCTTTCCATTACAATCTTAATAGGATACCTAGATGGATCTTTTGATTCCTTTCTTGATTTACTTCTAAATTATTTAGAAAGTGCCTTCCAATGATCTTCATAGTGCTTAAATATGATTTGGCCTATTCTCAACTAATTTTTTGTTTCAAAGCTCCTACTTTGATCCCCATAGATTCATGATTTCATTTGATATTCTTGGGAAACATGCAATATAGTGATCTTTAGGGTTTAGGCGATTTTGACAATGAGAAGCATCCTACACTGAAGGGTAGTTACTTTGTTAATTCCCACACTCTTTGCATTTGAAGCAAATAATAGGTCAGCTATGCTTGATCTTGTTGCCTTTATTAGAAATATTATTGTTGGTACTAAAGTTGTAGCTATTACCTTGATTAGTGGGACTGGCTCCCATCATATTTATGTAGGGTAAAAGAGTAGTTTGCATGGGAAATTGAGAGTTAGTGCACCTCAAATAGGATTTAACTTGTGCTAAATTAGCATAAAAATCATGCACTTGATGATCATGCTTCCTACATAATTAACATGTAACATTCATTGGATATTCAGTTATAGTATACATTTGTTTCCCACATATGGCGCATTGAAGCCGGATCTTCATGCTTCCTAAGTAGAGTTCTTTAAGTCTTATTGGAGTAGAACTACTGTCATTGCTTGGTATTGCTCCTTATTTTGAAGTTTTAGAGCCTCTATTTTTCGTTGTGGTTGAGCAACTGTACTCTTGTCTTCCTTCTCTACCTTTTGATCCTCCAAAATTTTTAACTCTTTTTGAAGTTGCATGACAAAATCTTAAGGTTCCATAGAGAGGGAATGAAAGGAGGCCCCAATCTCATATTGTTATTGTATTAACTCTAGCCATGTGACATTGGTGATGAATTCATCAATAATGCATGTGGAGAGTAGTAGCTCCTTTAGCTTGCATTTTGTGGTCACAAGAAGTGGATAAAAAGATAATTTTGTCGGTCTAGAAGTTTGGCCATGAATGCCTTTTCCATTTCCAAAAAAATGGGGAAAGTCTCTCCTGCAATTGACCATAGGCTCTCCGAATCATCTATAATATTTTTAGTAGTGTTTCCTTGTTGGAATTGGTTCTTAAAAGCACCCTTCATAAGATTTCATGTTGCAAAATGGTTGTCAGGGAACTAGTTGAACCATTTCTTAGTTAGTCATTCAAAGGTATCTAGGACGAACATAAGGAAAGGGAGGAGATGGAAGGAAAGAGAGGGTACTAGAGACATGCACACACACATGTGAGCCTCAAAACCCACATCCTGATCTTTTAAGGCAATGCTCTATGAAAGATATATGTATAACAACTTAGGGGTAGGTTTACATGACCCATACATCCCCAACAATCTCCCACTATCAATTTGACAATAAGTGGAAACATATACAAAAAAGGATGTAGGACTATACAATAGTGTACAACAAGATTTTGGATCTCAACCAATACCAATAAACCTACACCAACTACCTCAAACAAGGTGTATCCATTCATCTCAAGGTAATCTAAACTCATATGGAAAATAATGGAGCTCACGTCTGACTAATGCAAGAATTGATGAAGTTCTTAAAAATATCCCACTCACTCCATGCCTATGTCAATCATGGAATGACTTGCAACTCCAAGTGCAAACACTCCAATAACAACTAAAGTGTCTCATCTTGAGCATAACAACTCATACCTTAGACTTTTGAATGTTGAAAAAACCTATGCTAACATGGCTAACCTAACCATGTCAACCATTCCTATATCCAATGCATCCAAAGCACCATTATCAAGGCCAACATCACATCACACGTCCATATCAACATCTCACATGAGAAAATCCAAGAAAAATTGCATAACTACCAACTCCTCAACATCCAAACCAACCATCCTCTCAAACAAGGATGCTTTTATTCATGCATCTTGAGACCTATCCTACTCAATCACACACTGTGTACCATGAGAGAAATTGTGCTCTTCCACACCAAGTGTATCATCATGTTCAACATGAACTAAACACATAGACTTAAAACCAAGGTCCATCTGATGACTAAGCTCTAATCACGTGTCATCACTATGCTCTAACTGAGCATCCACATCATGCTCTAAAGCATCCAAATAATCATTCAAAGTGTGCTCCACATGAGCACCCACATGATTAGACTCCAAAAGCATGCTTTACATAAGCATCTATTTGAGCATCTAAATCCTACCATACATGTGCATCATGAATGTCAATGGACCTATTTGTATGTAGAAAAAAATGAGACATGATGAGTCTCACATTGCACATGAGGCTGGAATCACATTTAGACTAGGCAATCTCTCACATGGAGTACTCGTAGTGGATACTTGTGGCCAATCCTAACACATCTAACCAACATAAGCTGTCCCAAATCCAAGTGAAAATGATGCTCACCAAGGGATACATGAAAATCACTTTCCTAAGACTGATCAACTGATATCAAGCTCATAGGGAATGAAGGCACATAGCCTACATCTCTAAGTGTAAAGGATACTCCACTAGGTACCATAAGACATACATCCCTTGTACCTTCAATGTCATATGCTGAACGAACAAGCATGTGCACATGTCCATGAAAGAGAATCCACAAAACCACTTGGAATTTGCAGCAACATGAAAAGTGGCTAATGCATCAAGCAACCAAGCCATATGTATGCAATTCGATGAACAAGAGGAATCTTGATATGAATCATAGAACAATGTGAAATTACCATTTCCCACATAATCAATTGCCATACACTCTCTTGAGCCACCACCAGGGCTACATCACATGCATGTCTTTGACATCATCATCAAATCTACCTGAAGTGATTTCATCGAGTATGATCCGCATGGCCATAGTGATAATATTGAAGTCATAGATATGATCTACCATGACTCAATGGAATCACATACATATCATGTAGTGTTTGGCATAACACACTACTATGATGGAGATTAAATCCCTTAGATTTGCACACTAGAAGTGAAATGAACCCAATACCTAGGTCTCTTCATACACCTTTTCTGCTACCCTACAACAAAACTCTGATTCACCTGCCTTACACTGATCCAAATCACCTAAGCTTTTAGACACACATTATGGTTCATAAGATTTCCAAAAATCTATAGAACACCTCAAATGGATCTATTTAGGTCAGTCAACAACTCTGTACAAAATAGACTATGGAGAGAATAGGATATGTAGAAATTAGGGTTACAAAGAAACACCAATTTCTCTACACATAAAACTGATTTCAAGAAGCTCTCTTAGGGAAAATAAATCACACACACACACACATACACACACACATATACATACATACATACATACATACATACACACACACACACACACATATATATATATATATATATATATATATATATATATATATATATATATATATATATATATATATATATATATATATATATATATATATATATATATATATATATATATATATATATATATATATATATAGGCTACAAAATGAACCTTAAATCTCTTGAATTGGATATGTAGACAAAGAGTTACAACTGTTATAAGCAGACTATGTCTATACCTGCAAGAGATTAGAGGGGATGTGGGCTTGATAGCTCCTCCTTACCCATCCTCTATGCATGTAATGTCCTCCTCTATATTTTTTCTAGCTTGGACTACTACATTTCAGCTCTTCGAGCCTTGGATGACTCTCGCCTTGAGGCTCCTTGAGTATATGGCTCAGTTTTCAATGACCTACAAGAATTCCATGCATTTCATGACTTTTCACCTTCTTTTATAGCTTTTGGATGACTCTCTCGACTTCTCCACTGCCTTAGGACTGCCTTGCCTGACCTTGAGACTACCCTAAGTGGTTTGAGTCATGACGTTTGTTCACATTAAGGTCTTTTGACCCCTTTATCCACCTAAAACTTGCATAGTCACATTTTCAACACTCCTCCTCAAGTTTAAGGTGGTAATGTCCATATCAAGTAAGCTCATAGCCTTCAAAAACTTTGTTAACTTGGTCATATCCAAGATTTTGGTGAAGATATCTGCAACTTGGTCCTTTGTACCTACAAAATGAATATTAATGTCCCCACTTACAACCTTTTTTCTTACATAATGGTAATGCACCTCAATGTGCTTGCTCCTTGCATGATACATGGGATTGTAAGCAAGATGTAGGCTTGTTATGTTATCTCCATAAACTGGAATTGGTCCAAGTTGTATACCAAGAGTTTTGAAGAGCTTCTTAGGCCACATTGCTTCACATGTAGTGAGGGATAAAGCTCTATATTAAACCTCTACTGAACTCAATGCAAGTGTGGGTTGCTTTTTGCTCATCCATGAAATTGCTTTTGTACCTAGCATGAAAACATAGCCAGAACTTGACCTTCTATCATCAACACTCCCTGCCCAATCTGCATCAATCCATGATCTTACTTGAAGTTCTTCATCATACCTGTATAGCAACCCATAATTAATTTTAGTCTTCACATACCTTAACACTCTCTTTGCATGATTGAGATGTGTATATATGGGTGCATGCATGAACTGAGATAGAACTCCAACTATGGAGCACAAGTCAGGCCTTGTGAGTGTAGCATAGATCAATGATACCATAATGCTCCTGTATAGTGTAAGGTCTTCTAGGTTCTTACCATCTTCCTTGCTTAACTTGGCATTTGAATCCATATGTTGAGCAATTGGTTTGCAATCTATCATGCCAAACCTAAACAATACATCTAGAAGATACTTCTTTCGAGGGAGATAGATACCTTCTTTCCTGTAGATCACGTCAATGCTAAGAAAGCACTTCAACACACATAAATTGGAGATTTTGATCTCTCTTCAAAGATTCTTTTTGATGGTTCTTATCCATGCATCATCATCACTTCTCACAAGAAGATCATCTACATATATGCATATAAAAAATTTCTTGTCATTTGTCTTCTTCACATACAAGGATGAATCTGCATCACTTGGAGAGAACCATGTCTCTTCAAGAAGTCCACTAGTCTCTGATTCCTAGCCCTTGGGGCTTGCTTTAGGCCATACAAGGCCTTCTTCAACATGCAAACATAGATAGGATGTTGTGGATCTACATACCCTTGAGGTTGTTCCATGAACACCTCTTCTTGTAACTCACCATTCAAGAAAGAATTCTTTATGTCCATCTAGTGGATAGGCCACCTCCTTGTTACACATAGGGCTATGAGAGCTCTAATGGTAGCGTTGTTTGCCACAGGGCTAAACGTATCCTCATAATCCACCCCTTATTTCTGTGTGAAGCCTTTGGCTACTAGTCTAGCCTTGTACCTTACCAAGCTGCCATCTGTATTCCTCTTGGTCTTGTACACCCACCTATTTTGGACTATCTTCATGCCTTCCTTCTTGGGTACTAGTTCCCAAGTGTTGTTCTCCTTAAGAGGTTTGAAATCTTCACACATAGCCTTCATCCACTCTGGTTTGGTCTTTGCCTCCTCATAAGAATCTAGCTCTTGATCTGCAATGACATTCATCATGTATACATAGTGCTTTTCCATGAAGGAACCATATGTATACCTTTGTTGGGGTGCTTCTTCTTTGTAGAACTCCTCTCTTGACCTTTGGGAGATTGCTTCTTGAGTCTATTTAGGTTTACATTAGGAGTAATGCACTCCTCAAATTTTTCCTCTTCTCATTCCTCTTTGAGATTTCCTAGTGCCATAGTCTATATCTTGCATCCTTCTATGCTTTGAAATAGGGGATGATCTTTCATAATCATAAGTGTATGAGTGATCATATGAGTGCAGCTTAGATGTAGAGGCCTTTGGTCCACTGATTGTGATTCACTTTTGAGGTTGAATCTGCACATCAAAGTCTACATACTCCTCTTGATCCTCTTCATCCAACTTTGCCTGCCCTTCTCCATACCATGAGCTTGACTCATAAAAAACAACATCTCTTGACACATATATCTTCTTTGAGATAGGTTTGTAGAACCTATAGCCTTTTTCTCTCATTTGTGTAGCCAATGAACACACATTTCTCATTCTTGGGCTCTAACTTTGTTCTCACTTCACTAGGAACATGAACAAAGCATACACATCCAAATACCTTGAGGTGCTCCATGGTTGGTTTTTTGCCATATTACATGTAAACTACCTCTTTATGGCATTTTCCTACAAGTACTTTGTGAATTCCTTTGAGAAATACTCTCCCCCTCCATCTGACGTTAGTGTCTTGATGTGTGCATCACATTCTTTTCCAACAAGGGACCTAATTTTTTGAAAGCATGAAAGCACTTTTGATTTTTCTTTGATAACATATGGCCATACCTTTCTTGAGTGGTCATCAATGGAAGTGACAAAGTACCTAGCTCCTCCTAGTGAAGCCTCTCTACTAGGGCCCCATACATCTGAGTGTATAAGCTCCAAGAGCTTAGAGGATCTGTACTCACTCTTTGGAAATGGCTTCCTTGATTGCTTACCTAGCTGACAAGCATCACAAAACTCATGTAGACCTTGGACTTCAAGGTTTGGTAGTCCCTACATTAAACTTGCTTTGCACATGCTTTTTAACTTGGGAGTATTGATATGTTCTATCCTCTTGTGCCAAAGATCAATCTCTACAATCCTTTTGTTACCAATCATCACATAGCATACCTTTGTGTGTAGGAGCAACATTGAGTGTGAACAATCTGCCTTCTTTCCTTCCCTTGGTAATGACCTTGCCTCCTTGCTTCACCATGTACCCTTTTGCATCAAATATAACCTGCATACCTCTCTCTACCATCTATCCTATAGAGATAAGGTTCTTTGAAATAGATGGAACATGGAGCACATCTTTAAGAGTCTTGACATATTTACCTTCAACTAGCTTCACATCTCCCACATGTGAAATGAGATCCTCAGTGTTATCTCCTATCTCCACACAACCTTTTGAGCTTGGGACCTGCATATGAACAAAAGATTCCTTCATACATGACATGTGATTAGAGCATCCAGAGTCTATGTACCACTTTCTATCCTTGGGATCACTAGGTAGCCATGTCTCATGTCTAGGAGGGTCTCCATCTCATCATCCTTCTTTGGAGTTTTTAGCATAGTTCCCTTGCTCCTTCTTTGTCTTCCCTTTGTCATCCTTGAGCCAACAATGAAGAAATATGATTTTGTTTACCACATATAAAACAAGGTTTACCTTGATGAGGGTTGTTCTTGACTTTGCCATTCTTTCCCTTCCTTGAAGATGATGCCTTGCCATCTCCTTCTCAATCTGAATCTTTTTCCTTGGATTGTTCCCAATTTCTTTTTCCTCCTTCCCCTTCTTGCCACTCTCGCCTATGCCTTTGCTAGCATATAGGACGTGTGAGTGACCATCCTTCTTGGATGTGTCTCTTATGGCAACCTCTTCTGCCACTAGGTGTGGGATCAACTCCTCAAGAGTGGCATAGGATCTCTATAAAAGATGGTAGTAATGAGGGGTTTCAAAAACCTGACATAAGTTGCTCTACTCTGATATTGGTGCTCTCAACCTCTTACCAAGAGCTCCCACACAATGAAGTCTGTCTCAAGGCTATAAGTTCAAGAATCCAATGAACCTCCAAAAGCGATTAGGGTTTCTATAATGAAAATATGCTAGTCTATATTTTCCTATTTGAGTGATGATAAGCTTTGAATATCAGATTTTTATCTTCATCAAACTTGAAGAACTCACTCTTGCCCATGTGATGACACTTAAAACACCCCCATTGGAGGTCTGTATCTCAAGATATAAGCACAACATGCATCCATTTTGATGGTATTCTTGACATATAACATTATCTCTCTATATTTTGCATCTTTGGCGACCTATATCTTATGTTCTTCCACATATATGCTTCATTGAGCTATGTGAAATCATTCAAGTCACTTCAATTAGACTTTCATAACACAAGTTATTTACAAATCTCTAACCTACTATCAAAGTGATTATAGACCCGAGTTCTATATCACTTAATGTTTTTAAAACCTTTGGCAAAGTAGAACTTTGAAATAGTTTTTGTGCTTTTATATGAAGTTATAAGTCTACTGCTAATCTATGCAAAAACTCTAAACGGTCCCAATCAGGGCTTCCTCTCTCAAGTTATGGCCAAAATACAGACATGCTATCAAGAAGACGCTGACTTGCAAATTCACCTTTTGTACCCTAGTCTTCCATTGAAGCTCCTTGCACGTCCACCTTCAACACGCTTTGATACAAATGAAGGATTTTGGTGGGTTGAGCAAGAGGAGAAAGGAGAAGATGGTGGGAGAGATATAAGAAAAAAAAAAGGGAGAGACAAAGACACACATAGAGCCTCAAAATCCACTTAATCCTCTAAGGAAATGCTCTATAATATATATATATATATATATATATATATATATATAAGAATATAGGGGTAGGGATACATGATCCTTACATTCCCAACATTATTGATATAGGGGTTGAAGCTAATGTGATATGCTTGTATCTCATATGGACAAGCTCAACCAAAACCTATTGAAGCCTAGTTGATAGACTTAGGAGGTCTTCAAAACCTATGCATCAGAGAAGTTACACTTCCCATGCATTTGGGAAAGAAAAAATTATTAGTAAAAGTTTTGTTAGGATGATGATCTAATGGAACAACTCATCCTTGGACAAAATTTGCAATTAGATGATTCAATAGGATTAAACCTAGCCAATGACAAAGTGGTACTCAAGTGGGAAGGAAAAAAGGTCGTCATCACTGCTTTCACTTTCTCTTCACTTAATGTCTTGATATCACAAACCTATCTCTAATGCTCAAGACATTTGGAGATAGCCATCTACTAACCAACCTAGCAAAAAGCAAAAAATAGTTAAAGTATATAAAATACAAAAGAACATAGAAAAATACAAATATCTAGTGGCTAAAAAATATTGGTTACCAAATTCTCTTATGGTGGCACAACAATATCAATCACATATTTGGGTGCCCAAGAAACTACTAACAAAATATGAGGATTATTTTTGCATTTGCAAGAAGACATGATCATCATGACAGAATCCACTTTGAGAACCTTGCCCCACACCATAAGGAGCTACAATAAATAGTCAAACAAATTTGGATACCTTAGACCATTAGTGTACAATATAATCAATAAATTTAGTATGGGTTCCAAAATCTATACTTCAAGCTCAATATGTACTTTGCATCCATACCACATCTATTGTGGATGATAGAAAATAGGGAGGGGTGTATGTGGTGGAGCATGACAAGAAACTCCTCTGCACACAACCCCACAACGTCAGGCTCAAGTCTTCACTTACACACAAAAAAGAAGATTCATAGGACAAAAAATAAGCAACTATGACAAGTAGAGCCTATGCTCATTAGAAGTGGATTCGAAGAAGTCCTAGTCGCCACCTAGAAAGACCACACCACATAATATGTGCATCCTAAATGTTCGAGAACCAATCACAAATTGGACATAAATTTGAAGGTCAAAGTCTAAGAAAAAAAGCACATGCCTATGTGAAGGGACAATTTCACACATGTATTATATTTGTAAACTTAGACTAAACTTTAGTTCTTGAATTTTCAAAAGTCACGAGATTGAGAAAATCTATATAAGTTAGTTTGTATCAACAGATGCGTAGAGAGAAAGAGAGAGAGAGAGTGAGAGAATATGAGAAAGAGTTCATTTTGTATGATTGAGAAATAGTCGAGCTTCTCTAAGTGAGAAAGCATGTGTAAAGGTTTTGAGTTTCCATAGTTATTAGAAGAAATAATAGAAGTTCTGTGTATGAGACTCTCTCCTCCATCTCCATGCTTTGCCTAATTGTGGTAATGACTTCAAAAGTTCAAGTTTTCCAAGCAACTAGATGCCTGGCATCAAGTTTGAGCTGATAAGTTACTTTCTTCTTCCTTGTGCATCATATGTTGGTTTAGCTTGTTAAAATCATGAGATTCTTGAAGCAATGCGATGCCTGACATCGAGTCTCAGCATAAAGTCGATGCCTAGCATCGAATCTCAGTGGATAAGTACCTTTCACAATATACATGAAATCTTGGTCACTTTCTGTGCTGAAAACATACCAATGCCTGGCATCCAATTCTTGCTGCAAGTCGATGTTAAGTTGAAAACTTTTATATTTAGACAAGTGTTTTTAACAAAACAGTCAAGATTTCCAATTTTGGTAGCTCATACAGGGTCATCTTGTGAAGACCTTAACTTGGTGTGTAATGCAAAGTTTTTAGCAAGTAATAGCTTATTGGAAAGCTCCTCTCTTCTACTTTCATTATCAAAAGATCTTAGCAAAATGATATTCGTGCTAAGAGAAATAAGCAAAAAATTGAAGGTATGTCATTTTCAATGACTAGAAATTTTCGTAGAACCAAAGTTCTCAGTTTAAGCAATCTTTTCTCAAAGTTTGGAGAAACATTGAGTTAATGGTGACCATAGATGTTGTCTAGTGTCACATTAATTCATTTCTTGTGATGTTTCATACATCAACACTAAAGAAGTTTTCCATTCCTCCTCTAGGCTCCTTATTCACCCATTCAATAGTAGCACAACCCTTGGCTACACTCTCCTCCATCACAAAGGGTGCAAAACAACTAAAAGCATTGCTTTTCAGACTATCATGATAAACTTTCACCTCATACTCTTGACATGTATGCATATTCATAATAGAGCACACAACGATACTCAAGTATGTCAAAGGAACAATCAATGAAGGACTATTCTATTCTTATACCTATGATATCGATATCAAGATCTTTTTTGATGTAGATTGGATAAGCTATTATAGGAAAAGTACCTCTAGTTATCTTTCATTTGCAAGTTCTTAACTTATTTTTTGGTAATAAAAGAAGAAACCTATTATAGCTCTCTCATCTATGGAGGTTGAATATAGGGGATTAGCCAATGATACTCAAGTAAATATATATTGATTTCGGAATTGATACTTCAACTCCTCATATATTTGGTGATATTATGATCTCTTTACATCTTGAAAAAATTCCTATTTACCATGCAATAAAAAAACATATTGAGGTCTAGTATCAATTTGTTATGGAGAAGATCACAAACAAAGAAATTGAACTTTTTTCTTATGTCAACTTAACAAGAATGTGCAAACTTGATGAATAAAATTTTGGATGGAGTAAAGCTAAGTAGATTGAAATCAATTGTTGGACTTTACAAGATTGCAAATTAACAAAGCCTAAAGCATCTTAGACTTGAATTGGGAGCCGTTCATACATATGGCAAGCCTAAGATCTTAATCATTCAATTCGAACCTTATGAGTTATGAGGATCATATATAAAACAAGAAAATTTATTCCTAGCTTATAACATTTCATTTAACTTACTCTTTTGTATACAAGTTTTAGAGAAAAAAAGATAAATCTTCAATAGAAAAGGAATCTAGATACAAAAAGTAATAAAAATATTTCATTACCAATTGGTTGAGTAAGAACCAATTGGTCTTGAATATAAGGAATTCAAGTAACTTTGGAGCTGTATTTGTTTTTATTTTTGAAGTCCTTAGAAAAGAAGGTTGGTTATTTGTTCCATCAAAAGTTTTTTAAGTTTCCAAGAAACAAAGTATAGGTCAAGCATACAATCATGGAATGATCTTATGGAAGAAGCACTTGAAACCTAGTAAAGATCAAGATAGAGATAAATTATTGAATTCAAAATTTTTAGAGGATTTGAGTAAGAACATCTCTACGAAGATGTATTTTGAATTTAGGATCAATATCATCCACATATCAATGTGTATATAAAGTATGTTGGTATGGGATGCTAATTGTTATACTCACATTGGTGTAGGAAAGATTGTATGGAACATCAAACTGTTAGATGGTAGGTATTTTTTGCAAATACCATAAGGGAAATGATCATGTCATAAAGAGTTTTCCTAAACTAACTGCAAAAGAGGCAAAGATGAAAGAGGTTAGATACTTTTTGTGGAGGCCTCTAAACCTAAATCAAAGTCTGCTTATCTTTTTCAAAATGAAGAATGTTCATTACTACTATTTGCAGTTACGATCCGTCTTTTCATGAGCAGTGTATGTCTACAGTAGACTCACATGTGTGATACTTTGATGGTGGGGCAACCAAAAATATTACCTTGTAGTGCAATTAATTTAGTTCACTTAGGCGAGCCCCTATAGAGAATATTGTAACATGTGCTAACAAATCCTCTTATCTTGTAATGGGACTTTGATAAGATCATTCTAACTATTTCTCATGGTAGTTCTTTCACATTTTCACATGCTTTATATATGCCATGGATCAAGAAAAATATGTTGTCAGTTTCAGCATAAGGCAATATTTGGTTGGTTTTCAAATTTGTTGATGATAGTTGTACAATTCATGATCTCTCAAAAAATGATGTTATTATTGCTTGTGGCATTTTATGTCATGGGTTGTATAAGCTCATGGATGATGCAAAATACTTGAATGATTCAGCATGTGCACTTCAAGATTATCAGACTATATTAGATGCAAAGATTTGGCATGCATGCTTTCATCATCTGAGTTTTGCTAGTTTGCCTTGCTTGCAGAAATATGAAATGACATCCTCTCTACCCAAACTCCAGGCACCTTGTAAGCATGTCTATTAAGGTTGTATTTTGGGAAAAAATCTAGCATTCTTCCTTCCGAAAAGATGGTTCAATTCGAGTTGCTCATACACTGTAGCTTGTTCATGGTGATGTATGTGGTCCTATGTAGACACCTTCATTTGGGAACTACTAATACTTGGTAACTTTTATTGATGATTTCTCTAGGCATGCATGGGTGTATGAACAAATTTCAAAGTGTTTATGTGCTTCAAACATTTCCTCATTATGGTTGAGAATCTGTCAGCATGTAAATTGCGCACCTTCCATTTTGATCGAGGGGTGAATACATGTCTTCTAATTTTAATGCATTTCTAGCCAACTGTGGGATAAAACATCATTGTAAATTTTCATATTCACCTCAACAATGTTGAAGAAGCACTCACGAATTTGGCATCCAGACAAAAAAGGGGAAGGAGAAAAGACAAAGAGAAGCAGAATTAAAGAAGCACGACCAAACTGTACAACGTGCAGAATCAGAAAACCGAATCAAGAATTGTAAATATGAGAACATGACGTGTAACAGAGTAGAGAACAGGGGAGTGCGCATAACGCACATAAAGAAGGATCGTGGAGCATACCAAAAGTGAAAGGCCCGGAAGAGCGTGGAAGAATGAAGACTATATATATATCAATCAAGAATTGAGTGAGAGGGAGAGATGAAAATATAGCAGATGCGCAGAGACGCAGAGATACAGATATACAGATAGAGAGATAGAAGACGCCAGAGATCGTGTATGTAGTATAGAAGATGCCATAGATCGCGTATGTAAATGAATAACAGAAACCTGAAATGTCAGGTATTCATCTGAGAGAGATGGTAATAAGAAACTACTCAGTGTAGGAGAGTTTCTATAGCTTGAGTAAGAAGAGGCCAAGCTTGTTTGTACACATCTTCTCTAATAGAAAACACATGTTCATGTGGAAGCTCTGCGCGCATTCTTCGTATGAGTAGAAGTCTGAATATTCTATGTTACGGTTAAAGTTAGTTAACAATTACAGTTTCACCGTATACGTACTTTTGGTCACTTATGGTTTACTCAATAAATGTGTTTTTTGGGAAGAACCACGAAGTATATCTCGCAGAATAATATAGAGTTTTGTATGAGACATAGCTTATCTTGTAGCTAGAAGTCTCTACTTTATACGGATCAAAGTTTCCGATGAAATGGATATGTACACACAGTACAAAGTCGGACCGAAAATAGCACTCTGAATTGATGAAGTTTTCCTCTAAACTTCAGGAAGAGTTCTGTCAGTAAGGGAAGTTCACTCATCACTTCCTTGTTTCACGTATAGACATTTAAAATAATTACGAACAGAATTGAAGATCATTCCGGTAAGATTCCGGTAAACTTCGGTGACAGTCCAGTGACAGTCCGGTGAAGTTCCGGTGGAATTTCAAGAGAATTCAAAGCACAGTCTAATAGAGTTTGAGTGGCAGAAGCCTTGTTAAGCTACTCTTGATTATAGAGGTGTTCTAACATCACTGTAGTTTAACACTAATTCGGTGGCGCAACGAATTTCTGCAGGCTTGATAAGGTTCGAGCCTTTGCTACGGCAGACGGGTGGTACCGGAAGCTTACTACTATCAGAGGTATAAAAGCGGTACTACCAAAGACGTCGATCACCCCAACAAGTGGTATCAGAGCCGGTTAATCACCACAACAAGTGATATCAGAGCCGTAAAATCTAACGAGGTGTCAGAATAAAGAAAGAAAACAAGATCATGGCAGAACATGTCTCTATTGACAAGCTGGACAGAGATAATTATCCTGCATGGGTAATGCGCATGGAAGCCTTACTTATGAGTAAGGACTTAATGATGTATGTGACCGGAGAAGAAAAGAAGCCGACTTTTGAAGTCAACAGACAACCAAAGGAAGAAGAATTGGAAGCGTTGAAGCTGTGGCAGAAGAAAGATGCAACGGCAAGAGCATACATTTATAGTACTGTTACAGATTATCTACTACCGCATATTAGAGGCCTGTAAACAGCGGAGGACATATGGAGTGCATTGGAGGACTGTCCGAATTCACAACGTTCAGAAAGAAGTCGAATCAAAGCATTAGTGACTATGTTACTAAAATGAAGGATCTAGCAGATAGTCTTGGATCCATAAATGAAGATATCGAAGACCACAGATTGATAGCCTTCCTAGCTTATGGTCCGAATTCACAACGTTCAAAAAGAAGTCGAATCAAAGCATTAGTGACTATGTTACTAAAATGAAGGATCTAGCAGACAGTCTTGGATCCATAAATGAAGATATCTAAGACCACAGATTGATAGCGCAAGTGCTCACAGGTTTGAGAGGAGATGAAAGGTGGAAACCTTTTGTACTTTCAACTGAACTCTCTTTAAATCATTTTGTTCCAGATTTAAATCAGTTGCTAGGATTGATGCTCACATATGAACAAGACCTGAAAGGAGATGGAGATAAAGGACAAAGCTCTACAATGTACATGAAGAACAAAAAGAAAGGAGATAAAGGTAAGTCAAAAGATGAAGAAGAGTCGAGTTCTCAGGTTTATTATGCTAGAGGCAAAGGCACCGGCAGAGGAAGAGCAAGAGGCTTTGGAAGAGGAAGAAGCAGTCAGAATATCAACAAGAAAGCTTGCTGGATTTGTGGACTAAGTAATCATCTGGCTTATGACTGTTGGCATAATCAACAAGGTTCAAATCAAAATCAAAATAGTAATAGCAGAGGCAGAAGCGGAAGATATCAAAGAGGTAGACAAAACCAAAGAAGAGGCTATGGCAGAGGTGGAACAAGAAGTTGGGGACAAAATCAATCCTACAACACCACCTACAACAACTACGCAAATGACACGCACAATGAAAGTCATACATCGTTGATGATGAACTCTATCAACACATCAGAAAACGAAGACCTAAAGGTATTTTACATTGACTCCGGATGTTCTAATCATTTGTCAGGAAATATAGAATTGATGTCAGAACTGGAAAAAGGTAGTTCGTGTCACACTGTTCAAACAGGTGACAATACAAGACATAGTGTTCATTCTATTGGAAAAGTGAAATGTAAGAGTGGAGCAAATTTGCTAACCAATGTTTTATATGTTCTGACAATACCTAAAAATTTGATTAGCGTGGGACAGATAGTTGAGAAAGGTTTTCAGGTCAGATTTACAAATGAAGGCGTATTTGTAGAAGATCCCGAGAACGGATACAATCAGATCGTCTCTGGTAAGAAAGAAGGCAGACTCTTTACTTTAAGAGTACAAGGGAACATTGGCCAAGCGTTGCTCACACATGGCGAAAAAGTAATTACAGAACTTGATCTCTGGCATAAGAGATTAGGTCATTTTAATGAAAAAGGAATTAAAGCTATGATTGCAAATCAGTCTGTATTGGGTTTACCAAATGTACAGAACCAACATATGATTCATAAGTGCGAAGCTTGTCAGATGGGAAAAGCCCACAGATTACCTTTCCAGAAGAAAGGATTCAAACATGATGGAGTACTTGAACTCATACATAGAGATGTATGGGGTCCAACAAAAGAAGGATCGATCAGCGGTTCAAGGTACTATGTTTTATTCACTGATGATGCTACAAGATGGATAACGTTATATGTCTTAAAAGAAAAATCAAAAGTATTTGAAGCCTTCAAGCATTTTCATGCATACGCTGAAAGACTCACAGGACAAAAGCTTAAGAGACTGAGGTCTGATGGAGGGGGAGAATACTTCTCTCGAGAGTTCAATAATTATCTTTGGAATGCAGGTATCAAAAGAGAAATAACTTGCAGGTATACACCGCAACAAAACGGAGTAGCAGAAAGAAGGAACCGAACTCTAGTTGAGTTTGCACGAGCCATGTTAAACGAGAAGGATTGTCCAAATTATCTTTGGGCTGAAGCCGTAAACACAACGACATACTTGGTAAACAGATTACCATGTACAACTTTAGATGGAATGACCCCTTATGAAGCTTGGTGGGAAAAGAAGCCAACACTTGATCACTGCAAAGTGTTTGGATCAGTCGCTTATGCTTATGTACCGTCTCAACTCAGACATAAGCTTGAACCGAAAGCAGAAAAATATGTGTTCGTCGGATACGATGAAAGACAGATGGGTTACAGGTTATGGAGCCCTCTAACTAAGCAGTTTATTGTTTCAAGAGATGTTACGTTTTTGATGAACAAAAAAGCTGGTATACAGATCAAAGTCATACAACTGAAGAATTTGAAGAAGAAGTAAGAAGAAAAGAAAAAGGAAAATCAATTGTGCAGGTGAATAGAGATGAAGATCATATGCAGGCGAGTACGTCCATGATCGGATTAGGTATAAGAAATGGAGATAAACAGGGATTTGATGAAGACGTGTATTCAGATACACATGAAGAGTTTGAACCAAGAAGGTCAAACAGGAATAGAAGACAACCGGAAAGGTACTCGTATGATACTTCATACATAACTCAGAAAGACTATGCATATATGGTCAAAGATGATGAAGAACCTCAGAGCTATGCTGAAGCTAAAGGAAAGAAGCAATGGGAAGAAGCAATGGAAGAAGAGTTCACTGCACTAGAGGAGAACAAGACTTGGGAGCTTGTTCCTAAACCAAACGGTAAGAAAGTAATTGGAAGTAAATGGGTTTACAAATTAAAGAAGCTTGCAGATGGAAGGATAGCCAGATATAAGGCTAGACTGGTAGTCAAAGGCTATGCTTAGATGCATGGCATAGATTACGACGAGACGTTTAGTCCGATGGCAAAAATGTCAACCATAAGGACAGTAATTGCTATAGCAACATCAAAAGGATGGAAGCTAAGTCAGCTAGACATCAAGAATGCATTTCTGAACGAATATATATCAGATGAAGTTTACATAGAGCAGCCTGAAGGGTTTGTAAGCTCCACATACCCAAAATTTGTGTGTAGGCTAAGAAAAGCACTTTATGGACTAAAGCAAGCTCCAAGAGCTTGGAACTATAGACTCGTGAAGTATCTAAACGAACTTGGATACCAAAGTTCAAAGGCAGATGCAAGTCTACTCATTAAAAGAACAGACGAAGGAATGATCTACATTTGCATTTATGTAGACGACATGATAATTACAGGTACCTCAGATGCAGGAATCACAGAGGTAAAGAAACTGCTTGAAAAGGAGTTTAAGATCAGTGACCTAGGAAAGTTGTCATACTTTCTTGGAATGGAAGTCACTTATACAGATCACGGCGTATATGTATCACAAGAAAGGTATATTCTGAATATATTGAAGAAATTTGATATGTAGAATTGCAGAGAAGCTTCAACACCGCTTGAAGCCAATCACAAACTCAGTAAATATGATGATGCAGATTACAAAGATATGACAAAGTATCAGTCGTTAGTAGGTAGTTTGATTTATGCTACACTAACGAGACCTGACTTGAGTTATGCAGTGGGAGTTTTATCACAGTTTATGCATTGTCCGAAAGACCCACATTGGATTGCAGGTCAAAGAGTTCTCAGATATATAAAGAGAACTATTAAGGAAGGATTATACTATCCTTATACGTTGTCGTCGAGATTTGCTCTCCTCTCTCACTTGTGAAGGCCTACAAAAAACATATTTGGCGAAGGTAGCCAGAATTCCCCGAGAAGTCCAGGATGCATCAAGGATGTCAAAGGAAGGTCACATACAAAGTTTCAAAGAAATCAAGAAAGTCCATGGTAGCGGTCAAAGCTGGTCAAAGCTGGTCAAAGTTGGGAAATTAGGGCAAAAATTTCATTCTCACCAAATTAGATGAAAATCCATATACTTGTAAAGATTGTCAAAGGCAGTCTATAGCCCAAATTTCAGCAGAAAATGGATTTTGTAGCACATTGATATGCTATGTTCATTTTGTAAAAATGTAATTTTTCTAGTTTGACCCTACAAATTCTTGTATAGAAAATTATGTTAGCCATATGGTTTGGCATGTATAAAGATCATATGTGGCTACATATTTGTACAAATTTTCAAGGCTATCAGAGCTTCCTACACACCTTAATGCCACCTTGCAAGCTTCCAAATGTAGTCAAACTTGTACAAGGGAGATTGAGATGGGAGTTTTTCTTGCATATTCCTGAAGGAGATCTTTGGAAACATAGTCCTACAAAGTTTCATCTTCATCAAAGTCTTTTTGGAGGGTCAAAGAGCACAAAGTCCAGTTTTCAAGGTCACCGCAGTTTTCTAGAATAAGAAAATTGAAGGCTTGAAGGGCTGCCACATGGCAAAATATGATTGAACCATGGTGTACGGTCAAGATGAGCTCCTATTCAAGGGTGGAGATGCACTAAAGCATAAAGGAAGGAGGATCCACGAATTTTTTCCATAAAAGAAGACTTTGTTGACAGTTAAAGATCAATAATGCAAAGTTTCTCCAAAAATAGTGGCTTATCTTATCCGAATTGATATCAGCACTGATCCGACGGTCCAGATCATCCCCAGATCCAATGGTGGAGAATGAGGGCGCCTAAATTTCACTCCTTTACACTAGATTTGATAGAAAGAACAATTCCAAGCCATTGATTTGATTAATCAAATGGTTGTAATCGAAAGTAGTGATCCTAGAGTTGAGAGTTGATTTCTCTAGATCCAAGGGCCCAAATTCATTCAAAAAACTATATAAACCCCCCTCCAAACTCCTAGAGCATCATTGTTAGGCATCCATAGGGCTCATGCTAGCTTACGGTTTCCTTGAGACGATCACCCTCGGTTGAGCGAGTGAGGATCCAAGGTGAGCTAGTATGAGTATAGAACCTAGTTTCAAATTTAAGTTAGAACTCCAATCTAGGATAGGCTCTTGAAACCAGCATCTCTATCTTGACTCACCCTCGGTGGAGCGTGTGAGTGAGTTAGAGCTGATTTTAATGAGTCTTAGACTTCTTTAGTTAGACGTTACGAGCCTAGACAGACATAGGGTCACTGGAGTGGAACTCACCTTCTTACGTGTGACATTCGGTTGAACTGTCATGGTTTGAGGGTCGGAACCACCTTTGATCAGTAGACTGCTTAGCATGACGTACCACGACGATATTTTACATGTAACTTAATTCAAATCCTTTTAATTCATGTCACTTGTCACTTGTCTCTTGTCTCCTCTCTCAGTCTCTTAAGTATTTTTACATGTCTTCTATTTCTTCTATGTGTGAGAAGGCTCCGCAGTATTGCGTTGAACCAGTGAGGATGTTTCTTTGAGCTTGTGAGTAAAATCCATCATCATAATTCACTTGCATGCATATAATCCATACAAATCCATACATATTTATTAGTTTCTGAAAGTGTATAAGAAGCTCCAATATTGGACCATTCTTCCTTTCGAAACTGATTTATGTGTAAGGATTCCATCTATTCTCATCATGCATACATATCATCCAAAGAAGGCTATACATATGGATTAGAATTAGGAAGTGTTTAAGAAGCTCCTCCAATGGACCATTCTTCCTTCCAAATTTGATTCGTGTGTATGGTTCTCTTTCATTCTTATCATTCATGTCATCAATCTAACTTGCACACCTACATTCCCATTCCCATAATTATTTCAACATCTCTCTCTTCTCCATACTCAACATTAATTTCACCTTCACATCTTTAAACCTTCCAACATTCATTAGCTTCATACACCCTGTGTGTGCCACGACCGGACCCGATCCACCCGGATTGCGATCACCTCCACATTTGAACCCGACGTGAAACGCTTCGTGGCATTTGCTTCTGATCTTGTTGGGAGGTTGTGATCCATATCCTTTGTTTCATATTTTTCATCCTCATCATATCATCATCATCAGTCTTGAGTGTTGCACTGGATTTCTCACAGTATTGTGCACATCTTCGTCGTGAAGTAAACACATTTGTGAGAGATCTAGAGCATCGTGCATCACTTGCTTATTCACATAAGATGGAGGAAGGATTCAAATCCCTTATTGTTGAGAAACAAGGCCAAAGAATAGTCTCTTCTATGTTGAGAGAGAAGGGAAAATTCAATGGCATCAACATCACAAGCTACTTAGATTTGTTTGAAGAGCAAGCTATGATTTTTGGTCTTCCCGAAGATCTTTTGATATCATTCTTTGAACGAATTGTTGATAGCTCTATCATAAACCGTGTCACTCAATATGATAGTCTTCCTTGGAGTGATTTTAGAAAGGAGATGCTCAAAGAATTCTATCTTGAAGATTATAGCCAACATAATCGGGATGGATTCTTACGATGGGTCAATTCTCCAAAGCCTAGTAGCTCTATTACTCACTTACAAAATGAGTATATTAGACGCTATGAACAACTTCCTGATGAGGATAAGATAACTTTGGAACCTGATCTTGTGATCAATTTTCTTAAGCTTCTTCATCCTGAAACTCGTAGGGAAGTTGAACGGCGATTAGAAGAACCAGATAAGCGCTATGGTCTTACTGACAATTGGCAAAAAGTGCGTAAAGTAGTAGAGGTTGTAGCCCATAGACATCAAAGACAATCCATGCTTTATGAGCAAACTAGTCTTCCTCAAGCTAGCCTTCCACAAACTAAGGAGCAAGTTAGAGAACAATCCCATGCTATGCTTTTTGACTCTACTCCTATTCCTCAAATGATGGAGCCTAATCAAGGTTTTAAAGTAGAGCCAAATAAAAGTATAGTTGAACAATCTCAAGTGGATATTCTCACTAAGCAAATGGAAAGTCTTATTGCTACACAATCCAATTTGGCCAAGACTATAGATGCTTTACAATCTAGTTATACCAAAACTTTTCAAAATCAAATGAACCCAATGACTTTTCAAGAGCCTAATCAACATGTTATAGCTACCAATCAAAATCCACAAGTAGCTCCTACTCAAGCATATCAAGTTCCTCCAATGCATAATCCTTCAATGCAAAATCCTCATCCTCATGTGCAAAATCCTCAAATGTATCAAAACATGTATCCTCAAGCTTCTCAAATAGCTTTTCAAAATCCTCAAAATCAAAATTTTCAAAATCATCAACCGTATAATATGGAAGCTCCTCTTGCACCTCAAGTACCACATGTTGCTCCCCAAGCTCCTCAAATACATCAATTGCATTTTCAAAATCCTAATTATCCTGTTCAAGCAATACCTTATCAACAAAATCCTCAATTTCAAAATTTCCCACCACAAGTTAATCAAAATCCTCAAAATCAAAATGGTTTTGTGCGTGGCCCTCGTAGGTGTCCTTGGTGTGATTCGTTAGAGCACTTTTTGAGAGATTGCGAACTATTGAAGGATGCTAAGGAGCAACGACTAGTAATAGACATAGACAAGAAAATCTGTGACTATCGATTTAGGCTACCTTTGCAAGGAAATTATGGTAAGGGAGGAATGAAAAAACATTATGAAAATATAACCATAATGGACGTAGGAACTATAGGAGTGAAACTAGAAGCTCTTGATGAACAACAAGTAGAATCAAGTAAACCCACAAAGGAAGGTGATTTTTCCATAGAGGCTTTAGTAAGAGCACGGGATGAGATTAGGAGAATAACGGCTTGGGAGTCACCGATAGAAGATCAATCTCTTATTTCTCACATATCCAATGTAGAAGAAAAACGAAAAAGAGATGAAGCTGAGCCTAGTGAAAGAAGAGTAACACGAAAACAAACCTCAGAGGGAATAGAAACAATCATAGAGCAGGGAGAAACATCACAATCCAAAGATAAAAAACAAGAAGCACAACCCAATGAACAAAAACAAGAGGAGAAACAAAAAGGGAAGAAGACAAAGCAAAGAAAAACAGAACCAAAGCCTTTGGATAAACAAGAACAATCAAAACAAACTGAAGACCAAACACGAGAACATGAACAAAAACAAGACCCTGAGCAAAAACAAAAGAAACCAAAGAGAAAACCTAAAGCCATCTTGATTTCAGAAATTGAGAGAAAAATAGATCCTATGGAGATTTTAGATGACATTTTGCTTAAGAGTCAAGTGACTATGTCTTTAGAACAAGTTTTCTCTATTGCAAAGCTTGTTTTTAAAGATAACTTTATCGGCCTAATTAAAAGGAAGAGGTTTCCACTTAATCTAGATATTGAGATGCAATATTCTCTAGATCAAGATCAAGCTATGAATGAAGCCTTAAACTTTGATGAATCTGATGAAGAGGACTTTGATGATGATGAAGTAAATGTTAATAAAAATTTCTTAGGACCTATTCAACCTGACCATGAAAATCATGAAAACAATCCTGAAAGCCACTTTAAAAGAACATTTTGGTCTAGAGGTACATCAGAGATGCATGTTAAAATAGGAAATGATAAGAACACTATCACTGTAAATGCATTAGTAGATTCCGGCTCTGAAATCAATGTGATTTCAAGAGAAGTCTATGATAAGTTTCGATGGCCCATAGATAAAGATTGTGGATGGTGTATGAGAACTGCAGATAATGGTGTAGGTACCCTGTATGGAGCTTGTGCTAGTGTGCCCATATCCATAGGAGGAATCACAGAAGAGTTTCACTTTTTTATTCAAGATAATTGCTCCTATGAAGTTCTCTTAGGTCAACCCTTTATTTGTGAGAGTCGTATGGAAACTAAAGCCATGGATGATGGGTCTACCTATGCTAGATTTAAGTCTAAGGATGGAATGCAATCACTTCAAGTCATGACAGTAGGAGTGAATCATCCTAGGAATCGATTGTCAATTAGAAAGAAACCTATTGTTACTCAGGGTCATGAGCATGCTTGTAGTGATTGTGCACCTCGATTCATGTTTGGAGCTACATATGATCAAAATTTCGGATAGAATCCATTGTTGAGCGGGACAACAGTGGAGATTGGTTTGACATCTCGCATCCAACCAACATGTACAATAGTTTGTCACTTTGTTTTCCACATTCTAGATTAGATTTTCTTCATAAGAGTCAATTGGCCAAGTCTTTTATCCAAAAAACCCAAAAAAATTATAAAAATAATAAAATCATGGAACATGATGAGAACATTGAGCATGTGATTGAGACATCTCATTGTTTCTCTACTCTTGAGGAGTTAGAGTTATGTCTTCAACAAAATTCTAATTCCCATATTATTCTTATTTCTTCCCTTGATGAGTATGCTCTAATCCAAGAGTATGCTCTCAATATTGACAAGTGCTCGAAATTTAACCAAACACATGATGCCTTAGTTGAAACAAAGTACAAAACTGCAGACAAAAAAATCAAACCCATAGCTCAACCATTACCTCAAGGAAGTAATGAAAAAATTATTGATGTGAAAAATGATCCAATTCTTCGGGATAAGAAAAACATAGGACATACATTCACGGATGAGACAATCAAACAGATGAAAATTGGTAGAGATGATGACTTTCTTTTGCCAGCAGAGAGAGATAAATTTGAGAGAGTCATACGTAGCCATGGAAAAGCCTTTACTATATATCCTCATGAGATTGGTTGTGTAGATCCTAAGCTAGTTGCACCCATGATAATCTTTACTATTCCACATATTCCATGGAATCTTCGTCCTATACCTGTTCCAAAGGCTCACTTACCTGAGCTAATGAAACTACTTAAGGAGAAGATAAACATGAGAATTTTAGAGCCATCTTTTGCACCTTACTCAAACAGATGGTTCACTGTGCCTAAAAAGAATGGGAAACTACGTTTTATTCAAGATCTCCAACCCGTCAATAAAGTCACCATAAGGAATGTAGGAACAGGACCCATTGTAGATGAGTTTGCTGAATCATTTTCAGGACATTCTATCTATTCAATGGGTGATTTATATTCTGGATATGACCAATTCCAGTTAGCAATTGACAGTCGTGACATAACCACAATGAAAACTCCTTTAGGCTTAGTGCGAATGTGTACTTTACCTCAAGGAGCGACTAATTCTGTGGCTCATATGATGAGTGCTATGAATATGGTCTTACATGATTTTATCCCTCATATAACTATGCCATTCATTGATGATATTCCAATTAAAGGGAGTGAGGAACGTGTAAAGGACATTACTTTAGATTCATCTGGATGTCGTAAATTTGTTCTTGACCATATCTCTGATTGTGAAAGAATATTTCAACGATTTGAAGAGGTAGGTCTCACATTTTCCATAGAGAAATCTGTTTTTGGTGTCAACGAGGTGCTTATTGTTGGACATTTATGTGGCCATTATGGTCGAAAGCCATACCCACAAAAAGTTGATGCCATTAGCAAGATTTCTGAAACATGTAACAACGTGAGTGAGGTACGTAGATTTCTTGGTGCTTGTATCTTTTATGTTATTTGGATCCCACACTTTGCTCATGTTGCTGATTGTCTTTATGACTTGTTGAGGAAGAAACGAAAATTTATTTGGACTGACAAACACACTCAAGCTATGCGTAAATTGAAGAAATTATTGCTTGAAGCTCCCATCCTTAAGCGTGTAGACTATTCTGCTAACAAACCTATTATATTGACTGTTGATATTAGTCCTATTGGTATAGGTTGGGTCATAAGTCAAGACGATAGTGAAGGGAATAGATATGCAATTAGGTTTGGTGCCAAAATTCTACATGAAACACAACGAAAATATCCACAGATCAAACGAGAACTATGGGGTATGGTAACAGCTTTGAAAATAGACAAAGAATATTTCATTGGTGCAAATGTCATTGGAATGATAACCAATTTCATTGTTTGCCTCTCATTGGAATGATAACCAATTGTTCATCTCCTGATATAGCCATGCTTAGATGGATCTCATATATTAAGTTCATAAATCCTGAGTTAGTTCATATTTCAGGTAAGTCAAACTCAGTTGCTGATATGTTATCGAGAGCTAGATTTGATGATGATCTTGAAAGTGATCTAATAAAGAATGTGAATTTAGTTGACTATGTTCCACATATATATGAGTATGAGAAATTTCATGAGTCTGAGTACGAAGATGAATGGAGAGACATAGGAAAGTATCTCAGTACACTACAACCATTACCTAGCTGGACTACGAATAGATTCCGTAACATTAGGAAACGAGCTTATAACTTTTTCCTATGTAATGGTTATCTTTGGAGACATGCTAAGGGTAAGGTTAAGAATCCACAACGAGTCCTGGGAAAACGAGGTCTTCAATTGCAAGTAATGAAGGAAATGCATGAGACATTATGGGCCGGTCATAAAGGATTTTTTGGAACATATGAAAAAATTAGAAGTACCTATTATTGGCCTAGGATGTATGTTGACATTAGTAGCTATGTTTCTACATGTTCTACTTGTCAACTTCATTCATCAGTCAAACATAGAGATCCGTTGCATCCTACTTATCCACCTTGTATTCACTACAAGTGGGTAGTAGATCTTGTAACTATGCCTAAAGGTATCGACAAAATGCGTTACATTGTACTTGCAAGAGAAGACTTAACTAATCATGTAGAGGGACGTGCACTACAATCTAAGACCACTTACAATGTTTGCAAATTCTTGCTTGAAGATGTCATAAGTCGCTTTGGGTACATAGAGAAAGTAGTTGCCGATCGTGGAGAGTTAAATGCGAGAGAAGCTAAAGAGTTCTTTGAGCGTCACGATATTCGTTTGTCTCTCACTACTGCATATAATCCAGAGGCCAATGGTAAAATAGAGAGAGGGCATCCACCTATTGTGAAAGCCATATCTAAAGCATGTAACGGTGACATCAAACAATGGCCTAGATTCTTACCTTTTGCACTTTGGGCAGAGAGAATGACATGCACACGTACTACTGGGTATATGCCTGCTGAACTTATGTACTGTCAAAAACCATTGTTTCCAATTCAATCTCATATTTTTGCATGGTCAAATTTGCCTTGGTCTGAAAACATGTCTACTGATGACTTTTTGAGTTTGCGCATTAAACAGTTAGAACAAGGTAAAGTAAGACTTGATGATGCTGTTGAAAAATTAAGAGAATCTAGAATGAAGAATAAGCATTATTTTGATAAAACTCATCGACTGCGTCCTAATCCAATTGAAGTAGGAGATTGGGTGCTCATTTATGATAGTACATTTGACTCTCAATATGATGCACGCAAAAAGCTCACTCAACGGTGGTTTGGGCCATACATTGTATCAAAAGTCAACAACAATGGTACGTATGCTCTTTGTGAATTAAATGGTGTTGCACTAAAAACTTTGATTGCAGGTAAAAGGATAAAGCTATTCAAGAAACGTGATAATGACGAGTACATTTTGGATGAGGACATTGAAGAAGATGACAACAATGAGGCCGATTCATAAACAGGAGTATCCATGCTATAAAAAATAAAAATATAAATAAAAAAAGAAAAAATAAATAAAAAAAACATATAAAAATATCATTAATTTTTCAAGTTCATGTTGCTTTGTTTTTTTTCAAGTTCATTCTATTTTTTTTTTTTTTTTTCCATGCTTGTTTCATGCATGTTTTTTTCAGTCTTTGCATTGCATCACATATCCACATCACTTGAGTCAAAAAAGGGCAAATGATGATTTCTCTACTTGTGTAAAATTTGTATCTTAAGTAGTAACTTATCTACTAAGGAATTGATTATAATCTAGGATTGTGGAAAGATAGGGCATGTAGATTTGGAGGTTTATTTTGGCGACATGATATAAACATGCATATGTATCTTGTATCGAAAGCATAATTGTTGAAATCTTAGCTCCTGCTATTGCATGTTTCTACATCCTTAGTCCATCTCACAGCACTTGTATCGGAGTTTAAACGACTGTTCTCCGTCATAAAAAATGGTTGTACCTTGTATCCGAGTTTAAACGACTGTTCTCCGTCATCAAAAATGGTTGTACCTTGTATCGGGGTTTAATTTTTCCCCGTCATCAAAAAAAAAAAAAAAAAAGTTGCTACATGTTACCAAGAAGTTTACACTTTCTTCCACCCCAAAAAAGTGATCGTAACCATAAAGTTGCCGAATCATCATCATCATCAAAAAAAAAAAAAAAAAAAAAAGAGCAAGCCAAAGGAGGATAAAGAGGCATAGTAGAATAAATCATGGGCTATATAGGCAGATTTATGCATTAGTGGAGTTTAGTTAGATTTCCTTGCATGTTATTAGAGAAAGAGCATATTCATATTTATGTAGGAAAGGAGTTGATCTAAAATAAGCTAAAGATGAAAGATGTCTCTTGAAAATCCTAAATCTTTGTTTATAATCATATTTAAGGTAGATTGCTTTATGAAAAAGGTACAAAATTTTCTTCAAGATGAGAGGAACTGATGCTTAAAACGACTCAATACATCCACTTCCACTTCATATTGATGCTTGTTTTTTTTTCTTTCTTGTTGCCAATGTTGCTTGTTCATTTGCATATATGTTGCCTATTTGTTCATGCATATTCATGTTGCCTGTTTCAATTATTTCTTTCATGCAAATTTTGCTTCATGTCACGTTACCTACTTATTCATGCATATAATCAATTTTCCTTCCATCTTTCTTATGTTGCTTATAAAAGAATTTGATGCCTGGAACATTTTGTTTTTCACAGATGCTAGAGTGGCGCTTCCGGAGGAATCACAGGTTTAGTGGGGGCGAATGTCGTCGAGATTTGCTCTCCTCTCTCACTTGTGAAGGCCTACAAAAAACATATTTGGCGAAGGTAGCCAGAATTCCCCGAGAAGTCCAGGATGCATCAAGGATGTCAAAGGAAGGTCACATACAAAGTTTCAAAGAAATCAAGAAAGTCCATGGTAGCGGTCAAAGCTGGTCAAAGCTGGTCAAAGTTGGGAAATTAGGGCAAAAATTTCATTCTCACCAAATTAGATGAAAATCCATATACTTGTAAAGATTGTCAAAGGCAGTCTATAGCCCAAATTTCAGCAGAAAATGGATTTTGTAGCACATTGATATGCTATGTTCATTTTGTAAAAATGTAATTTTTCTAGTTTGACCCTACAAATTCTTGTATAGAAAATTATGTTAGCCATATGGTTTGGCATGTATAAAGATCATATGTGGCTACATATTTGTACAAATTTTCAAGGCTATCAGAGCTTCCTAGACACCTTAATGCCACCTTGCAAGCTTCCAAATGTAGTCAAACTTGTACAAGGGAGATTGAGATGGGAGTTTTTCTTGCATATTCCTGAAGGAGATCTTTGGAAACATAGTCCTACAAAGTTTCATCTTCATCAAAGTCTTTTTGGAGGGTCAAAGAGCACAAAGTCCAGTTTTCAAGGTCACCGCAGTTTTCTAGAATAAGAAAATTGAAGGCTTGAAGGGCTGCCACATGTCAAAATATGATTGAACCATGGTGTACGGTCAAGATGAGCTCCTATTCAAGGGTGGAGATGCACTAAAGCATAAAAGAAGGAGGATCCACGAATTTTTTCCATAAAAGAAGACTTTGTTGACAGTTAAAGATAAATAATGCAAAGTTTCTCCAAAAATAGTGGCTTATCTTATCCGAATTGATGTCAGCACTGATCCGACGGTCCAGATCATCCCCAGATCCAATGGTGGAGAATGAGGGCGCCTAAATTTCACTCCTTTACACTAGATTTGATAGAAAGAACAATTCCAAGCCATTGATTTGATTAATCAAATGGTTGTAATCGAAAGTAGTGATCCTAGAGTTGAGAGTTGATTTCTCTAGATCCAAGGGCCCAAATTCATTCAAAAAACTATATAAACCCCCCTCCAAACTCCTAGAGCATCATTGTTAGGCATCCATAGGGCTCATGCTAGCTTACGGTTTCCTTGAGACGATCACCCTCGGTTGAGCGAGTGAGGATCCAAGGTGAGCTAGTATGAGTATAGAACCTAGTTTCAAATTTAAGTTAGAACTCCAATCTAGGATAGGCTCTTGAAACCAGCATCTCTATCTTGACTCACCCTCGGTGGAGCGTGTGAGTGAGTTAGAGCTGATTTTAATGAGTCTTAGACTTCTTTAGTTAGACGTTACGAGCCTAGACAGACATAGGGTCACTGGAGTGGAACTCACCTTCTTACGTGTGACATTCGGTTGAACTGTCATGGTTTGAGGGTCGGAACCACCTTTGATCAGTAGACTGCTTAGCATGACGTACCACGACGATATTTTACATGTAACTTAATTCAAATCCTTTTAATTCATGTCACTTGTCTCTTGTCTCCTCTCTCAGTCTCTTAAGTATTTTTACATGTCTTCTATTTCTTCTATGTGTGAGAAGGCTCCGCAGTATTGCGTTGAACCAGTGAGGATGTTTCTTTGAGCTTGTGAGTAAAATCCATCATCATAATTCACTTGCATGCATATAATCCATACAAATCCATACATATTTATTAGTTTCTGAAAGTGTATAAGAAGCTCCAATATTGGACCATTCTTCCTTTCGAAACTGATTTATGTGTAAGGATTCCATCTATTCTCATCATGCATACATATCATCCAAAGAAGGCTATACATATGGATTAGAATTAGGAAGTGTTTAAGAAGCTCCTCCAATGGACCATTCTTCCTTCCAAATTTGATTCGTGTGTATGGTTCTCTTTCATTCTTATCATTCATGTCATCAATCTAACTTGCACACCTACATTCCCATTCCCATAATTATTTCAACATCTCTCTCTTCTCCATACTCAACATTAATTTCACCTTCACATCTTTAGACCTTCCAACATTCATTAGCTTCATACACCCTGTGTGTGCCACGACCGGACCCGATCCACCCGGATTGCGATCACCTCCACAACGTCAGATATAAATTTGAGAGCCTACAGTGACTCAGACTCGGCAGGTAACCAGGATGATGGAAGATCAACACATGGGTATATGATATACCTAAGAGATAAGCTAGTAAACTGGTGCTCGAAGAAACAACACACAGTGGCTTTATCATCAATAGAAGCTGAATACAAAGGACTGGTAGAAGCAGCTAAAGAAGTGATATGGATGCAGACCTTGCTCAAAAGCTTGGGCATTGATCAAGGTATACCAATTATACATGGAGACAATATGAGCTCTCTATATCTTGCAGCGAATCCGGTGTTTCACGCAAGAACAAAACACATAGAGATTCAGTATCATTTCCTGAGGGAAAAGGTAATGGAGAAGGAGTTAGAAATTGTATACACTCCGACAAAAGATCAGATTGCAGATATGCTGACGAAGAGTTTGGATGGAACAAAGATAAACAGATTCAAAGAAAAGGCAGGTATAAAAGAAAGAAAGATATATGAAGACCGGAAGATGCAAATTAGTGATTGAGGGGGAGCTCTTGAAGAAGCACTCACGAATTTGGCATCCAGAGAAAAAAGGGGAAGGAGAAAAGACAAAGAGAAGCAGAATTAAAGAAGCACGACCAAACTGTACAACGTGCAGAATCAGAAAACCGAATCAAGAATTGTAAATATGAGAACATGACGTGTAACAGAGTAGAGAATAGGGGAGTGTGCATAACGCACATAAAGAAGGATCGTGGAGCATACCGAAAGTGAAAGGCGCGGAAGAGCGTGGAAGAATGAAGACTATATATATATCAATCAAGAATCGAACGAGAGAGGGAGAGATGAAAATATAGCAGATGCGCAGAGACGCAGACATATAGATATACAGATAGAGAGAGAGATAGAAGACGCCAGAGATCACGTATGTAGTATAGAAGACGCCATAGATCGAGAATGTAAAGATGAATAACAGAAACCTGAAATGTTAGGTATTCATTTGAGAGAGATGGTAATAAGAAACTACTCAGTGTAGGAGAGTTTCTATAGCTTGAGTAAGAAGAGGCCAAGCTTGTTTGTACACATCTTCTCTAATAGAAAACACATGTTCATGTGGAAGCTCTGCGCGCATTCTTCGTATGAGTAGAAGTTTGAATATTCTATGTTACGGTTAAAGTTAGTTAACAGTTACAGTTTCACCGTATACGTACTTTTGGTCACTTACGGTTTACTCAATAAATGTGTTTTTCGAGAAGAACCACGAAGTATATCTCGCAGAATAATATAGAGTTTTGTATGAGACATAGCTTATCTTGTAGCTAGAAGTCTCTACTTTATACAAATCAAAGTTTCCAGTGAAATGGATATGTACACACAGTACAAAGTTGGACCAAAAATCACACTCTGAACTGATGAAGTTTTCCTCTAAACTTCAGGAAGAGTTCTGTCAGTAAGGGAAGTTCACTAATCACCTCCTTGTTTCACGTATAGACATTTAAAACAATTACGAACAGAATTGAAGATCATTCCGGTAAGATTCCGGTAAATTTCGGTGACAGTCTAGTGACAGTCTGATGAAGTTCCGGTGGAATTTCAAGAGAATTCAAAGCACAGTCTAATAGAGTTTGAGTGGTAGAAGCCTTGTTAAGCTACTCTTGATTATAGAGGTGTTCTAACATCACTGTAGTTTAACACTAATTCGGTGGCACAAGGAATTTCCGCAGGCTTGATAAGGTTCGAGTCTTTGCTGCGGCAGACGGGTGGTACCGGAAGCTTACTACTATCAGAGGTATAAAAGCGGTACTACCGAAGACGTCGATCACCCCAACAAACAAAATGAAGCTGCTAAAGAAATGGATAGGTCTCTCATGGACATGGTGAGTTGCATGGTCAAAAGTCAAGCTTTATCACATAACTTCTATCTTGAGGTTGTTATGTGTGCACCATATGTACTTAACAGATGTCCCACCAAAGCATTGCAATTGATCACTCCATATGAGCTCGGCATGGTTGCAAGCCATCTGTTGCTCATCTTTGTGTCTTTGGTTGTCTAGAATATGCATTAGTGCCTAAATGCCAACACAAGAAATTGGATGATAAAGGAGTGAAGAGAATCCAAGAACGCTAAAGGTATATGCCTTAGTCGAAGCCTTGGAGTAAGTTTATAGGAATAAGTCTCTAAAAGTAAATTGTAGATTTAAGTTTAGGAAAAAAATAAAAGTTGAAGCTAAAGCTGAAACAAAAAATCAGGAACCAAAAAATGTTTGTAGGATTAGATCTATGGGTGTAATCTATAAGTGTTAACTATAGGTTAAGGTTCAAGAACAACAAAAAAAGTCAAAGTTCAAGATGAAACAAAAAAAAAAAGGATTGGGAATGGAAATGAAAACTAAAATTAGAAACCAAAACTAAAATAGAAACTAAAACTAGAACTAGGAATAGAAACTAAAACCAATTCGAGAACCAAAAATAAGAACTAGAACTAGAATGAGAATTGAAAATTGGATTCGAGACTCATTAAGAGACCAATGCTGAAATCAAAATTGGTACATGAAATAAGCAATATAATGGCATGTATGGATGATGAAAATATGTGCTAGAATATCCCTAGAGTGATGCATACAAGCTCTAATAACAGTGTTGTAGGATCTTGTAGTGACACATACAAAGAGAATATGATATTTGAGTCACATAGAAATATAGATGCACAATAGACAAAACAGAGCATAGTATTGGGTACAATCCCCTCCCCTTGACATGCACCCTATTTCAATAGCGACCACTATTTTAGATTGAATTAAAATCAACCCTACACATGGATTATTATTTAAAATGAATATACAAAAAATATAATCTTTCTAATCATGCCCAATGCATAAAAATGTATCCATGCCCTCACGAATCTTAAGCTACTAAATCAAAGCACAAATCAAATTAAAACATCAAAAGTATAAACTCCAATAATTGAACATTTTAGAATTGATAGCTATATATATATATATATATATATATATATATATATATATATATATATATATATATATATATATATATATATATATATATATATATATATATATATATATATATATATATATATATATATATATATATATATATATATATATATATATATATATATGTGTGTGTGTGTGTGTGTGCGTATGTATATGTATATGTGTGTGTGTACATGGTTTTATTTTTTGCCTCATGGCCACATGACATATAGGCCTAGATGGGTGGAAGGATAAGGGGGATGCAAAGTTGTTTTTTTACCTTGGTGATTGAAGCATGTAAAATTGAGAAAAAGAAGAGGAAAGAAAATTCTAAGAACGAATTGTTCCCTTGTGCACAAATTGAGACAAAGGATAGGGAAGAACAATCTAGAATGGTTATTCAAGGTGTGATGATTGCTAGCACAAAGAGGGGAAGGAGAATGAAGCTTATCGAAAAAATTGTGAGTGTGCGCCATGTCAAGAGAAATCAGATAAGGAAGAGAGCTCTCACACATTCTCACACACAAAGAGAGAAGCACACACAGACTGAGGAAAGGAAGAATGAATCTCTTTGACTTATTCTATTACATAAAGAGAATATACAAGAATGACATAATACAACAATATTGGTACAATATATAAAGAACAATACATAAAGAAAACTCTAATGTTTGTGAATGAGTGAGTTGGAAAGAAACAAATGTGTTATCACTCTAGGTAGATAAATTTGGTAAATCTCACTAAAACTTTCCCTAACATATTGGTGTAACCACTATACATGTCAAAGAGATGAAAAAGTGGTACATGTCATCCTCGATCATCACATGTTGAGCTTGATATCTCCATATCTGTTACAATGAACCATTACACATAGGCATCATCTAACTGGAAGTTAGGGTTCCATGAATTTTTGGGCTCTCACAATGGCTTCGCTTCATAATGGGGGCCTTACAACTTAGAGCACCATGGATCATTTGTGGTCACTTGATGATGAGGTATTGAGTATATCTAACATGAATATTCATATCATCCGGAGTATATATGTAGGTTGAGACGATCATTATATGGATTAAAGCATGCCCTAAGGGCATGGAACTAGTTTGTGGTTGCATACTTGCAAGATAAATGTTTCATAGTGGGAAAACAAGATCCTTCTTTATTGGTAAAGAAGTAACATGGAAAGATGATATATCGTTGTGTGACTTGGTCATAAAACTAGGTATGTTTAGGAGGGTGACATCCATGTGAGGCCATCCGGACCTAAAAGATGAGAAACTTTTTCTCTTTAAGGTAAATAGACAAGGGTTTATGTTCAGATAAAAGAAAAGTATGATCAAGCTCACAACTAACTTCCCAAAATTTGTGGAACAAGTTGGTATTCAAGTAGCACCTATCAAGCCTAGCAACAAGCTCAAACCCAAGTGGGTCCCGCATGAGGGCGACGAGAGGGTGATCAACCTTCTTTGTAATGCAACCTAGGAATCAGCCTAGCTTCCCCTGCTTTGTGGGATTTGGGGGGTCCCGTGGGCACTAGTCCCCTTCTTTTGTACCTTTGTTTCTTAATTTAATTCAAGTCCGGGAGAGTAGGCTATTGCCGAACTTCCTTTATATTAAAAAAAACAAGAAAGAAGAATTCGACTTATCTATTATTCTAGGAAAAACCAAAATTAGAGGAGAAATCTAAAAGATCTTTATTGGTGCACAATCTATACCAAGAAAACTTTTCTTCCCCATAAATGATGTTGCATTTTCTTTCACATCTATCACTTATCCTAGTGACCATATCAAAATCACCAATGAGGATAAGAGGACCATCAAGATCTTCAAACTCTTCCCAACAACATTTCCTATAAACATTGACATTGGAGGCATAAATACACCACAATAGTATAGTTAAATGGGTCTTTCATGGAAACAACAACCCATTGGATAGTCCACAATATGAATACATAAATATACCACAATGGTATAGCTAAATGGGACTTTCATGGAAACAACAACATTATGAACCAAATGCCCAACCAAGGAACTCACACCTATTACAGCCCCACCTTTTCCTTGATTATGGTTAGTAAAGAACCAATAAAAATTAGTAGAAATAATATTAAGATTAGACTACAACTTATTGCCCCCTATTTTAACTTGCTATAAACAAAGAATGATAGGTAAGAGAGACAAGTTCTCAGGTGACAAATTTCTACTTTTGGCTTTAGCTATATCCGTTAATCCTTTTGAGTTGAGGGAAGAAATATTGAATGAATTCATAATGTAGATTACATAAAAAATCAAAATAACAAAAGAACTAACAACCGCCAAAACTAGAGTAAACACTTACTTCATGCTAGCCTTGGTAGGGTTAACGATACTAGGAGAGGTTCTAAGCACATAATTATGTTTAGGTTTACTATGAATTTGATGTGGAGACTCAAGTTCACCCTTTTGGATCATTGGGATATCCTTAAGGGAAGAGTCATCCTATGCCATAATTTCCATCCTATGGTTATCTAATGCATTTAGTTCATTTGTAAAAATAGTATCTTCATCTATCACTGAAATTCCATGCTTATTGCCAAACTTGACTAGAGAAAGCAAAAATTTATTGTTTTTCCTATTTTTCTCTACACGCAAGTCTTTTCTATCTACTTCATTAACTTGAGAGAGAAAACTTTTTTACCTAAATTCTCAATAGAGTTATTCGATTGTGGCTTGTTTGGATGGGTATTTCCCATATAGTGATCTTTCGTAAGGTCATGTTTTCCTAAATTTTCTACAAAAGGGGTTGTAAACATTTTCCAACAAAACATGAAACGAATTGAATAATCTACCATTTTTCTTTTTAGGGCTTTTAGGGTTTTCCTTCTTGCTCTTAGAGCTAGTTGAAGTAGTGATGCATTCATTTCCACCTTTTTCTTACCATTATTCTCTTGTTGACCCGATTTGCTATTTGAAGCATCTATTGTTTACAAACGACAATCCTAACATACATTGGGTAAGTTCCTATGTGTAAATTTTTTGCTCATGAAGTTTCCTTCCATATGAGTCTTTGATAATGATGGACGTTCTTATCGGCTTGGACACACCAATCTCAATCGTTATTTGTGGATCCCATTTGGCATTGATTACTGCACAACATGCCTTCTGTCCTAGCACCCTCCCAAGAATCCTTCCCAAACTTTCCACCCATGCATAAAATTCTATAGGTAGATCTAGGAAATCCGCCCAAATGGGGACATTAGTGGGCTTGAGTCCTCTTGGATTACCACTTAAAAAAGGAGATTGGAATACTTTTGATAAGCCATTAACCCTCTGAGATCACCTGCAAAGCACTATTTGAATCATAAAAAAAAGATAAAGTAGTTATTGGGAAGTTATTGTATATGTTTGACAAACAGTCTCCTACATTCCTAGTTTTCTCTAATAGAATGTTTTAATATTTCTTGTGCATGTCTTCATCCATGGCAAAGGCCTATGAACACTCTTTCAATGAGCTCATTTTGCCGTAATTCTAAAGGGCTCATGTATATAATCATAGTTTCTTCATCATTATCCTCAACATCACTTTCGACATTGATCTTCTAGGGGTCATCATCCATTTTTTTGCTTCCCCTTGGGATCTATTTGAAATAAAGGATTTACAGACATACCTTTAACTGCGTTGATAAGAGAGAATAATTACCAACAGGCCTATTAGCACTAGTCCTGAGTGGTGGATTTGAGTCTTTGTTTCCCTGAGCGTGCACGGTTTGACAGTGGGAGAACCTTTGAAACATCATTCGCAAGACAAAACCACCTTTCTCTAGCCCCTAGTCAATAAACATCATTGGCAAAGGGGAAACAATGTCACGATGGCTTGTTTATTGAGTGGAGGCTAGGGAAAAGTGGTTTTTTCTTGCTTCCGATGGTCCCTACCATGATACAGCCCATTTGTTTTTTTTAATATGGAAGCTCATTTGAAAAGATTAGATAATTGTCCCATTTGCCTCCATGTTAGTCTTCTCATTCCCTTGCTTTTACTGCTTGGGCTTCTTGCATTATTCCTTAGCATTCCTTTATTGGGTTTTTAAGGAGTCTTCTAGGCATAGTTCTTTTTTAGCAGTTTTGGAAGAGCAAGATTGGAGTGTTGTTTATTCAGAAAAAGCTGGCTGTAGATTTAAAAAAATAATAATCTCTACTTTCAGTGGCTTAAATATGGTTAAAAACAAGAAAAGAAACAACAGAGAGAAAAGAATAGAAAAAATACAAGAAATCGGTGCTCGAATTATTTGTCTTAAGGGTTAATTTGAAAGGGATTTCATTTTTAAGAAATAAGAGATGAGAAAAGCAAGAATAAGATAATTTGAAGTTTTGCTAGTTTCCGCTCTCTTGTTTTCCTCCCTCTTTCTCTCTCTTTTCTCTCTCCCTCTCTCCCTCTCTCTCTCTCTCTCATAGCCCGTCACTTTCTCTTTTCCTCTCTTCTTGGATTTTCTTACTCTAGGGTATGGAGGGAGTCGCTCTCTATTGGTCATCAGCAATATGGATCCAACCATGGAAAACAAGGCTCTTGATGCATCTCTAGAAAAATTTTAGGTTAAAATTTGTTGGGGATGTAAGGGTCATGTAACCTAACATCTATGTTCATATACATATATCCTTTATAGAGCATTGCCTCAGAAGATCATTATGTGGGTTTCAAGGCTCCCATGCAAGTGCCCACATCTCTCTTCTCCTCTCTCTCTCCCTAGAAGTCTTCCATGCTCTTTTTGTTGAGTTCAACAAAGACCTTATTTGGTATCATAGCATGTTTGAAGGTTGGCATCCAAGAAGCTTCAATGGAAGACTAGGGCGAAGAGGTGAATTTGGAAGTCAACATCTTCTTGAGAGTAGGTTGGTGTTTTGAACATAACTTGAGCTACAAAGCTTGGATTGAAATGATTTAATTTTCTATGTGTACGTTACACAAAGAGCTAAAATTTTCATGGATGAGTGGAGAGTCTACTTTGGAACTCTAATGTTCCCAAAATTTGGAAGACGTAGAGTGATGGAGAGATTATATCTACAATCTCTTTGGTGGTATGTCAGATATATAGCTATAAATTGAGTTTTAGAGGTTAGATTCTAGTTTATTGGAATTATTGTGCAAAGCAAAAATATAGAGAAATAATGTTGTAGATGAAGATGAAAATGAGAATAGACACTTGTTTTGTTTGTATCTTCAACTAAAGACCTCTCATTGAGTTGTTATAAGTCTCATTACGTAGGTAGAGATAGTCTTTTAAGTTTTATAAGAGAAAAATTGTAATATTAAGAGGTTATCAACCTAGAAACTACAAAACACAGAGCAATAGATTTTCACCATAGAAACCTTAATTGCTTTTGGAGGTTTATTTTGCTTTGGAACTTCCTTAGAGAATTTGTTTTGGTTTGTGAGCTCTTGGTTTAGAGCTTGGAGCATTGAATATCTATAACCTATGATGGATCCTTCTCTATGTGAGATTAGAACATGTTATATTAGGTTTTAACATGTATGATGGCATTGTGGTGATTTTAGTTAATGCATGTAGAGTGACATTATGATCATATTTTGTTCCATGCCACTTTGATATAGCTTTGAATTCTCAATCAGAGTGAGCGTAGACATTGAAGAGAAAGAGGGCACCATATTTTTATGTGGTTTAGCCTTCAAAATGATGTTACTGATGGTACAAGTCGCTTGATTTTTTGGATTGTTCCTATGAATGTTCACAATCTCACTATTCATCCTCAAGACACAATCACAAAGGTGATAGCTCAATTTGAAGATTATCAAAGAAAGTTAGCACTTTGTGGATGAAAGATCTCAAGTGAAGACATGGCCATTAGATTTCTAAACAAGCTTCCTAGATCCTATGAAACATTGGTTACCACTCTTTACAATAGAGGTCAAGAACTTCTTGGGAAGAAGCAAGAAGACTTTTTCTTCTCCATGAATCTCGACAAAAGACTCAGCTACTCAAGAAATAGCTATGAAGGCCAAAGCTACTTTCAACAAGACTAAAATTCACAAAGGCTATCAAGAGTCTCATGACAAAGGCAAGAAGAAGTTTACTTGCAATTTTTGTGGCAAACCTGGACACAATGAAAAGTATTGCTTCAAGAAGAAGAACAAGGACACGTCTAATTCTACTGCAAAGACTAGGCATTAACCTCATTGCACAAGTAAAGATCTTTTCCTTATAATCAAACACAAGACACTTGTTGTATCCACTCCTAGCAAAGAATGGATTTTTGACAGTGGGGCTTCATCTCGCATGTGCAATGACAAAGATGACTTTCATGAGTTTTAAAAACACAATTCTAAGTTTTTCTTGGAGATAATAAGTGCATTGACATGCAAGGAAGAGGCAAAATTAAAGTAACAAATTTAGAAGGTGAGATGAAGTCATGCAAAGATGTTCTTTATGTACCAAGCCTTTGTAATAGCCTTCTCTCAGTGAATGCTATTACTAGGTGTAACATCATGGTAAAATTGAGAATGACAAAGTTGAAGTCATTGATCGAGAATCCAAAGAAGTGATAGCTCAAGGATTTGAAGACAAAGTTCTCTAAAATATTTCAAGTTCCATGGCCAAGGACTCAAGCTTTTGCTCTTGGCATTTTAGATTCGGACACACCTCTGAGTAGATCCATCTTGGAGGCCATTATTTATGTGTGGAAAGGCCTTGAATTTTCTAAGGGATCTTCTCAAAATTTCATGTTCATCAAGATTTATTTTGACAAATCTTATGATAAACTCAAGGGGGACATCATTCTCCAATCTCTAAGAGATCTTGATTGTGGCTTGAAATATATCAAGATGATCTTGATGCTTCTTGCAAATGCCTCAACTTGAATTAATAACCACAAACAACTTTCTCAATTGATAATATTAAAGTGCTAAATTCAACAAGGTTGACCGTTGGATCCACTTCTCTTTGTTGTCGATTGTTAGACTTAAGAAATGACACAGATGAGATGGTTGAACCACACCCTGAGAGGGAGGACTAAGAAGTAATCCTCAACTATGGCTTTTTGGGCAAGTGGTTAGCCCATCATACTCCTAGCCCATAGATCATGAGTTCAATTCCCACAACTGATATGAGAGTCTAGGAAGTAGGCTTAGGCAAGGTGGATGAAAGGCATGTGCAATGCTTCTAGAAATGCATCCAATAAAGATTAGAGTGTATCTCCTAATCCATAGGTTGGATTTCAACATGTAAGGTACCGTTGGAAAGCTCTCATCAAAAAATTCCAATTGAAGCATTAGATATAGGATCCTAGATACCTGGCATGGGTCAAAAAGAGGTTCAAGATGCCAAGATTGAGAATAAGGGCTCAAGACATGAAGTTTTCAGCCAATGCAAGTCCATGGGCAAGTCGCCAATAAGCAGAAAGGCAAGGTTCAAGAAACCAAGGTTGAAAGCAAGAGTTCAAGAGACCAAGGTTTAGAATAGGAAGGTTCAAGAGACTGTGCAAGGGTGAGGACATTAGTTCAAGGGGAGATCAAAGATTGATCAATGAGGAAAATGATCTCTAGAAGGGAAAGAGTGTGTTAGATTCAAGATATAAAAGGTAGGAGATGGTTGAATTACACCCTAAGAGGAAGGATTAGGAAGTAATCCTGAACCATGGCTTCTTGGGGAAAATCGTTAGCCCATCATATTCCTAGTCGGTAGGTCATGAGTCCAATTCCCACATCGATGGCCTTATTTGCTTGGTTAACCAATTCAAGCTTCATAGAGTAATTCAAAGACCACTAGTTAAAATCTACAATGGCTGTTTTTAGACCATAAAACTCCTTATCTAACTTGAATACATGTCTTGGGAACTTTGCATTAACAACTTCATGTGCTTATTTTATAAACAATACCTCTTCCAAGTTTTCATTAAGAAATACATCCTTGATATGTAGTTCATAGCTTATATGTAGTTCATAGATCTTCCATCCTTGGCTTTCTATGGTTTCAATTAGAGACTCATTGATTGGAACTTTATAAAACTAAACAAAAAGTTTTCTAAAAGAGAATTTCATGGATTTATGAAAAATATTTGGCAAAAAAGCTAGCTTTTTATTCTCACTATTGAAATCCACATTTAATTTAAGTTTGATAACTTTTTGCTACATATGAATTTCATATTGTAATCTCTTTGAATCAAGGACCATATTTGATTTTCATCAACTTTCCTCATGCATAGATTTATTTACCTTCAAAAACTAATTAGATTTATCAAATCTTGATGGATATGTAGTCTCATTCACACCATTCGTATATGCAATACATTTAGCCCTAATGAGTCATATGTAAGCCTTTGTATGGTATTTATTACCCCTTAATGAGCTTGTAACTTCTTTCACTGATGAATCTTACCTCTTGCTTGTTATCATTGCTACATTTAAACATTCATCACTTTGTAGGAAATCATGATGTTCATTCCATAGTTCTACATGAGGTAGTGACTCTTCCAAAATATCCTTTATCTTTACCTTCATTTTCTACTTGCAGCTACTTTTGTGACTCACAAATGAGCCACTTCTTAATCTCCATTTATCTTATGATTTTTCTTGAAACCACTTGCATGCTAGATGCTTATGATCCACTAAGTCTTGTACCTTTTCGGGAATATATTTTTAGTTAACTTCTGTTATTTTCCTTCATAGTCTATGCCTACATATGGTCATTCTTTTCAATACATGTTTCATTACTTTTTCCTAGGGTTCTATAAAATATAACCCTTAGTAGATTTTTCATATCCAAGGAGGATACATCTATATTCTCTAGCACCACTTTTATGCCCTAGTTAAACAATCAAAACCATCAAATAGACACATTCACACATTTTTGTATGTAAGGCATCTAGTTATCCTCCATAACAAGATTCATTGGGGTAGTAGTATGCACATTGTATGTGAGTTCTCTTTTTCATGAAATAAATCGTAGTCTTCACAATGCCAAATGAAAATGTAATTTGACACTCTCATATCCATTTTTGAGAGCATGAAAATCTCTACTCTTTTTTTATTTTTTTCTTTTTCTAGAACATTTTCTTGGCATGTATACCTAAACTTGAACTACTTGTTGATTTGAAGAGTCCCTAAGCATGTGATAACTCATGGTTTAGCTCAGAGATCAAGGAGAGATCTCACTTATCTCAAAAAGGAAAGGCAAACATGATTTCTTCATATGAGAAGAATAGAGTATGTTTTCCTTTGTAGTTCATAGATCTAGGATATATCTCACTTATCTCACTTTAGATCGTATTCTTTGAAGGAGAAAAAGGAAAGGAAAACATAATCTCTTCATAGGAGAAGAAAACATTATGTTTTCCTTTAGAGAGAAGAGGTGTTTAGAAAAAATATCTTAGTATGTATGTTGAAAGCAATTAATTTAGTCTATAATTTTCCTTCACATGAGAGTTTGGTTCTTCACTATTTTTGAAGGAAAAAACATGGAGAACTTATATACATGTTCTTAGTTATGGATGAGTAGATTATTTGGATTAAACATAGCTCTTTCAAACGGCAATGGAAAGTGGAATAGATTCCACCACTAGATCTCTTTTCCTTAGATGAGATTATAGAGAGAGTTTTTGACTTCTCATTTTTAGATTGTCTACATAGGAGTGGTAGTCTTCTATCAAAGAAAATAGGGTGATCAATAAATCATGGTGGTTAGATCAATTATCACATGGAGACACCTAAGAGAAGTAGTTATGCTTATTTTCAGTGATGGTCCTTGAATAGATGAGATGATCTACTTACTGACATTAGTGAGGTTGGGAATAGAGTAATGAACCTTCTCTTTAGATTTGCCAAGATATAGGGATAGATCTATTCACTACGTTACCAAGATCTTATTTGGATTTTCATCATGAGGATGATAATTGAACATCAATTACGAAATGGGTACTTAGGGATTATCTAAATCTCAAAAGGAATTATTCTTGCATTCATATGGAAAACTATAGGGAAGAAAAAATGATAGAGTTTGCATAGTGCCTATATATGCTCTTCCAAGAGAGTTTGGTCCAAAGGTAATGGATGACAAATCAAAGACATTGTTGTCACTGGAATGTAGAGAATTCATTTTACTACCAAGGAATTCTTATATATGAGCTAGACGATACATTGACATAGGTCACTGGATGGCGTAGGTAAAAACTATCACTTCTAACCACTTAAGGATAGGAATATCTTGAGAGACATGATGACAAGTCTATCATCTTAGGTCTAGAGGGGTTTTGAATCACATTTTAAAGGGATTTTATTCTATATTTAGAGAATTCTATGGTTTATTATCTCCATTTTGGTATCAGCCATCCTATAAGCTTGACACCTTAGAATTTTTTTCATATTATTACTCCATAGAGGATACATCTTAGGGATTTTGGTCATTTTGATGATGTTATATGTTATGGGAGTAATAGTTTGGAAACTAGGTATATGAGAGATAGTAGACACCACGTAGATGGTTTTCCACCTTTAAGATGATCTGTTATTAGACTACTTAAGGGGAAGGATATGGGAATAAGACACAAAGAGATGATCATGCAAAATTTGTATATGAAGCTTGGGGGATGCCTAGAGTACTTATATAGCTCTTTTTTTTTAGGATAAAAATGTTTTTCAAGGTGGAACAATGTTAAAAAGGATGTTTATGACAATGAGGGTCTGACAAGTTTTCACAGATCTAAGATTTGACATCATTTGGTCATTCACGTATTGGGAGTAGACTTAAATAAATGTTCTTATGCTCTCTAGACAAGAAAAGGTGATTCAATTAGTGGTTAAGTCATATGGATGAGAAGGAAGAGGTCTTGGATTCATGTCCTATGAGAGACATGGGAGAGGTTTTGCCCCAAGAGCTTTAGAGCTTTCTAGAAGCATCCACTTGAGTTAGTTCAAGTTAACTAGGACACTTGGCACACATGTAGTTACATGGCTGACACTTGGAAGAATGTTATAAAGGGATTTTATGACATGAGGGTCCTACAGGTTCAGACATATGTAAGATCAGACATCATTTGGTCATTCAAGTGTTGGACAGACTTGAGAGTAGACTTAAGCAAAGGTACTTATGCTCTATATACAAGCAAAGGTGCTTGGCCTAGTAGTTAAGTCATATGAATGAGAAAGAAGAGTCCGATTTCAAGTCCTATGAGATACATGAGAGAGGTTTTGCACCAAGAGTTGTAGAGCCTTCTAGAATAATCCACTTGAGTTATCTCAAGTTAACTAGGACACTTGGCACACATGTAGTTACATGGCCGACACTTGGATGGTAAGTATGCAACTGCCATAGAAGGTAGTCCCTTGGAGAGAGCTATATATAGAGGCATATGGTTGGGAAGAAAAAGAGACTCAACTCTCTATATAAGTCATCATAATGTTTCACTTTCTTAGTCTCTAACCATTCTTGTTCAAGTGAATATGGGAAAAAATTAGAACTACATTTACCTATCTACATCCAAACCAATGAAGGAAAATGTCATATGAGTTTCTTGCATTTGTGTGGGTCTATATTGGTGTTTGTCTTGGAAGAATCTAGAATAAATAGATGGCTAAGATTATATAAGTAATGTGTGTAGAATAGATGAGGCTCTGATATTTTCACCATGACCTTGTATTTAGAGCGTAATCTTTCCTTGAGGGTGGCCATAAGGCTATTGGATAAGTGTTCATAAATCTTTTGAATTTGTGTATTGAGTTCATTGTATTATGCTAAGAATATGAAAAAGGATATGAAGATAATCAATAACAACATAGAGTAAACTTATTGATGTAATCCTTGAAAGATGCATGCTTAAAACAGAGTAATGCCTTAGAATGGGATCCATGAATATCGACATATCCTCTCAAGGACCCCAATTTTTTATGTTAACTTCTCGAATGGATTCTAGAATATGTATGCATAGGGTTAGATAAAAATGTCATGTTTAAGTGCAGCACAAGTCCCATACATTACTTGTAATAGAAAATGAGATGCACATAAGATGCCAATCCTAAATAATAAGAGAAGGGGGTTGAAGAATTAACTTCAAATTGGCAAGTGCACCACAAATCTAATAAATTACTTGGAATAAGATGTCAACCCCAATTAATCAAAGAAGGGGGTTGAAGAATCAACGTGATTAGGGCAAATGTCCTTGGATTTATGAAGATTAATCCTTTATTGGAAACCTAAACTTATGACGCCCATCTTGTTGTCAAAGGAACATAGATGCCGTACATATGAGTCTAAAAAGAAAGAAAACTCAAAATAACCCCAAATTCAACCTCCGAATAGTTTATAACAATGTTTTTCATGCTTCACCCCTAGCATTTTTAAGCCAATGTAGTTGTAGAGCGCTCATGAAGAAGACTGACACTAAAGAGTCCGTGAGAAGGCATGAAAATAGCACACTTCACAAACAATCTCAGATTTCTATGAAATTTATGTGAAGATGGGGTCATCTTGACCTCCATTTTGCGCCCACAAGGTGGGGTCACAGAAAAAAGAAGTCAGTTTGAGAAACTATAACTTGCATTCTCTTCGGTATCTGTCACGATTCCAGATTGAGAATTTCGAGCGATTTTGTGTGCTATTGATACATGAAAACTTTGCCTTTCTAAGATCCAACTATCAAGTCACACTGTAATAGCAAGTAGAGGTACTACTTCTGGTGATTTTGTAGTATTGTAAATTGCTCTCGAAACAAAAAATGCTAATGGAATGAGAGAACTTATGAACGATAAGCTAGACAAGAATAACTTTCATACTTGGAGATTGAGAATGATGAATTTCTTGATGGGAAAAGGCTACTAGAAGTACATCAAAGCGAGAAAATGAAGACCCTCCATAGTTAGTATAGAGGAATAAGACTATAGACCAAGGATATGAAGATTTGAATCAGGGAGCACGGAAGGTAATGTATTGGCTATCTATTAGAATTATTGGGCACATACAAGATGCCAAAACTCCAAAAAAGGCATCAAATAGTTTGGCCATGTTATACAAGATCGAGACATAGGTATGAAAATTGAAACTCAAGAATGAGTTGCATACACTAGAGAAAAAAACCTGAGTAAGTGAATACCCCCTAAAAATCAAAAGCATATGTGAGTCGGTTGCATCTAGTGGCATCAATCTAGATGATGATGATGATGATGATAAGGTTGAAGTGTGCCTTTGTGGTTTAGGAGCTGCATATAAGTACTTCAAAACTTCTATTTAGAACAAGGAGAATATTCCAAATTCTTCTAATCTTGTGTCCATGGTGATAATTGAAGAAAAAAATACCTTGGTGAACACTCAAACTTCCAAGGAAAAGTTGGTTCTAACTAGGTATTCTACTCTAGGAGAGGAAGAGGCCAAGGTAGAGGCTTTCGAAGTGAAAGAGGAAATGATAACTAGGACCAAGTTCAACAATAAACTAATGCAAGAGATAGAGAATAATTTTGGGGCAAGGGGAGACAAAAAGGCTGCGAAAATTTGTAGCAAAATGATTCAACTAATGACAGTCAGGGATGTTGGAATTGTGGTAAACCTAGTCAATTTGAATGGAATTGTAGGTTGAAGAATCAAAATAGAAGAAATCATAAAAACAACTATGCATCCATAAGTGCAGATGATTCAGAGAAGGTGTTCGTGATCCAACATCACATGATGAATACAATGCCTGCTGATGTCTCAAAATTGAATGCTAATATCTGATATGTGGATTCTGGTCTTCAAATCACATGATCAGCCATGCACAAAGATTAAGCATTTTGCCAAAATAGCTAGTTCCAGGATTTGTTGAAATAGGTGATGATACATTCCCCATCTTATCGAGCATATAGGAAACATAGCACTATCCGTGGAGGATGGGAAGGTAAAACATCTTGTTGATCTAGTGTATGTTCCCAATATATCAAAGAATGTAGTTTTTGTCAAAAAAATGGTTAAACAGGAGTTACAATTCATGTTAAACTCTCATGGTTTATATGTTAATGAGTACAAATAGAATGGAAGGCTGATCACAAAAGGGAACAAATTCTATAGGATGGCCATCTTGAATGTGAAAATTCCTAAAATGAATGCAACCATTTGCAAAACTAGAAGGTGTTACTTCTAAAAAAGACATTTGGCATAAGCAAATTGGACATGCAAATTTGTAGAGGTTGACGTTGATTGAGTCAAAGGAGCTTGTTGATGGACTACAAAATTTCAAGGTTGCAAAGATGCAAAAGGTATGTGAAGCATGCCAATTTGGTAAACAGTCAAGGGCATCATTTACTCATGACAAACATGTTAGTTATAAAGTGCTAGATGCGTACATACACATGTTTGGGGTCCTACAAAGATCGCACCTATGGGAGATTGCAGGTTTTATTTCACTTTCTTTGATGACCATACACTAAAAGTGTGGGTATTCTTCATGAAGGAGAAGAGTGAGGTGCTAGATCACTTTCAAAATTTCAAGGCTATGATGGAAAGAAAAACATGGAAGTATATTTAGACATTAAGATATCATGGAGGAGGTGAATACATATAAAATGAATTTATTAGTTTTCTAAAACTCATGGGATTTGAATACAATTTTCATGTAGGTACACACCACAACAAAATGGCATTGCTGAATGAAAAAATAGATATATTACAAAAATAGAAAGAGCCTTGATGGGTGTGAAAAATGTCTCATTATTATTGGGTAGAAGTTGTGCATATTTTTGTGTACATCATGAATAGAACTCTGATTGTTTGAAGCATATGTTGTTGAAAAAGCAAGTGGAGAATCTCAAGCTCTAAGTGGACCTGATATGTCACCCAACAATACTTCCAACTTAAACGTGTGGAATGGAAGATCGCGTGGAAATTTCACTCTAAATAATTCATCAAATATATCCAAGAAAGGTAAAGAAAAGATTTCTGATGATAATAAAACATGTAAAAGTTTTGAGGACATTGATGGAGAATCTACTAGTGGCTTTCTATTCTCACTTGGAAGTGTTATTGTTACATGGAGTAATAAGAAGCAACCCATTGTTGCTTTTTCGAGTACAAAGGATAAGTATAGAGGTGCCTCAATGATAGCATGTGCAGCATCGTGGCTAGAGATACTGCTTCCATATTAAAGTCTGGAAGTGTAGAAGCATATCATCATTTATTGTGATAAATGTAGTGGCATATAGTAAGGAAAAACTTCTCTTTTTCATGCTAGAACAATGCATATCAAGGTACAACATCACTTGATCATATTGAAAAAGGTATTAATAAGTGATATTGATCTTGTTTATGTGAGGACAGATGAGAAGGTTACTAAAATTTTCATTAAAGCACTTGGAGCAGAGAAACTGAAGAAGTTTCACAAGATGCCTCGATTACAAGACATGACGTTAAGCTTGAAGGGGAATGCTGAGATATCAAGCTCAACATGTGATGGTCAAGGATGACATGTTGCACTTTTTCATCCATCTAACATGTATAGTGGTTACAAAGCTATATGCTAGGGACACATTCAGAGAGCTCTATAGATTTATCTATCGAGAGTAATGGCACATTTATTTCTTTCTAGCTCACTCATTTGTGGACATTAGGGTTTTTGTTTTGTACTATTGTTTATATCTTGTATAATTTCTTGTATTTTTGTATTAGGTCATTCTTGTATATTCTCAACCAATACGCAGAGAACTCGATTGATCAAATTCTCTTAAATAATGAGATAGCAACAGTCAATAGTAGATAGAGATTAACTTGCACCAATGACTCAAAATGTATATGATTATGAATATATGATACAAGGGAGATGAAGTAGACTTACTCATACATATGTGAGCTAAGTGTAAGCTCAACCTTGAGGCTCAATGGCTTATCCTTCTTTGTCTTTACCTGCAACTAAGAGTCACTCCTTTTTATACTCATAAGATGAATTTGAATTTTGAAATTCTACCACCTAAAAGTGTTCCTATCTTTTGGGTGGTGATTGATTTGATTCCAAACACTACATAGTTGTGATGCATGAATTATAGTGCCACGAGATTCCCTCAATCACTTTCTTTTACTTTTATCTAGAGAGATAATTATCAAATCTTTTACAAGAGGTGTTCATGTGCACTTCACAGATGGTCAAAGGTATATATATGAGAAGTCCTTGTTATTTGGTATTTCCTACAATCCAATCATGGATTTAAACCTATTTTGCTTGCTTCCATCCAACGATTTGGTCATCATATTTGCACATTGCATATGAGTACATACATAGGAGAGTTGTATCTTTTCTCTAACAAAATGTTAATGGACTTTATATGCTTAGTCCTCACATGAAAGATAGGATTAAAAGATAAATGGAGTGAGCTCATGTTATCTCCAAATATAAATGGAGTGCAAAAATCCAACCCTAGATCTATGTATAGGGTCTTCATCCACATGTTTTCTTGTGTTGCATTTGCTAACCCTTTGTATGCAGCTTACATTGAGGAACGAGCAACTATAGGTTGCTTCTTTGAAGACCAAGATATGAGCTTTGTACCTTCAAATGATAGTTATCTTGATGTGCTTCTTCCATAATCCTTTGAACCTGCCCAACCTACATCAGTGAACAACTTTACATTCAAGTTAGATGTGTAGGGGTAGTATATAACTTCATTGAATGTTCCTTTCAAGTACTTCAATATCCTTTTGGCTGCATCCATGTGAGGTTTCCTAGGAGTGTGCAAGAATTGGCTAAGCACACTTACTCCATAGCAAATATCCACCCTAGTTAGGGTAGCATAGTTCAAGCTTCCAACTAGACTTTGGTAGCTCATAATGTCTTCAATAAGTTTCCCTTCATGAGCACTTAACTTGTGATTGACCTCCATGGGAGTACCTGCAACCTTAGTTTCTTACATTTTGAATTTGGCAAGCATATCCTTAATATATGTCCTTCGTGTAAGGAACATTCCTTGATCTGTGTAGACTACTTCCAAGCCAAGGAAGTAAATGAGCAATCCAAGATCACTTATCTTGAATTCTTCCTTCATTTGGGCTTTGATTTTTTTGATTCCATCATCATCATCATCACCTATGAGAATGATATCATCTACATACACACACAAGTATATTAGTTCAATATAGTTAGCAATTCTTTTGCTGAGAAGGAATAGAGACTTCTCGATCGACCACTCCTTGCGGGTATTGCCAAAGTTGAGAGTGCATCGTTCCTGCCAAATCTTCCGAAGGATCTCTCCCCTAATCGCATTCCACAATGCCGTAGAGCAACCGATTCCTTCACCAATGAGGGCTTGCTTCCAATTGATTTGTTCTCTGAGCCCCAAAGAATGACTAAGGACCCTCCATAGCCTAAAGGATTTGGGGCAAGCAGAGAACAGGTGACCAATATCCTCTTTGCTACTACAACATCGCTTGCACCAGGGTAGAACACCATAAATCTTGTTAGATTTTGCATTGGTCCATATTCCACAGTGTAAAATTTGCCATAGGAGGACCGACTTTTTGTTTTCAATGAGAGGGTGCCAGATAGACATAAATTTCAAATCCCATTGAAGTCGCATCCAGTTGAGACACCATTTATTGTTGAGATTGATGTGAATGTCGTTGTGAGCTTCGACATATGGAAGCTTGGAGAGGCGATTGCCATTATGCCATTTAAGGCCCAAAAGGTCCGGAGCGTCCTGTCCCATAAGTAGTCGGATTTTAGAGTGGTCCCAAGCATGGCGTCTGATCAATAACATATTCCATTCCTCATACGTGACCGCAACACTAGGGTCAAGGTCCTCAAATTCCACCCATCTATTCGTATCCTGTTTCCAGAGGTGCTTCCATTGTTTGAATCCCTTATTCTAGAGTCTCTTGGCACTTAGGACATTCCAAGGCTCCACATTTCTCATGCCTTGGATCGAGAACCAAATAGAGTCATTTTGTCTTATACCTGTAGCCCACTTCCAATCTTCACTGATTCTGATGTGAGGTATGAAACTGTTGCAACTCTTCCACAAAGATCTTACCAAGATTGATCCTTTGGGTGAGACCAGAAATGGAGAGAATAAGAGGGTGATGATGTCGAGGTTTTTCCATCCAGGGTAGCCCACCAGAGTGATCACGTTCGTGTTTCTGAAAATTAATGTGGCCCAAGAGGAATCTCTGTTGCACCAAGCCTTAATCATCCACTTTGCTGCAAGTTTATTGGCCATGCTGCCAATGTCCATAATACCCAGACCTCCACTCTCCTTTCAGCTAGTGCAAATGGACCATTTGATTTTAGGCACGCCCCTCTTGTTATGGTCTCTAGTCTAGAGAAAGTTTCTACAAATACTTTCCAATTTGGCTAATTCTTGATCCTTCGGTCTCCAACAAGAAATAAAGTATATGATTGAGGATATGAGGAATGTGTTGATCACCATGGCCCGGCCAGCAAGATTAATTTGTAGACCCCTCCAATAGTTAAGTTTATTATTAATTCTGGCGAGGACCCAAGCCCACCTTTGTTCCAGAGTAACACCGAATCCCATGGGGATACCAAGAATGCGAGCGATCTGACCCGATTGAATGTTTTGGCATCCCTGTCGAGTGAGCAGATTGGGTTGATTCCCTTTGATAGCCCTGAACGCAGTCTTGGAGTGGTTAATTCTGGACCCAGAGGCCTCACAAAAAGTATCGTGGCACCACCAAAATGTTTCCATGCTGGTATTATCATTGTGAACAAAGGCATTTGTGTCGTCCGCAAATAGCCTCATGGTCATTTACCCAGAGTTATGTGGCAAAGTGATGCCTCTTATGCGACCAAGCTCCATCTATCGCTCCACAAGTTGGCTAAGTCCTTCTGTGGCGATGGTGAAGAGCAACGGGGCCAACGGGCGACCTTGTCTGATTGATCGTTTCAGTTTGATTGCATTTGATAGTTGCCCATTGGCATTGACTTTGGTCAAAGCATTACCAAGGAGAGCAGAGATCATCCTGAGGAATCTCTGACTACACCCAAGGTCTTTTAGCAATTGTAAAATATAGTCCCAATCTATCGTAGGCTTTTTCAAAGTCAATCTTGAGGAAAACAATGTCCTGATTAGATTCTTCAGCAAAGTCCAGGCCTTCCCAGATATCAATAATGGCTTCCAATATTGACCTTCCCTTAATGAAGCCTTTTTGGTCTTTGGTAAGCCACTGGTCTAAATGGTAGGATGTCTTGTTGGCAATGACTTTAGCAAGAATCATATATCCAGTTTGAAGCATTGTGATAGGTCTCCATTTCTCAATTCTGTTCCTCTCCCCTTTTATATGCATAAGTTTGATGATGCCGTTGTTGAGACAAGCAGGAAGGGCACCAAACTCAAGTGCCTCAAGCCAAACAAGGTGCAAGGGGGTGGCCACCACATGTTTGAATGATTTAAATAACTCATTTGTGAGCCCATTAGGTCCCGGGCTCTTGCCATTCGGAAGTGAATCAATAACTTCAAGGATCTCTTGTTCGGAAATAGGGGCATCAAGGAGAGCGCTCAAGTTGCATGGGATTCTATGCAGGGAAGTCCGAGAGATGGGGGCCATGCAATCCCGCCTATGGAGGGAGAGGGGACATGCACCACCCAAGAGACTCGTGAAGTGAGCTTCTATAATGCCAATGTTCTCTTCCTCCGTATTACATTCCACCCCATTCTTGTCAAGCAGTAGCGGGATCTCGTCTCTAATTTGTTTTCTTCTGAGAATATTACACATCTCTTTGGAAGGTCTAACTGCCTTGCTAGCCCACCATTCCTTAAAATAAATTTGAAGATTTTTCCTTTTGATCTCCTCCTCGTATCTTAATCTTCCTCTGATATTTTGGAGTCCCTTGTGAGATTGAATCTTTCCTTTATTAACTTCTTCTTCGAGTCTCTAGAGCCGGCAGTATAGGTTTTCTCTATGTCTTTTGCGGATGGATTTGAGAACCTTCGTGGTCTCAATCAAGATCTGACGAGACTTTTCCACCGTGTTTCTCCAACACTTGGCTGGAGAGGTGCAGACTACGAAGGCCTCAAGCCAAGTGTTAGTGATTTCTTGATGAATAGAGGGAAGTGAGAAGACAAATGGACTGGCATGAAACCAAGGTGCCTTGTGACTTTTAGATAGAGGGGGGAAAGGTGAGCACCATTGGGTAATGATCTGCGATGGTGAGGTCGATATGTTGCGTTAGGGTGGGAGGACCCCATTGATGGACGAGGTTTTGTGAAATGTAGCTTCTATTGAGTCTCCGTTTCCTCAAGTCCTCGCCCAATCGAAGATTGGACCAAGAAAAACCATTCCAATCCTTAAATTCAACCAGATCCAAAAACAGTTTGGTTTGGTCCCAGGTATCTTTCTCTTGGCCATTAATGATGCGGCCCTTGTTGTTCCACCTATCAGAGGGGTCGTCCACCATATTGAAGTCACCACAAATCATGACATTATGAGAAAACAAGTCCAAGGAGGACCAAGTATCGATCCTCGCAGCATCCTCATTTGGAGCATACATAGAGATCAAGGAGAATTTGAAAGGGGGTGTTGAATATGACCGCCATCCACCTATGATTTTTGTCTTCACTGGTATAGTTAAGCTTATTAGCCCAGAAGTGATTGATATGACATTTCCACAAGAATCACGTGGGTTGTGGAAAACCACACATGGGACTCAGAGATGCCCTTAAGTCTTTTTTGGAGGTCTTCTCCTTCAATTTTAATCTCTAGAAGCCAAATGAAGTCCGGGTTTAAGTTTATGTCGCGGAGCCATTGATCAATAATGGTGGCTCTTGTGGGGTCAGTTAGCCCCCTAGTATTTAGTGAAACGATGATCATTTTCTTGTACTTCCCTCATTTCGAGGGTGGGACTTCTCTTTTTTCCTCTTGGAGTCTTCTTTCTTTCTTGAGGGGGGATGGTCCCGACCATGCGCCTTCAATTTAAGGGGGCTTTTCCAAGGCATACCTGCCAACTATTTCCCTTTGCGGGAAGCCTCCTATGGGGGAGATGAAGAGGACAATTCCGGTATTATTGTTCCAATGATGGAGCTTTCACTGTCCATATTGTCCTCATTACTTGTGGTGAATCCATCTTCTTTGCTAGTTATGTAGTGCTCTTGATTGAGCGCATTAGAGGGGGGCGGCTCCAAAGGTAAGTTACTTGTGCCCATTATGTCTTGGATCCCTCCCGGATAATCAAGCTCGTTAACCTCCTTCCCAAGGTTGTAGTATAAGTTATTGAGTGACTTTTATGGTGTGTGGTTCCTCTCTCAGAGTCTCCTTGGGCTTGAACTTCTCCTAGGGCTAGACTTCCTTCTTCTTCTAACCACTATAAACCCTTCAGAGTCGGTTTCTGGGATTTTATCATCCTTGTCTTTCTCTTCAAAGGTTGGGCCAATCTGCTTCCCCTTGAGAGTCTAGGCTTTGCTGGTTGTTTCTTGCTTATTCTTCTGCTTCAGGGGAAAATCTTTAATTCTATGGCCTTGTTGACCACATTGAAAGCAAGCATTTGGTAGGTTTTTAAAAGTGAGTTGTTGAACCCAAGATTCCCCTTCACCCAAGTCGATAATAATTTTCAAGGGGAGAGGCCTGCTGATATCTGCCTCCACACACATTTGAGGATGCCAGCGAGCATTAAATGCGTGTTTTGTGCCCTCATATATGAAACCCCCGACATCTCCGTGCGAGGCCAACAGCTTGACAATCGGAGAGACAATATCCCACAAAAAGCCATAAAGAAAGTAAGGGAGATTGGGGAGCTCGACCCAGAGAGGGTACCGAAGGGGTTTAGAGTTGTCGGGCACGAAATCGAGGGCCCATTTGAAGAGGCACAGAGTGGTGCACCCGACTTGCCAAAACCCAACACTGAGGGCCTGGAGTGCCATTTCTTCATTATCGATAACAAGCAAGAGGTGTGTGGTTAGGAGGAATTGGCACTTACTCACTACTATGCCACGAGGGAACCACTCTTTGCAAAACCACTGGCGCACCGAATCCAACAGGGGCCTCAGACCAAACAGATGGCCAATGAGGCAAGTTCTCTTGAGTTCTTCTTGTGTTGAAAGGATCACCTCGCGATTGAGTGCAACCCGAGGGGCCACCATAGCCTCTGAGGAATTAGGGGCACCATCCACCCCACCAGTGATAACCGGAGGTAAATTACTAGTAGTGAGGGAAGGGGCCCACACATCCATAGAGGTGGCCACAAGAGGAAGGGAGAAAGGAACAAAGTCATCCAAAATCCGAAATGCTCACATGTCCAAGCCCGAGCACAAGGAGACCGGGAAGAAGAAGAACCCTTGAACTTAGGGGAGTTCGACAAGCCTTCACATTTTCCTTCAGTTGTTCAAAAGAACTTTCAAAGTTAATTGCAAAGTGACTAAAAAGTCGTGCGTACCACACTATGAATCGCTTCACCCAACAAAAGTTCACGTAGCCACTTTTTCCAATTCAAAAGCTTTATGTGAAGTAATGAAACGAGCAGTATCGTGCACTCCTTGGTATCGCAATGGTGTAGCAGGCAAAGTATCGCCGTGGGTGACATGACGATACCACAGTACAAGCCTCAACGCAGGGAGGTACCAACGATACTTCCAGCGGAGGTATCGTGATCCCAATCACCCGAGGAGACGACTGCAACCACAAGGTTTTCAGCAGTTCATCTGCTTCCCAAGCTCGCATCTCCGCGGCCTCCCGAGCCCCGCCATAGCTTGAAGAAGTGCCACCTAAACCATTCTACTCCATTTGAAAGTGAAGCCACACCTCTTCTTCACTCCACAATGCTGAAGCTCCGAGTTACTCAGTCTTCACGCTCGAAAAACCATTTCGCTGCTAGGTGTGTGTTCTCTTCATTGTAGAGTTTGAACTTTGGAGCTGGGCGATGGAGTTTGAACTTTGGAGCTGGTGTGTGTTCTCTTCAGTGCAGAGTTTGAACTTTGGAGCTCGGCGATGGAGTTTGAACTTTGGAGCTCGCACAGACCGCCTTACCTACCTTGCTTCATAGTCGTGTTTGAGTCCTCTTGTGTTTGCTCTTCAATGTAATTGTTGTAGTCTCTCCTTCCTCTATATCCTCCTTGATGATTTGAGTTGTTGAAGTTGTTGTTGTTGTAACCATTGAAGTTGTTTGGTCTGCCTCTTGTACTTCCATAGCTTCCTCTATTGAATCCTCTTCCTCTCTAGTTTTTGGGGTTCTTGAAACAATTCTTAGTTGTACGATTAGTTAAACCACATATGGAACATGGAGAAGAGCTTTGAAATCTCCCCCTACCTTGTCTACCTACTCTCCCTCTTCCTCTTGTACCTGTTCCTCTACCTGCAAAATTTGCCTGGGAGGTACATTCTTCATCATCAGATCTTTTGCCTTTGCCTTCGTTATCCCTACTCTTATTCTTTTCTATGCATAGGGTAGAGGATTGGTTACCTTTTGAGTTTTCACCATTCTTCACAAGATTTGCTTCATGAGTGAACAATTTTCTCATGAGAGTGTTGAAGATAGGTACTTGCATATCCATGTACAAGTCCATTGCTATGGTGAAGGCTTCCCATTTATCATTTGCCTTGATTCCATTGATTACTTGTCTCACTATCTGCTTCTCTTCAGTGACTTCTCCAATGCTCCCTAGTTGATCTATTAAGTCCTTCATTTTTGTGAAAATGTCACTCACACTTTTCTTGGGCATTTTCTTGAGTGTGGTGAATTCCATCCAGAGTTGATTCTTCCTAGCTTTAGTGCTTCAAGAGAAGAATGCTTCAAGGGGAGAGCACCATGTAATTAACCTTTCTTGTTCCTCTTGAGTTGGTTGTCCTTTGCTTATGAGGATTGACATCATCTCATCTCTAGAAATGCAACCATATAGATTTCTACCTTGAAAGTAATTCCATTCTAAGTGACCATGTTGAGTAATTACCTCGATCTAGTTTGTCAATGGATGAAGGAAATCCATCTCCCATGTTGAGTTGATGTAGCTTTGATACCACTGTGAGGAGATGGTTGGATACACTCCAAAGATGAGGTGGAGTTGCAATGATCCTGCTCTACACCTGCCAATGTGACTTCAGAGTACCTTAGTAGAAACCTTTAGTTTCCCAAATATGCATTTAGATGAAGTTTGTACCTTGGAGCATCATTGCCACATAGTTATGCCAAAAAAAATAACTTTCAAAATTGAAGAGCTTCTAAAAATAACTTGCTATTTTTGGACTTGAACTCCTAGAGAAATGCTTAGTTCTCACTCTCTAATAGCAATTGACCCGAGAGCTTTTAGACACAGCTAATTGATGATCTTAGCTAAGTATCCCAAGTTATTTTACTAATTTAGAGTGCATATATGATCAGAAATGATATTAAGAAGCTATGGATGTAATCTCAACTTTTCAAGAAGATGGTAGTATGCAAACATAGGTTGCTTGCAGAGGACATATCTCAAGATCTAATGATCCAAATGAAGTGAAAATTGATATGTAGCAACTCGACTAATCATGGATCTATAACAAGTTAAAGCACACCAAAAAATTAAGTACATGTGGAGAAATTGACTGATCAAATTCACTAAAATAATGAGATAGCAATAGTCAACAATATACAGAGATTAGTTTGCACTAATGACTCAAAATGTATATGATTATGAATATATGATACAAGGGATATGAAGTAGACTTACTCATACACATGTGAGCTAAGTCTAAGCTCAACCTTGAGGCTGAATGGCATTATCCTTTATTGTCATTCCATGTGACTAAGAGTCACTCTGTTTTATACTCATAAGATGAATTTGAATTTTGAAATTCTACCACCTAAAAGTGTTCCTATCTTTTGGGTGGTGATTGATTTGATTCCAACCACTAGGTAGTTGGGATGCATGATATGTAATGCCATAAGATTCCCTCAATCACTTTCTTTTACTTCCCTCAATCACTTTCTTTTACTTTTATCTAGAGAGATAATTATCAAATTTTTCACAAGAGGTGTTCATGTGTACTTCACAAATGGTCAAAGATATATATGTGAGAAGTCCTTGTTATTTGGCCAAGCATGAAGGCTTTTCAAATGTACCAACACTTGTCTCACCACATGGTTTCCCTGTAGAACCTTAATGGGGGGAGTGCAAAAGGGCCCACATGGCTCAGATGGTAGGACTTTTGGTCGTGGAGATATCATTGGATTACATATCTGTTGACTTTTTTGTCTCTCTCGAGTACGTTTATCTATACCAACTCCCATGTAAAAGTTATATAAGCATGGAACATCTGAAGCTCTATTAGAGCATTGCACACTTATGAGCCCTTCATCTATATTTTGTCTAGATTTCCATCTAAGTTCCATATTGGTAGCACAAGAGTGAACAAAACCATTCTTTTAGTTGCATTCCTCTTGGCAATTTGAGAATTTGAGTTCTAAATCTGTCTTATTCTAGTGCTGCTTTATTCTTCTTCACACACTCCCAATAGTGTGTGCATGTTGACTATTATACATGGCTGCTATATTTTTGTTATTCTTCAAATATTTCTACTATAGTAGGTTTTCCTATCTACTACCTCAAGAGAAGAAGTTTTTGTGGCTTCATTTCTAACTTTTGTTACGGTTGAAAAAATTTTCCCTAGTTCTAGGACATTGGTTGTATTTCCTTAGAAAGTCCTACTTATCTTCTCAAGTAGTTACTTGTTTATCTCTTTTCTCTTGTCTATTTTTGCAATCATTCATCTATCTTATTTGGATCAACGTGTGTATGTGATCAAGGTTTTAAGTGTTGTAAAGATCTTGTGGAATATTTTGGGCTTACTACACTTCCAAGAAAAATGCCATTCGAATAGAACATGGCACTCAAAAAATGCAGGTTCTTTATAGTTTTTTTAAGTAAGAATAATTTGTTGAATATTGTTCTAAGGCTTATAATATTGTCTCCTGTTGTATCCTTTGCTCATCTTCTCTTTAGTATTTAGAAATTTATAGTCTTTGAAGCACCCCAAGTGTGAGACAGAATCAAAAGAGTTTAGCTGTCTACAACCATTTATGTAGTTTGGATAAACATCAACGTCCAAAGTGGCTATTTATATGCAACATATGGGTGATATCTAATGAATAATGTAGGGAAGACATCCTCTCTTCTAAAGGTTCTTTGCAGGTTTCTTTAATTTGTAGAGTTAGATAAGGTCTTCTTCTTGTAGTTGCTTATCTTTGGTGTGTGTATCGAAGTAGGGCTTTCGTCCTTTTTGTTGTGGCCAAAAATGTCAGTTGTAGATTTAAGCCTCATTTTGTGAAGTGCTTCTAACCAATTTGTGGCACTAGAAACTTCACGATCATCCCAACCATATTGTCTCACTATTTGAAATCATTGGTACTAAGAAGTTAAAAGGTAAAATAACATATTGTCCATAGATCGAATCAAAATAGGTTTCCTTCTAAGATCATTTTTTAAGGGACACAATAAGCCCTTATTGTGTGGTGCAATTGGTTATCCTATTCGTGCCTTTTACTTTTAACTAACTTAGTTAATAAAATGCAGATCACTTTGTTGGAACTTTGAGCTTATCCATTTTCTTGAGGATGGTATGGAGCACATTTTTTGTAAAAAAAGGGATCCATTTAGTAGGATCTCCCTAACTTCATTGAGGAATTGCAAGTCTTGGAAAGTGATTATTTCAATGGAAAATCAACTCGAGTGAACACTTGCACAAATAGGAATTTAGTAGATGTTTGTGTATCACTCTTTGTACTAGCACATACTTCTACCAACTTAATAAGGTAACTTGTAATCACTACAAGTATTTAGTAACTCCAAACAATAGGTTTGACACTTACTAGAGAATCCTTTATGGGAATCCTCCCTTTAAAGTGTCTTTCCTTACGGTTTCAAAGGTACGATTCATAAGCATCCTCCTGATTGGTTTGATAAGAGTTCCCAAAAATTGAATCTTTGTTGTTCCTGACACCCTTAGAAGTTTACTTCTCAAGCATCCCATGGTTGGATCGCGTGTAGCTCAAGAAGAGGAATTATGGTTTTTTATACATTATAGGATCCTTAAGGCATTATCGTGTGTTCTTGATTTAATCTTAATGCAAAAAGTGTTGTAGACCCCAGATGAGCTCTGAGGAAAGGATCCTATGGAAGGATCCCCTATGTTCTTCAAATTGTGACTTTGTCTGATCTACCTCACAAAGTTTCTCTCTTTGAAAACTCACCTTATATCAATCCTTATACAATGTGATTTAGCACTATCCCTTAGAGTTCTTGAACAAACATCCCATGGTAGTGTTAGGATCATGCTCGCATTGGGGCCTTGCACATGGGGCGCCTCTATTGCATATGAGAACACTAGGATAAATGTACAATTTTATTGTGAATTGCAACTTCACACAAGTACAAGTCCTTGATTTAGGAACTCAATCACCATCGGGAAATTCAACATGAAATGTATGTCAAAGGTTGATGGCTAGAGTGGGAACATTAACTTCTTGAGTTTCAAACCAAGAAATGGGTGTTTATGATGAAAGAATGGTCTTTAAAAGTATTCATGATCTTCACTCTTGTTTCAATTTGCATCTATAACTATAAGTGTGCATAGGACCACACATCAAACACAAGATTTTTCAAGTGTGAACATATGTGCAAGTATTTTAGCTTCATGGTTTAGAAGTTGGGAATAGTATCTTCTTCAACAAAGTTACAAGCAATAGAGGAGCTGCACTTAGATATAAGATCAATCTCAAAGGTTTTGAATAATTTCGATGAATTATTTGTCTAAAAGATTTTATTCGTTCAATATGGCTTCTTATTTGGGTAGAAAGATCCCTGAATTTTCAAGAATACCACACTTTCCCTTAGGAAGATTTTCTATTGAAAGGCATTTGAAGTTGTATCCCACATTGATTATCATTTAACATAAGTACGTACTGAGTTCAAGGCACTAAATGTGTAATCAAGCACATTATATATTCATAATTAAGAACACTAAGATTTACCTCATCAATCTCAACGAATACACATTTAGTATCCTCGTAAACATCAAATTTCCAATCCTCCTCATCTTATGTTCTGTATCGAGTGAAAATGCTCTCTCTTAGCGGTCGTGCGATGCAAATGGATTCGCACTTTCAGCACTCTAACCTTTGGTAATTTGAGAAGGAGAAGTGACTAACGGGGATGCTACTTCACGTAGATTTATAAGTTGGACCTACGTTATTCCATGCACATGAGAATTCAATAAATGAAAGCCACTCGCATAATAATGATTAGAATACGCATTTGCAAAGTACTCATTTACTCATTTGCAAAATAAATCATTTGCAGTTCAAAAAGTAGAGGAAAAAGAACAAAATGATAGGCTCTTGTCTCTTATATACCCTTTAGCCATAGATGCATTTTACAAGGCAGATCATCACGCCATGTGAATAGAGAAAGTTCATCACGCCATGTGTACCCTTTCATCTTACATGGATGACTTTAACAAGGAAATACATCATCAGGCCATGTGCTAGCAACAAGTATGTCATTAAAATCAAGGATGAAAAAAGAACAAAACCGATCTTGTGAAATAACTTAAATATACTAGCAACAAGAGAATTACATTTAAAAGGCTTTAAGATACAGAGATATAATTTTTAGACCATCTTGAGTGATCAAAACCCATTTTTATAAAGCGACCATCCTCTTGGGAACTTAAAATTCTTCAATCTCCATTATAGTGTATGAAGAATGTGTAAGTCCATTATCATTCGAGGCTTGGGCAATGCTGTTTCCTGCCAACCAGAGTAATTTTAACATAAGCATGTGATATCATTAAGTTTGCTGTATGTATGTATGTGTGTGTATATGTATTTATGTATGTATGTATTTATGTATGTATACTCTATCTTCCATAATGAATCCGATACAGATTATACGATGTCATGAAACTGTGAAAAATGGATTAAAATCTAAAAATTAAAATGCTCACACTTTTACTTCTAAACAATGCATCATAGAGATGATAAATCATATTTAATTATATTCAGCTTCCTGTAAATAAAATTCATTGGGTACAGTAGCATCTCTGCACAGCTTCATTTCGGCTACTTCGGCATCATTACACATATGGATCTTATAGATTACTCCTTTTTTATTACATCTCTAACATCATTCCCTCTTGATCATCATCAATTTTCGCTCCTTCCTACTTCAAAACAAAAAAACGTATAAGAAGATAGTAGGTTGACATCAGCCACTCTCCATATGCAGACTTAGTTACTAGAATCGCATACAACATGCGGAGGCACGTACTCATGCCTACTCCCATGCTATTGGATTTTCACCTAGTATGCGTCCTAGGGAATACACAATAAAATTCACTAATCCCTCGTAAACCATAAGCTGAACAGATGCGTTTTCCATACTACATTCGAAAGAAGCTACTATCGATCCACCCTTTAGTGATATTATATATACAATACTTTTTTCCTTTTTTCAATCGAAACTATAACCTTCGTAAGTAATCAAGAGTCTTATTGACAATAGATAGGTAGCCTTTCACATCTTTACTATCCTAAATTATTTAGAATGAGGAGCATGAACCAAACTTTGATTTACATGTCTTGTTTATACTACCAGGAGGTTAATAAAACGATCAATTTGTTTCCTTAATTTTCAAATACATTTACTAGGTTTCTTTTAATCGGCCATAAAAATATTTGATCCCCTCTTATAAGACAATTTATTTGGGTTATAAAACCATTGTTCCAAAGCCTATATATTATCTCTATTTTAAGAAATTCCTTTTGTTTCAAATCTAAGAACATATTTAACTTCTATAACTTCACGTCCCATAGACTTGCAATATATGAAAGGGCTCTTAAGATGGTGATATGGGCTAAAGGCACTATTGATAACTTAAACATCTCTATCATCTTTAGTCCCAAACCTCAAAGACTTGATAAAAGCACCTATGTTGGAACTTTTGGGTCAAGACATTACCAAGAAAACTACTACCCTATGAAGAAAATACCATTTAAATCAAAGGATTGCACTTTTTCGAGACTTTTAACACCATCCATAGATAACGATTAGTAAACGCTACCTCAATAGACCTTTGTAAAATTCCTATTCTTAGCATAAAAACCTTAAATTTCTTGTGAATTGATCCCAAAATGTAAAAAATGAGTATAATTAAATCTTTGAGGGCATGACTAGAAAATCCACACCAAATGGTATATTTTTTATACACCGTTTCAATCTCCAAATAGCTTATAGATACTAATTTTAAAGTTAGGTTGGAGAATACAATGTGGAAAGAGTTCTTAAGAAGTCTATAAAAGTAAAAGAGCTCTCGTTTGTTAGTGTGACTTTTTTGGAGTGATCTAAGAGAACTCATAAATCTCTTGAGCCTTGTAGTCATAATTTTGCAATAGAGAGTGCTTCTTGGAGCATCATTCTTCTTACCTACTAATGAGTGTGTGTGTGTGTGTGTGCACATGCATATACATGTCTATGTGTGTGCTTGCCTTGATTTTATTATAGGCGTTTGTGCTATCAGTGTATTGCATACAGTCTTCATAAAAGGATAGAGTGAACCAATTTTGCTGCCTTTTGCAATAAGCATATTGCCTTTTGATATATGGAAGGATTTGACATAGAAAACCACATTGTAACTTGGTCATCAAGTTTACCAATTGACATGAAAATGTGTGGTAATTGAACCTCATGATGTACATTATGCAAAATAAATCTTGAACCATCAATGAATCGCACAAACACATCTCCAATCCCAACAACATCACATTGGTAAGAATCATCAAGTCTCATGATACCAAGAGACTTTGCTACATAAGTAGAGAACATTCTCCATGTGATGTCACATGGAAAGAAGCTTGAAAACATAGTAGCCAGAGAGCCTCACTAAGCAAAGTGTTACCACTCGATAATCCTCTTTCTTGATTTATTTCTACTCTTATTCATTGTTCTTACTCCTACAACGTTGCTGATTCTTTCCTTGGTAAGAATCACAAGCACTATATGCATCTCCACTCTAAGTGCCAATAATTGACTCTCTACAAATGTCTTCACTCAAGAGTGCTCCATTTATTTCATTGTAGTCCACTTTACCACCAGTTGCACTATTGCTAATACTTATGCAAAATGTATCCCATGATGATGGCAAGGTGCATCGCAATAAGATTGCTTTAATTTCATCATCCATCTCCATGTTCTTAGCATGTAATTGAGACCATATAGAATCAAAGTTATTTAGATGAGTACTAATATTATGTGTGTCCTTCATGCGAAAATCATATAACTTACTCAGCAAGTACACTTTATTTGATGTCATTTCTTTTTCATAGTTGCGGCATAACTTCTTCAAAAGCTCCTTGGCTCTTTTTTTTTTTTGCATACAATAACACTAGAACCCTTTGTTGTACAATTATGGAATGTTATGAGTCTACTACTTCATCAAGAGTTCTTGCAAAAAGTGTTACTATGAGATAGATTAGAAATATCTATTTAGTATCCATCAATATTTGCTAACTATAAAAAATACAAAAGAACTTTCATCTAGTAATTATGTTCAACCAAAAAAGCCAATTGTTTTTGTGATAATATAACAAATGACAACCACTTGCATAATAATCATCAAGAAAATCATTTGCAATATCACAAGTTCATCCAAGCTAGCAATATAAATCCCATGTATATGTAGTTCAAAAAATACTAAGATGGCAAAGTGATCATGAACTATGTGTCACGAATTCATTTTCCAAATGTTTTTTGAGTAGTTAAGCATCCTTAAAGATGTTTCTGCTCACAAAATGTACCACCCATGATGCTTTGATGAACAATACTGAAAGTTTGAAATGTTTTTAATGCATATACATAACTCCCATATGCAGTATATAGACGAAAAAAGAAAAAATGATAGCCTTTTGTCTCTTCTATACCATTTAAGGATATATGAGTTTAACAAGGCAATACAACATGAGATGTGAGTGTCGGGTTCACCTTCCAATCCTCCTCATCTTATGTTCTGTATCCAGTGAAAATGCTGTCTCTTAGCATTCGTGCGATGCAAATGGATTTGCACTTTCAGCAGTCTAGGTTTCGGTAATTGGGAAGGAGAAGTGACTAACGGGGATGCTAATAGTAAGAATAAAATGAAAGAATGATACTTCACGTAGATTTATTGGTTGGGCCTACCTTATGCCATGCACATGTAATGCAACTCCATAGCGGCAGAATGATGTTTTCTTCTTAGAGAATCATTGCCTTTTCCTGCTTCATCGGACCCTTTTTTTTTTTTTTTAATAAAGGAAGTTTGGCCTTAGCCTACTCTCCTTGACTTGTATTAAATAGATGGAAAAGAAAAATACAAGGGGGACTAGTGCCCATGGGACCCCCCAAATCCCACAGAGCAAGGGTAGGCTTTACAAAGTTTAGATGTCATTACAAAGAAGATTAATCACCCTCGTGCGGGGCCCACTTGGGTTTAACCTTGTTGTTGATCAGAAGGAGCACTTGATGATATATGAGGGGGGGGGGGGATTTCTTAAACTTAGTGATTCTTTTGCCGAGGAGGAACAATGATTTTTCAATGGACCAGTCTTTGGGGAAGTCACCAAAGTTATAAGCACATCTTTCTTGCCACATCTTCCAAAGGACCTCCCCTCTGATGGTGTTCCAGAGAGTCGCCGAAGAGCGGATCACTTCTCCCAGTAGAGCTTGTTTCGAACTAATATGTTTTTGAAGTCTAATTTTCTTTCCAACAATCTGTTAGAGCCTATTGGAGTTGGGACAAGTAAAGAAGATGTGAACAACATCTTCAATGGACTGGTATCAATGCTTCCACGAGCGAGGCACCCCACAAATTTTTCTAGCCTTTAGGGGGGGTCTAGATTCCCGGATGAAGAATTTGCCATAAGAGGACAGACTTTTTTATTTCTAAGAGAGGGTGCCAGATACCCATGAACTTCATATCCCACTGCAGCCGCAATATCCATGAAAAGCACCACTTCTTGTTGACGTTGACCTGATAATCAATGTTTTCTTTGATGTTCGAGATGTTTGTTAGGCAATTATCATTGTGCCATCTGAGACGAAGCGGGCACGATGGGTCATGCCCCATGAGAAGATGGACTTTAGAACGGTCCCAGGTAAGACATCTACTTTGTAAAGTATTCCATTCTTCATAGGTAATGCTGACACTAGGGTCAATATCCTCGAAGTTAATCCACTGGTTGGTGTCTTCTTTCCAAAGATGTTTCCATTTTTTGAAGCCTTTGTTCCAAAGCCTCTTGGCATTTTTTATGTTCCGGATGCCATGGATGGGAAACCAGATAGAGTCATTCTGTCTGATACCGGCCACCCCCTTCCAATCTTTACTGATTGTTATGAAGCTTTTGATTTTATTCCAACTCTTCCATAGGGAGCACAAAAGATTTGAGCCCTTCGGGAAAACCAGGATCGAGGAAAACAAAAGGGTCAGAATGTCAAGATTCTTCCAATTCAAAAATCCCATGAAAGTCAACACATTCTTGTTTCTGAAGATCATCTTGGACACGAGCCCTCCTCGTTGCACCATATCTTAATCATCCATTTTGCAGCAAGTTTTTAGCCATGCACCCAATGTCCAAAATGCAAAGGCCCCCACTTCCGTTTGGCTAGTGCGGATGGACCATTTGATTTTAGGCACCCCCTCCTGTTGTGGTCCCTTGTCCAAAGGAAGTTTCTGCAAATACTTTTGAGTTTGGAGAGCTCTTGCTCTTTCGGCCTCCAACAAGAGAGGAAGTAAATGGTCGACGAAATGAGGAACATGTTGATAACCATTGCGCGGCTAGTGAGATTGATTTGCATACCTCTCCAATAGTTTAACTTGCTTTCGAGTCTAGCCAGGACCCAATTCCACCACTACTCCAACGAGATACCAAAGCCCAAGGGAATCCCAAGAAGCTAGAGAATTTGGCATAGAGGAACGTTTTGACAACCATGTTCAAAGAGAAGTTTGGAACCCAACAATAGCTTTGAAAGTAGTCTTTGAGTGGTTGATTTTGGATCTAGAGACTTCATAGAAAGTATCTAGGCACCTCCGAAACGTCTCCAGGCTATCGTTGTGGACAAATGCATTCATATCATCGGCAAAAAGTCTCATGGTGATCTGGCGGTGGTCATAGGGCAACTGGAGGCCTTTGATATTACCTGCTTCCACCTGTTGTTCCACTAGGCAGCTAAGCCCTTCCGTGGCAATGGCAAATAGAATGGGAGCCAACGGGCACCCTTGTCTAATCGATCTTTTTAGTTTGATCACCTTCAAAAGTTGACCATTAACATTAATTTGAGTCGATACGTTCCCAGCAAGGTTCAACATCATCTTGGTGAATTTCCATCTGCATCCAAGATCTTCAAGACACTGCAAAATATAGTCCAATTCCAACCTGTCATAAGCTTTGTCAAAGTCAATCTTGAGGAAAACCAGATCTTGTCTTGGTTTGTCTGTGAAGTCGAGACCTTCCCAAATATCTATAATGGCTTCCAATATTGATCTGCCTCGCTTAACCACGCTCTCATATGGTTGGAACATGCTTCATGAGACCTTGCTGAACATTCAACATGCTTCTTTTCATGCTAACACATGCTTTTGAAAGTATCCATACCCATTCGACATAGTAGCCAAATATAGACGCCTTTCCTTCTCGTTTTTTCTTTTAACACGCGCTTTAGATACTCCAACTTACACATAGTTACTCCAACTTACACACAGTTGTCTCAGATATAACAGCATATGTATCATCAAAGTGACCCTTTTAGCCCTATGCAGTCTTATTTCTATCCCCTATTTTCACAAGTACATGGTTTACGCAAGACTTGATCCGCAGAATGTTCTCATAGTTGGAGAAAAGATTGATCAGTTCATCTACATTCTTTGCTCCATACGGCATCATTTACATCATAAGCTGACATCATACAATCAGCAATTTTGGTAAGCATGTATCAATGGAAGAACCGAAAGTGCAGCCTCTCTCTCTCTCTCATAAACATCAAATTAGCAGCATTGAATCTCAGCTGAGTACATTTTTTTTAACGATTTTAGGAAACAAATACAGATCAGATAAATGTTTAGCACATCGATTCTCTTAGTCATCTATGAACCCATACATTATACTTTACTTTCATCATAAAAATCGAAAATTATTATGTTATTCAGATGATCTAAGTATAACGATTACATATAAACTGAAATCTAACCTTGATTATGAAAATGAAAAGATCCTATGATTGCCTTAAATCGCCTTTTCCACTCTCTTAATCATATATCCAAAAACTGAAAAAAGACTCTATCAAGTCCTTGCAATGACTGATAGTTTTAGAGCAAAGTCTTAGAATCCTTAAAGACATTGACTGTGTGAAGGGATTGTTTAACGTTGGCAAAGAATCAGTTCTACGGGAAAATGTGCTCCATGTTTTATTTGGTTTAATGCAAGATGCTGCCGATATATTGTTAGCAATGAACATATCTGTGAGCACATTTCATTTGATCTTTAGAAATTTCATTCATCACCTCCAGCCCATACAAGCTTGGTATCTACAGAGGCCGCAGTGTTGGAGCTCTTGGCATCACACATAAACATAGACCTCTGTAGTGTACCTCTTCTCTGGAGCATGGCACAAAACCGGAGCCACAAGAGTGAAGGAACACCTGAAATATATTTTGAAGGACATGATCGAATGCGCCTCCGAGCAGGTACCTTTGCTATCCATCCGCTATGATAGACTTCCAACAGCAGCCTCTTGGTTGCACTTGTCCTTAAAAATCCTCAAAAGAATCTAAAGAGGATCCTGTCATCCTAATGTTCTTCTCAGCAGATCTCCATGTGCTATCTCTTTTGCCAAATAGTTCACAACTGCCCACCAATCCTCAGCAGCCTTGTGAGAGCCCCCTTTGGGCTCTGGCTGGTTCTGCTTTATATCGCATTCCTCCTGCAAAGAGATGCAGTCCCATCCATGTTTGATGCTTTTGAGAAAGAAGGTTGCTCTTCCTTTCTCAGTGAGCTACCTCCGCATGCTCGTCCATATCTCCCATCCATTCGAAAATGACCAAAGCAGTGCTTTAAAATTCATAGTCTTCTTAAACGATGTTCTGTGAAGGAGTAGGATGTCCGCAAAAGGACCCCAAAAACGTGTAATAAGTAGCACTCCATCATGTCGACATGCCTCTTTTCCCAATAGCGTGTCCTTTTCTTCTATTATTATGGATTTCAGTTCAATTGATGCATTCGAAAGCGTGTCAAAGTCATCTCTGTTTCACTATTTCCTTGACACATGCAACCTTCCACTTTATCCAAGAGCCCTCCTGAATGCTCGCGTCGACTTGACATATGATGCCCATCCTCTTGCACATTTGGTCTACACAGGTGTAACTTTCTTCAATAACACCTCTATAATCTCCAGTTGCAGCATTTTTATTTGATTCTAGTACTTCAAACCAAGGTTATTCCCTCCTTCTAAGGCACCACTCTTTTGCCCCCCTTCCTCTCCATCCTCTAGTGCTATAGCTATCCGTCCTGTTGGAGCCTGTCCTTCCCCCAAATGCCAGCCTTCCCGCTGCCCTTCTCATCTTGGATGCATGATCAAGGTCCTTCACCCCCCCTGGAATCCTCCAAAGAACCTCAATGCTGTACATGCATTCCTGATCAACCAACACGTAGCTCATTTCCCTCATTCCAAAATCATGTGATTCCCTTTTAAAATTTATGTAATTTATTCAAATGCATTTACATGGACACTCCACAAACACACACATTTATAACCAGCATATGTTATACATATACAGAGGCACATATGTCCAATATACATCATTATACACATTTGAGTATACAGACAGACACACACATATATGTACGGACATCAAGCACACATACATATGCTACTCCATATACTTTCTGATGTATTACATGCAATAATCACACTAGTTCACATACATCACACATACATTCACAAGCATTACACATGATATTCATCACATAGTCACACACATCCATATGGACATATTCACACATGTGCACACATAATACAAATGCACACACACATATATATGCATGCATAAACATGCATGCATGCATGCACATATATATGCTTGCATATGCATACTCATACTTCTACAAGTTCATGCTTCATGCACTTTATGCCCATACATGAGACACATTTTAACAATGCATCACATATTCACACACATCCATATGGACATATTCACACATGAGCACACATAATACAAATGCACACACACATATATATGCATGCATGCACATATATATGCTTGCATATGCATACTCATACTTCTACAAGTTCATGCTTCATGCACTTTATACCCATACATGAGACACATTTTAACATGCACTAACTGTTGAGATATCAAGCTCAACATGTGATGATCCAGGATAACACGTATCACTTTTGCATTTCTCTAACATGTATAGTGGTCACATCGGTATACGCTAGGGACAATTCATTGAGCTTTATTAGATTTATCTATCGAAAGTGATGGCATATTTGTTTCTTGCTAGCTCAGTCATTCACAGACATTAGTTTTTTCCTTATGTACTGGTCTTTATATATTGCAGTTGTATTCTTGTTTTTAGGTTATTCTTGTACATTCCTTTATGTAATAGAAGAAGAAGAAGAAGATCATGCTTCGTTGCCTCAATCTGTGTATGTGCTTCTCCTTGATTGTGAGATTTTGTGTGTGAGCTCTCTTCCATATCTCCTTCCTCGTGACATGGTATCAGAGCCAGTGTGGTTGTAGAGAGCTCGTGGAGAAGGCCGACGATGAAGAGTATGTGAGAAGGCATGGAGAAAGCGCGATTCACAAATGACTTCAGATTGCTACCAAAATTGGCATGAAGGTAGAAGACCTCAAAATATTTTTGAAAGTTATCCCTTTAACATCATTTCTTTTTTTCAGATCAAAGTTTCTGAGCCATCATGACGTTTATTTTTGAGCCCGCAAGGTGGGGGCCCACAAAAAAACGAGGTCAGTTTGCAAAACTGTAACTTGCCTCATGTTCTACAACACTAATATATTCCAGATCCATAATTTCAAGTGATTCCATGTATTGTTGATACACGAAAACTGTGTTTTTCTGAGATCAAACTATCACATCATAGTGCAATAGTGTTCAAGTAGAAGTGCTACTTGTAGTGTTTTGCAGTGTTGTGAATAACTTTAGAAATTGCAAACGCAAATGGAATGAGTCAGCTTATGAGCGATAAGATGGACAAGAAAAACTTCCATGCTTGGAGATTCAAGATGACGAATTTCCTGATGGGAAAAGGCTACTGGAAGTACATCCAAGTAGAGAACGAAAACACTCCATAATTACTAAAGAGGAATTGGAATGTAGACCAGTTAAGAGCGTATGAAGAATGGAATCAAGGAGCAAGAAAGATAATGTATTGGCTATCTATTATCATACATGATAGCATGATTGGGCACATACGGGATGCCAAGACTTCGAAAGAGGCTTGGAACAATTTGGTCACATTGTATAAGACCAATACAAAGGCACAAAAATTGCAACTCAAGAACGAGTTGCATACATTGGAGAAAAAGAGCATGTCGGTAAGTGACTACACCCTGAAAATCAAAAGCATATGTGAGTCACTTGCATCTATTGGCGTGAATGTAGATGATGATGATAAGGTGGACGTGTGCCTTCATGGTTTAAGAGCTGCATATAAGCAGTTCATAACTTCTATACAGACCAGGGAAAATATTTTGAATTTCACCAATCTAGTATCTATGCTGATTATTGAAGAAAAGAATCTTGGTGAGGATTCAAACTCCCAAGGAAAACCTAGTTCTGAGTAGGTATTCTATTCAGGAAGAGGGAGAGGCACAGGTAGAGGCTTTGGAAGCGGAAGAGGGCACAATAACCAAGACCAAGGTCATTAACAAAATCATGCAAGAGGAAGAGGATAGTTCTGAGGCAGGGAAACCATAGAGGTCACAAAAATTTCCAAAGAAATGATTCACATAATGATAGTAAAGGATGCTAGAATTGTGGTAAACCTGGACACTTTGAACATGATTGCAAGTTGAAGAATCAAAATAACAAAAGGCAGCAAAACAACTATGCATCCACAAGTGCAGATGATTTTAAAAAGTTGTTCATGGTTCAACATCACATGATGAATACAATGTCTATTGGTGTTTCAAAATCGAGATAATATGTGGTATGTTGATTGAGGTGCTTCGAATCACATGACCAGTCATGCGGATTGGTTTAGTACTTTGCAAAAATTGCCAGTTCCTGGATATGTTGAAAGAGGTGATGACACATCACACCCTATCAAGCATACAAGAAACATATCACTATCTATGGAGGATGGAAAGGTAAAACATCTTGCTGATGTGCTGCATGTTCCAAATATAACAAAGAATCTAGTTTTTGTTGGACAAATGGTTGACGAGGGATTACAAGTCAGGTTCAATACCAATGGTTTATATGTATAAGAGTACAAACATGATGGAAGATTGATTGCTAAAGGAAACAAAGTGGGTAGGATGTTCACCTTAAATGTGAAAAATTCCTAAAATGAATGGAGCCCAAGATCATCATTTTTGCATGACAAGCGTGTTAGTGAGAATGTGCTAGAAATAGTACATATAGATGTTTGGGGTCCTGCAAAGACCACATCTATGGGCGGTTACAGGTTTTATGTTACTTTCATTGATGACCATACACAAAAAGTGTGGGTATATTTCATGAAAGAGAAGAGTGAGGTGTTCATTCACTTCTAGAATTTTAAAGTTATGGTGGAAAAGTAGATAGGAAAGTATATTTAGACTTTAAGACCTGATGGAGGAGGTGAATACATGTCAAATGAGTTCAACAGTCTTCTAAAAAATCATGGAATTCAACATCAGTTTTCATGCAGGTACACACCACAACAGAATCGCGTTGCTGAATGCAAAAATAGACATATTGCAGAAATAGCAAGAGCCTTGATGGCTGAGAAGAATATGCCTCATTGTTATTGCACAGAAGCTGTGCATACGACTGCATACATCATGAATAGAACTTCAACTGCTGCTCTACATCAAGTTACACCTGAAGATAAGTTCACAAGTAAAAAGCCAAACCTATCACATATGAAAATTTTTGGTTGTATTGCATATGCACATGTTCCAAATGAGTTGAGGATGAAGCTTGATCCGAAAGCAAAAAAATGTCTCTTCATTGGATACTCTCTTGAGCAAAAGGGATATAAATGTTATAACCCACTCACACGACAGGTGAAGGTGAGCAGAGATGTGATATTTGATGAAATGTCAAGCTTCTATGCAGATGACAAAGTTGAACTTAATCTTGAATGAAATGACAAAGAAAATGCTAAAAAATCAAGCGTAGAATCTCAAGTTTTGAGTGGACCGGATGAATCACCAAGCAATAGTTCCAACTCAAATCCATGGAGTGGAATATTGCATGGAAATTTTAGTCCCAAAATATCATCAAATACATCCAAGAAAGCTAAAGAAAAGCTTTCTACTGGTAGTAAAACATCTAGAGGTTTTGAAGACATTGATGGAGATTCAAGTGGTTCAGAAAAGAGTCTTGATGAGGAACTTGGATTGCCCTCTGTGAAGGCTCTAGGAGTAAGAAAAGCACATGCAGATGATACTAGGAGAAGTGACCCAGGACCAAGAAGATGAGGGAGGATGCAGAATTCAGTGCAACGATTGACTTCTGACAGTTATATGGCTCGTCATTGTGCCTACATGACCAAGGTAATAAAAGATGCTTAACCTCCTTGTTTTGAAGATGCAATTGGAAATGTAGATTGGAAAAAATCTATGGATGAGGAGATGGCTGCACTTTATGGAAATGAAACATGGAAGCTGGTTCCATTGCCACAAGGAAAGAAACCCATAGGCTGCAAGTGGGTTTACAAGGTAAAGCACAATGCTGATGGTAGCATAAGCAGGTACAAAGAACAATTGGTAGCAAAAGGATATGCACAAACATATGGAATTGATTATGAGGAAACATTCAGCCCTGTAGCTAAAATGTCTACTGTCAAAACACTTGTTGCATTAGCTACAACAAAAGGATGGACTTTGCATCAGATGGATGTGAAGAATGCTTTCCTACATTGTGAGTTACAGGAAGAAGTATACATGGACTAGCCACAAGGATACGAAGATTCAAAGCATCCAGAATATGTTTGCAGGTTGCAAAAAGCTTTGTATGGGCTGAAGCAAGCTCCTCATGCATGGCATGCAAGGATTGCAGAATACTTAACCACCATTGGGTTTTCTACGTGTGATGCAGATCATTCACTATATGCAAGGAAGGGTGATGATGGCATCACAATTGTGGCTATTTATGTTGATGACTTGATTGTATGTGGTGTAAGAAATCCCCCCCCCCCCCTTCAGGCATCATCAAGTACTCCTTTTGATCAATAACAAGCTTAAACCCAAGTGGGACCCACATGAGGGTGATGAGAGGGTGATTAACCTTCTTTGTAATGCCATCTAAGCTCTGTAAAAGCTTCCCCTGCTTTGTGGGCTTTGGAGGGTCCCGTGGGCACTAGTCCCCTTCTCTTGTACGTTTCCTTATTTAATTCAAGTCCGGGAGAGTAGGCTAATGCCAAACTTCCTTTATATTTAAAAAAAAAATTCTTATGCAGGAATTTTGACACGAAAAGATCTTGGTGTGCTGCATTATTTCTTGGGCATTAAGTTTATACATATAGAAACAAGTATAGGATGTCACAAAGGCAATATGCCTTGAATGTGCTGCAAAAGTATGGTATGGCTGATTGCAAGCCAATTTCTATGCCATTAGATCAGAATTTGAAGTTGGATACTGCATCAAGTGAAGCATTAAAAAATGCTACTATGTAAAGGAGAATTGTGGGAAGCTTTATATATCTCACAATTACAAGAAATGATCTACGCTACACTGTTGGACTTGAAATTCAATTTATGCAGGTTCTTAGGAAGCCACATTTGGATGCTTTGAGGAACACTCTACATTATGTGAGTGCTAGTTTGTATTATGCATTGTTTTATGAAGCTGATGTAGATTTGTAGGTTCACCAATACACTGACGTAGATTGGGCTGATAGCATTCCAGATGGAAGATCTACTAGTGTTTTTCTATTCTCACTTGGGAGTGTAGCTATTACATGGAGCAGTAAGAAGCAACCCACTATTGCTTTGTTGAGTACAGAAGCTAAGTATAGAGGTGCTGCAATGGCAGCATGTGAGGTATCATGGCTGGAGATGCTATTTGCAAATTTAGGTGTGGAAGTGCAAAATCCTATCACCATCTATTGTTATAATCAACATACAATTAGAACAGAACCCTGTTTTTCATGCGAGAACAAAGAATATCAAGGTACATTATCACTTCATCAGAGAGAAGATATTAGCATGCGATATTGATCTTGTTTATGTGAGAACAGATGAGCAAGTTGCTAATATTTTCACTAAAGCACTTGGAGCACAAAAGCTAAAGAAGTTTCAAAAGATGCTTGGATTAGAGGACATGGCATTGAGCTTGAGGGGGAGTGTTGAGATATCAAGCTCAACATGTGATGATCTAGGATAACACATATTACTTTTTCATTTCTCTGACATGTATAGTGGTCATGCCGGTATATGTTAGGGACAATTCATTGAGCTTTATTAGATTTATCTACCGAGAGTGATGGCACATTTGTTTCTTGCCAGCTTATGCATTCATGGACATACATTAGGTTTTTCCTTATGTGTTGGTCTTTATATGTTGCACTTGTTGTATTCTTATTTTTAGGTCATTCTTGTACATTCCTTTTATGTAATAGAAGAAGAAGATTATTCTTCCTTGCCTCAATCTATGTGTGTGCTTCTCCTTGATTGTGAGATTGTGTGTGAGCTCTCTTCCTTATCTCCTTCCTCGTGACACTAACACACATATGATTGCATTTTCATGCACATGTTTTTACACATACGATGGTTAGCAAACATGCAAACACTTATCACAAACACACATGCACATGTGAACATTTATGATGGATGCTCTTAAAAGACAATTATGTCTTATCACTCAATCTAATTTCTATGCAAGTGCAAATGCCAATGGAGATAACAATCAACCTGTAATTCAATTACATACTCAAGGAGACACACTCCATGAATGTCGACAAATATGCTCATGTATATAGATGCTCAAACATAAAAATCAATATGAAATGAGAGTCGCTATCAAGGATAGAAATCACCAAAATCCATCCATCTTGGCAACATACATATAGTTTGCATGGCTTTCAATGGCCACATATTTGATTTTGAGGATTCCTCAATATCTTGCTTGATCTACTTGCATAAACAACATATATGTCAATTTCAATTGAAGCATATTCACCATCTATTGAATAGTCAATTGGTGCTTCCGATGTGATTGTAGGCTTTGATTGAAATCGCAATGACACTTAACCCTCCCGCACTCCATGAATGTAAAGAAATATGCTCATATATATAGATGCTCAAATACGAACATCAATATGCGATGAGAATCATTATCAAGGATAGAAATCACTAAAATCTATCCACCTTGGTAACTTTCATATAGGTTGGATGGCTCTCAATGATCGCATATTATACATATATATATATATATATATATATATATATATATATATATATATATATATATATATATATATATATATATATATATATATATATATATATATACATATATATATATACATATATATATATATATATATATATATATATATATATATATATATATATATATATATATATATATATATATATATATATATATATATATATATATATATATATATATATGTATATATATGTGTGTGTGTGTATGTCATTTTTTTATTTTTCTTTGTTTTTTCTTTTGCTTTTGATTGATTGATTTATTTTTTTATTTATGGATGGCTCGATGTATGGGGTTGGTAGAGGAATGAAGAGATTGGGCCACAACCAGATCTAGAGTGTAGGATCTAGTAAGAAGCTATGAGCATGGGTCAAGAAATCCAAGAAATCAAATTCTCATGCTGTTCTATATCAATAAATATATAGCTATAGAGTACCTCTCTATACTAGAGCCTCGCCCCAAGACTCAAATTCACAACTAAAGTCGTTTATACATGCACTAATATCTTATGTAAATATTAGTCTTCATTAGTAAAGTTTCTATTTCACTTTATTATAATTCTTGAGTTCAAACAAAAACCATTTCTTTCGATGCTTCAAGCATCATGTTTGAAACACAAATATATACATCCATTTTCAGACTATTTTATGGATTGGAAAGAGTCAATGTCTCCATCTTGATTGCATCCCTTCCTACACATCATCTTAATTTGTATCAACTTTCCAAGCCATCATAAATTATTTATATTTGTTGTCCAGAAATTTCTTGAAAACCAAAAGTAGACACGAGATATATACAAAAAGAATCATGAAATGTAGAATTATATACGAGAATATTCTATGAGATTCTCTTGCATAGAAACGCAAAAAATTAAATATAGAAATTTACACAAATCAAATTTTCAATTCAAGTTAGTATGGAATCCAAAATAGTACTTCCTTGTAATCAATGAAGGTAGGAAAGTGGTCCAAATCTTCAACAATAAAAAACCTCATTATGTTTGTTTCTATCAAAAATAAGAAAATATTTCATACATTGCATACAAGCATGATATTTATTTAGATTCAACTCATTCTTCATATTCAAGAATCTGAGTGGATTATGCATTGTATGAATTTCTCTCTATCATTAAATACCTAGTTATTCTTTTCATTGATCAAACCATTGTCAAGCATGATCTCTATTCAAAAGAGTTAGATCTCAACTATGAAACTCACATATTTGATATCGTTGATTCTTATGCACAATCATTCTCTTATGAAACCTGAACTTCATTTCTAATTTCTCGTCGTCATATATTTCCATTGAATTTGAATTCATTAATTTCGTTGAGAAATGAATTCAATTATTCTTATTCCATACATACATTGATTACTATTTCACAAATCTCAAAGGAATTTTAGTATAATCCACATTGGTATCTGAATATTATAGAATCTCATTCTTACATGAATTTGCATTGGATTCATTTAATAGTGACAAAAGACTCCAAATCAATTTCATATTGTCATTAAGAAAATAATATCTTATAGAAAATAACTTATGATTCATATCATATTTTGCACCCCTTCCAATTGAGTGAGTCATGGAATATCCAACACCATCACCACCCCATGCTATGATAGGAATAATGGTGAGATTCAAACCTCTATCACCTCCAACCAAGGAGATCACGACACATCTATCTAAGTCAAATTTATTTGAATCATTCTCCTCTTTGATATCATCTCTTTCTTCAATGTGTGTATTGGATCCACTCACAATATTCAAGGACTTATCTCCTTTGCATTGTGAAGTGTGATCTTCTTCAATTATTTCCTCATCACTTATCAAGTTATTCATGAATTCACTCATAATCAAATTTTCCTCTTCATTCAAACCTTGACTATCAAATTTATTTAATCCTTTGCTAATTTCAGATTTCTTTGCATGAAGAATAATCAATGTTTGCCAATAAAGAAATCATGTCTTTCTAAAATAGGAGATTCATCAATTCTCTAATTTTTTTGCACAGAAGACTACCATGAATTTCTATCTCAAGTACATACTTCTTTTCTTATTCAAGTTTATCAAAACAATAATTCATCTCAAATATTTCTTGTTTTTTCAAACCACAAGTTATGCTTTCATTATATTCATCATACATTTCCTCAATTACTATTCCATGCATAATTTTTTCTTCATATTCTAAATCATTGACACAAGTTTCGAATTCATTTTGATCGTGACCCTTCATAGAGTAATCATTTCAAATTTCTTCAATGCACACTTTTCATTTGGTCATGATCCTTCATAGAGTAATCATTTCTGATTTCTTCAATAATTTGTCTCAACTATTTCTTGTTTTTTCAAATCTGGACAAAATCTCTCAATTCATTTTGATCATGACCCTTCATAGAGTAATCATTTCCAATTTCTTCAATAATTCATCTCAACTACCTCTTGTTTTCCACATCAGAACATATGCTTGCGTTATATTTATCATACATTTCCTCAATTACTATTCCATGCATAGCTTTTTCTTCATGTTATAAATCATAGGCACAAGATGTCAATTCATTTTGATGATAAACCTTCATAGAGTAATCTTTTAAAATCTATTCAGTGCACTCTTTTAAATCTATCCTCTCTTGTTTAGTTTCTCTAACAAGGTCCAACATCATATCTATCATTCATTTCCTCACTCAAAGATCCATACTTATTTATTTCTTCATGGCCAAATTCATGAGAGTTTGCAGTCAAAAAAGCATTTGCCTCCTCAATCTTTATTGTTGATATATTTTAGTAGTATGTGTGTGAACACACTTAGGATTGTCAATGCACTTTTTCCCCTTTAGGAGACCCCCCCTATATATATGCCTCCTAATGGGTCACTTGTCTTTGTACATTGAGTTTGTAGTACAATCTTGTTGTGTTGTTTTCCAAGCTTCTTCTTATTCTTATTCCTTGTGCTAATTTCTGTGTGTTTGCACTCCCAAAACTCCAAGGATTAGTACGAGAGTAGGTTCCTAGTTTTTCTAGGGAATTGTCAACACATTTTTGGCCATATTCACACAATCACATGAAAATTGGTGAGCATACTCCAAGTGATTAGGAGTTCAAAATAGCTTTTTGGTATGGCATATAAACTTTTATTTGAGCTCATTTCAGCCTTTGAACATACTTTCAGAGCGATTGTGCAAGTAATTGCATCCCTTTGTGCCAAGCATACTTGGCACTTGCTTTTTCTCTTTCAAATTGCACTAAATAAAGCAAGACGTTGAGAGGTGTCTTCTAAGTATGGTACATATGACTTAAAAATCCTTCATAAACCAAGGATGGATGTTCTTTTTGCACAAGAGGTAAGGCAACTACAATTTTCCATCTTCTTTCCATGGGTCTCTAAATCTATGATTGAATGTTGGAAAATAAATCCTTCCCCATGAGTCTTCTTATCCCCTTTCTACTCTATTTTTAGCTTCTTCTTCTTCTTCTTCTTCTTCTTCTTCTTCTTCTTCCTCTTCTTTCGTCTTCCATTTGGATTCAACAATAGCCACTACCTCTGCTTTAGCTACTCTAGCTATTGCTTTAGCTTCATTATTTTGGTATTCTTCCTCTTCAATCGTTTTATTGCCTTCCTCTCACTTTGAGCCATTATTCTTTGGCTCATTCAAAGGCTTATCTCACCATCTCCCTCTCTTTTGTTTTTTTAGTGGTGGTCTTCTACACCATCATTGTTTAGGTCAATGGAAGGCTCATACTACTTTAATAACCAAATCAAAAGAATAGCTTCCAAAATGTCAACCGTGTTCCTCGTGCCTAAAAGCAATCCAACTAGGAATAGCAGATTGGGTATGAAACTAAGCTTCATATCACGGGTCTATGGATGCTTAGTTCATCAGGATAGTCACTTTCGTTTTCTTTTTAATGCATTTGAGCATCACCTTGGCCCATTTTACCTGGCCACAAATCTCGATGTCTTTGTGCAATAATGAATATAATGAATGAGAAATGACATATGGTTTAGTCTATAAGTTGACCACAATAGTCACAAAATGTAGTCCCATTATCAAAAGAGACAAGACCAAGAGGTAAGAAAACTTGAACTTTCCTAAGAAAGCCTTACTGAAGACCACCTCCACTTCCTATAACAATGTGACTATTGCACCATTGTAGTCTCCCTCTTGCTTGAATTCTAACTACTAATTGATGGTTCTTGCAACTGAATTAAGCATTCATTCTTATCATGAAAATTCCTAACACCAATACATTCTCCCTTTTCTACACTAGCTCCACCTTCATTTGTGGTAAGAATTGTATCATCATGGGATGAGGGGAGATCTTTCAGTATATCATTGTGTACTCAAGCAACCCATGCCCTCCCATCCACTACACAACCTTTGTAGTAGGTGCACATGTACATGCGGGTCAAATACCCATATATAATTACGCATTGTGCTCACTGCCATCTATGGCATATAGTAGAAATAGTAAAGCAAGGATAAGTTTCAACAAAACTTATATTCTCTATGCATGGTCACCCAATATAAATTGTTTGTGTTTGATTCGGTTGTAAGTACCTTTTCTATTCCTCCATATGTGCTTTGACTAGATGCTCAAGAGGAGTTTGCATGTTTTGAACTACGAGATATCCATACTACTTACTTGTACTTGTAGGATATAGTGAAGTGCCGCCATCCACTTTTTGACTTGAATACACATGCAAAATATCTATCTTTCACTTCTTCCTTAAATGCAAGATTTTGGAATAACCAGACTCCTATATATATATATATATATATATATATATATATATATATATATATATATATATATATATATATATATATATATATATATATATATATATATATATATATATATATATATATATATATGTATGTGTACACACACACACACACACACACACACACACACACACACACATATATATATATATATATATATATATATATATATATATATATATATATATATATATATATATATATATATATATATATATGTATATATATATATATACATACATATGTATGTATATATATATATATATATACATATATATATATATATATATATATATATATATATATATATATATATATATATATATATATATATATATATATATAGATAGATAGATAGAGAGAGAGAGAGGGAGAGAGAGAGAGAGAGACTTTTTGTTTTGAATTTTGAGGCACTTGCCTAGCTTTAGGATAATCCAAGCCTCAGCCGATTGACTTAGGTACATAAAAAATCTCCATGTAGTGTTGCGAGTTAGAAAATTTTTGGGCCAACTTTCGAGTGAGTCTAGAGAATTCAAGTTCACCATAGTTTAAAATTCAGAGCCTTGTGATTCATCTCAGAATTGAAGAAAAGGAGTAGATCCTCAATTGAAAACACGAGCATCTTCGGATTATAATCATGCCACGTGCATTGCCACAGCTAGATTTTTGAAGTAGTCAAAACATATGGTATTGATCCACCTGTAGTTGTGGTAATTTCTCCATTTTATACTCCAAAATTGTTTGGTAAGAGTTTATTGTGCACTTCTACTCTGAAATTCAGAACCAATAATTGAATGGGAGCAACAACTTCTAGCCCATAAACCAATTTCAATGGGGTGATCGCCATCAAAAACTTGTGGGTTTGCTAATAAGCCCATAAAATAGTCGATGTATATTGATCCCATTTGGTTGGATGTTTGAGTAAAATCTTATTTGATGTCCAAAATAACCAATGTTCACATATATTGTTCCTCTATATTCTTCAAACCTTTCCATAGTAAACTACAAGTGATTTAATATGTTAGCATAACATCTTTGGTATGTTATCCTACATACTCTTATGAAATCTAAATAGTATTTCTATGAGCATACAATAGCAAAAATTTAAAGTGAAAGTATATATAGCTTAAATTTATGAATTTTCCTTACTATAATTTAGGCTAATTTTCATCAAACTAATCATCAAAGAGTGAATTAGATCAATTTCTTACTTTGAAGTGGTGCAATGTTGATGTATCAAACTCGATTCCTCTTTTAGAGAGCTTCATAATGATGCTCTCATAGTAGAAAATTGAGCTCTAGATGACACATATGTTTCTCTACACAGACTTGGAGAACATGCAAAAGAATACTACACAATACACATAGAGAACAAACTAAGATTTCTTAGGTTTTACAAATGCAATCAAACTTAGAGTCTATGCTTGACCAAGCCCTTATATGTTTTATTAAAAAACATGTATAAAAGTGTTCAACAATTATTTGTCCTTTCACATGGGCATTAATGGTAGCCATCTACCCGAGTAAAGTCCAATATGGCCAAAGTGAACTATGGGACAAAAAAAAAGAATGATAAAGGATACCTAAGTGTAAGTATATAGACTATAACTCCCACATGATGAGCATCCTACACATTTTACAATTAATTGTGCAAGACCATGATTAAAGTAAACCCCATCAAGTGAGGATAATGTCCAAAGCTATCTTGTGGTAGAGGTTTAGTCAAAGCATATGCAACATTATCTCAAGTTTGAAACTTCTCAAGAATAATGAGCTAAGTGTCTAAGCACTCTCTAATGAAGTGATAGATCACCTCAATGTGCTTGGTCTTTGCATGATAGACCAAATTCTTAGCATAAGCAATGGCACTCTAACTATTATTGAGTTAACAAGGCACATGATGAGGTAGAATCATATCACAAGCAAGAAATGAAATCCGCAATGCTTCCTTACATGCCTCATTACTTGCAACATACTCTACTTTTGTAGTGAAAAAAATTTTTGCATTCTTGAAGATGAGATCTCCAAGAGATAGAACCTCCAACAAAATAAAAAGCATAAGTTTTTGTAGACCTTTGATTGTCTACACAAGTAGTATAATCAGAATATGTGTAACCAATAATGGAAGCCTCTCCTCTACCCAAATATAAACACTTGTCCTTAGTACCACTCACATATCTCAAAATCATCTTGACTATTTCTCAATGGTTTTTTCCAGGATTAGTCATATATCATCTCACAACTCCCACTACAAATGCAATGTTTGGTTTTTTAGATACCATGGATTACATGAGACTCCCAACAAAAGACTGATAGGAAATTTTGGTCATGAATTCCTTTTCTCATATGATTTGGGGCAATCATCATTGCCGAATTTTGTAGATGGAGGTAAAGGTGTACTCAATGCCTTTCCATTGTGCATATTAAACTTGTAAAGTAATCTGGATATTACTCATTTTGAGACAAGTATGTGCATCTTTTACTCCTATAACGAGTAATGTGCATGCCAAGAATATGTTTGGCATCCCCCTAATCCTTCCTATCCAATGTCCAACTAATCTTCTTATTGAGCAATGCAAATTCATGAGAGGACTTCCCAACATTCAACATATCATTGACATAAAGTATCAAGCATGTAAAGCTGCAATCTAAGAATCTCTTTGTTAGTAGAGAACTAGATTGTGCCCTCTTACTACACTAGACAAGATTTTGGAAATATACTTTAGATTAAAAGAACACCCACATAGGGAAAATAATAGAACAAGATGTAGCTGATATAAAACATCCCACAACCCAAGACCATTAGGTATGGATAACTGGTCTAGAGATGATACACGAGATGATACATGAGATCCAAAACCCGGGACCGTAGGTATGAAACAGGATCTCTGGATTACAAGAACTCCCTTCAAGGAGATGAACTAGATACAAGAAATACATCGACAAGATCTCATACTATAGTATTACAAGAGAACAAGATAGGATGTCCAAGAACTAGACTAGGCAAGACTAGAACAAGGAACAAGACAAGAACTGGAACTGGAACTTGGAGAGTACTTACTTGGTGGTCACAACTCCTTGAGCTCCCAAGATTGGTATTGGCAAGACTAAGAATGAATGTGGCCAACCCCTCCTTATATAGGTTTCCCAAGGGTGGTTCAAAGGTAGTTGCAAATTGATGATGCCATCAATGATGTCATCAATTTGAAACATGATCTCTAGATGTCAAAATCAAGCAAGAAGATAGTCGAACTTAGGGTTTTGGCACATCCTAGATGTAATGAAAGCATTGGTTTCCCCAAGTTCTGAACCAATCATGAGATACAAAAATCACATGGAATATGAGGTTCAAAAGATCTCCTTTGCCCATGACATTACCTCCCCCTCAAGCGATGAATTCCACGAGAAGCGGTCACAATCTCTGGTCTTGGCTTCATAACTCTTGGTCTTTGTAGAGTTCTTGATATCTGGTACTAGAACATGATGATGATGGATATCCACAATGAAACTGAAAAGGGTTCATAGTATACCTAGGTACAAGATCAAGGCCATGATTCCCATGATGCGAAGTAATCCTCTTTTGATTTTGATGATGATCCTTTTGATGTGCGATGGTGATTGTAGAAGTCCTAATTCCAACCTGCTTCTTCTTCTTAGGACATTTGAATACCATATGATCATGATCTCCACAATAAAAGCATAATCCATTGTCTTTTTGATGTTTTCTTTCCTTTGGTGTAAGTTTTCTGACCCTAATGTTATCGAACTGCATGGGTTTGGGTTGATATTCTTCCAACATAGGTAGTTGATGAACTGAGGTAAACTTGTATTCTTGATTGTGGACAGAAATCTTCTTCTCTTGGTTTCTCTCAAACAACCTATTGTCACACTCAATTGCTTGATTCATGAATTCTTTCAAAGTAATAACCTTGGGCTTGGTTAACATGAGGTCCTTGACATCATCATGTAAGCCCCATCAGAAATGGTTGATAAAATTGTCCTCATGCCATGTGAGATCACAAATTATTTGTGTGAATTCTGATGCATAGGTAGACGCAAACATATTTCCTTTATGTAGCTTCCTTAGCTTTGTCTCAGCAACATGTGAACAATTGGTATCTCCAAATGAAGATGTGAACTCTCAAATAGAGGCATTCAAATCATGCAAAGTATCTATATCCTTCTCAAGGATGGGTGCAAACCATGAAAGATTAGGACCAAATAATAGAGTTCCTATGAGTCCTACTTGAGAAGCATCATCCGGGTACCTGTCTGGTTGCATCCTTACAAATAGCTTCACTTATTGCACAAATCCTTCAAAATTATCTTGTTCGATCAAATTTCTTAGGCATGCTCACTTTTCAACTTTTCTTCATGTTAGTTGTCATGGAAGAAGAACAAGAGAGACTCACAACCTGGTGTTCAAAGGATGCATTATCAAGGTCATACATTCTAAACTCAATCTCTAATTTTCTTTTACCTCATGTGAAAGGATGCAAGACCTCAAGGGAGACCTGGAATGCACTTGCTGCTTTCTTTTCTTCAAATACTAGAGCAAGGAAGAATTAGTTGTGGATGGAGTTTACTACGTTGAAGAAAATCCACAATCAAAGTGTGACTGATTATGTCACAAAGATGGACATTTTTGATCAATTAGGAAGCATTGGAGAGGTGATTGAAGAAGAGAAAATCATAAGGCAAATCATTAATGGCATTAAAGCAGATGACCATTGGGAATCATTCACAACTGCCATGGATCTATACATGGACATGCAAGTACTAGATCTTAATACTCTAATGGTCCAACTCTTCACACATGAAGAAAAGCTCAACAAAAATGGTGAATCCTCAAGAGGTTATCAATCTTCTACCCTGTCCTCTGATAAAGCTAAAGCTAAGGATAAATCAAAGTCAAAGAAACACCCTAATGTTCCTAAATTGATTTCTCTCAGTATAGTCCATTAAAATTCATCAAATTTATTGCTTTAGATTCATCTTATATTCAATTGAATGTGTGCAAAGTCTCTCTGGTCAATTTTTGCAGACTGTGAGCTCTACGTAAAATTCCAAAGTGCTTTCCATCCCAAAATAGTAAGTTTTTGACCATCTGTTTTATTTCTAGTCATCTCTTTTGATGAATCAATTGAAGAATGATCTTCACACTAAGGAGGTTTTATTGCATCATTAGCAAGTTCAAATTTTCTACTAAGCATTCTTAGAGAAAAACTTGGTAGGTGTAGAGTAGGTTATTGCAGCACCAGTCTCATCCTTGGGTTGTATCACCATCTCTTCTCACAGACAAGACTGGAACAAGGAATAAGACAGGCACTGGAACTAGAAGTTGGAGAGTACTTACTTGGTGGTCATGACTCCTTGAGCTCCCAAGACTGGTGTTGGAAAGAATAGGAATGAATGTGGCAAACCCCTCCTTATATAGGTCTCCCAAGGGTGGTTCAAGGGTAGTTATGAATCAATGATGTCATCAATTTGAAACATGATCTCCAGATGTCAGGATCAAGAAAGAAGATAGCCAAACTTAGGGTTTTGGCATGTTCCATGTGCAATGGAAGCATTGGTTTCCTGAAATTCTAACCAATCATGAGATACAAAAATGACATGGAATATGAGGTTCAAAAGATCTCCTTCATCCATGAAATTTTTAGTGTAGAGACAATGATCCTCATTGCTTTAGGAATAGTCTTGAGACTTCATAAAAATCATCAAAATTTTGGTACCATTGTCTAGAGGACTGTTTAAACCCATATAAGCTCTTTTTCAAGTTACAAAATTGACTCTCTTTTCCAAGAACTAGATAACCCTTTGATTGTTCCATATAGATCTCATCTATAATATCTCGTAAAACAATTAAATTTTCACATCCATTCGAAAGTTTTTGAAGTCCTGCATGGCGATGAATCCAAGTAACATGCACAATCTAGTCATCTTGACTATTGCAGACAAGATTTCCTCCAAATCAACATCACCGTGTTGTTGAAAAACCTTTGCAATTGGTCATAATTTATACTTAGTAGACACTATTCTATTTGAATTCTAGCTTATATACCCATTTACATGGTAAATCATCTTCCAATTCATATGATGCTTTGTCTGCATAGTCTCTTTGTAGCAAGAAGGCTGACCAACATCTGTCATCTTAACAAAATCCAAGCTTAGAACATATATATCAAATGGATACAAGACACGTGAAAAACATTTAATGGTTGCTGAATAGGAACATTTGTCGACTGATGTGATTGGACATTCAGATTTGTAGATCGATCTGATTGGGCATTCTAATGAACATCCCTAGGTGTAGCATTCTTATGCATTCTAACTAGAGGACTAGTATTCTCAAAAACGAAACTTTCACTTCAACCTCCTAAATGGGTTGTTTATGCATTTTAGAGTCATTGAAAATGACATCATTACTTCTGATCTGACCATGTTTGAGATCCCATAAGTGATATCAAAATTTAATGTCTTGATCATATCCAAGAAAAATGCATTTCTTTGACTTATAGTCCAACTTTTATCTAAGATCCTTGGGTGTATGAATGAACATACACTTCACACCCAAAAATTCAAATATGATCATAATATGGTGGCTACCCTATCCATAACTCTTATGCCACTTTCAGGCCTCTAGCATTACTAGGTGAAAGGTTAATTACATGAATTGTAGTCAACATTGGTTTTGCCCAAGAACCCTATGAAAGGTTTGCATGATGAAACATAGAAAATATTCTATATGAGTAGTTATGTTCATTCTCTTAGGTATGCTAGTTTGTATGGGGATATAAGAAGCTATAAAATCTTGACGAATTCCTCTAGATTGATAGAAAAGATTGAATTCATGTGAGCTATACTCACCTCCATTATATGAATGTAAAGCCCTGAGCTTAGTTCCTTTTTATGTCTCAGTTGAAGCAAGCCATTTTCTAAAAATAGGAAATACATCATCCTTTTCTTGATATGATGTACCGAGACTTTTCTAGTGGCATCATCTATGAAAGGGAGAAGGTAAAGATAACCACATTATGAACTTGTGGGCGTAGGACCATACACATCGATATGTACAAGATCTAAAGGCTGAAGTGAAGAGTCTATGTGTGTTTTATGCACATTCCTAGTTTTCTTTCCATATTGACAATGCCCATAAAACAAAAAATTAGAGAAAGATAACACAAGTAAGTAGCTAGAGCAAGAAAGATTTTCCATTCCACTATGAGATATGTGTCCCAAAAGGCCATGCCATATATAAGCCATAGGTTGTTCAGTGAAAGCTAACAAGTTTTCTTTTTGTGATACAAATAAAGGATAGAGTGAGCCAATTTTGTTGCCTTTTGCAATAAGCATACTTCCCTTTGATATATGGAAGGATTGGACATAGAAGACCACATTGTAACCGTGGTCATCAAGTTGACCAATTGACATGGAACTCTGTGATAACTGACGCTCATGATGTACATTATGTAGAGTAAATTTTGAACCATCAGTGAGTTACACAAATCCATCTCCAATCCCAACAATATCACATTGGTAAGACACATGGTACCAAGAGACTTTGCTTCATAACTAGAGCACATTCTCTATGTGATGTCACATGGAAATAAGCCTAAAAATATAGTAGCCACATGGAGGAAAGAGAATCAGCCATAAGAGCCTCACTAAGCAAAGTGTTATCAAGTCTCAACACATCAACATCATTAGAAATAGCATTAATTTCTTCTATTTCCACAGTCAAAGGAGATTGTGCAGGTAATTATTTAACATGCCCATCAACATGCTATCCTTTAGCTTTAGCATTCTTTAACACATATAAGTATTTCTTCATATGTCGTTTCTCATGAAAATAATGGCACTCAATATCCCTCTTTCTTGATTTACCTCTACTCTTATTCTTTGTTCTTACTCCTACAACATTCTTGATTCTTTCCTTGGTAAGAATCACAAGCACTATATGCATCTCCATGCTAAGTGCCAATCATTGACTCTCTACAAATGTTTTCACTCAAGAGTGCTCCATATATGTCATCGTAGTCCACTTTTCCACTAGTTGCACTATCGCTAATACTTATGCAAAATGTATCCCATGATGATGGCAAGGTGTAATTGAGACAATATAGAATAAAAGTTATTGAGACAACATTTAGATGGAAAGGTGTAATTGAGACAATATAGAATAAAAGTCTTATGACTTACTCAGCAAGTACACTTTATTTTATGTCATTTCTTTTCCCTTTGTTGTACAATTATGGACTATTATGAATCTACTACTTCATCAAGAATTCTTGCAAAAAGTGTTCTTATGAGAAAGATTAGCAATATCTATATTATCATCCATCGATATTTCCTAACTATAGAAAATACAAAATGACTTTTATCTTGTAATTATGTTCAACCAAAAAGCCAATTGCTATTGTAATAATAGAATAAGTGACGACCACTTCCTTGTGGTCCCACGGGGTGTGCCAAATTTTGTTGGGGGATTCCTGTACAGTAAGGGACTTGACTGTTTGTTAGATAAGCAAGAAAGGCAAGAAGAAAGTTACGGACACGAAAAGCTTCTGTAGATTTTTTTATAAGGAGAAAAGTACAAAGATGATGTACAGTACAATCCAAATGCTCTCTGTGCAAAATCCCAAGAGTACACAATCAAGCAAACCTTGCTTAGTCTAACCAAGAATAATGCCTTGCCTTGAGTTGAGTGTCAGTTCACATACGCCCCTAACTGCTAGAGTATCTTGGTGCTCACTTTGATGTCCCAAGATTGTCTCCAAATGTGGCAGCCAACGGATCCCTATTTTGTCATGTAGTGACTTTAGACTAAAACAAAAATTTTAATTGGGGGGGCCATACTTTCACTTTTGCGTACTCTTTTGCTTCACATACCTTCACATTTTTCCTTTTAATTCTTCAAATGTGCACCTAAGAGAGGGTTCACCTGAACCTTCCAAACACTTTAAAAACACTTTGAACCTAGAGAAATTACAGAAAGACACTCTGCAACCTACATCCAACTTTCTACAAAATATAACCTTTGTGAACAATTGATTGTGCACTACTTGTGCACCTTGACAGCCGAACTTTGAGCGCTTTGACTTTGCCCATGTTGACTTTGACCTTGAACTTGTTGACTTTGATTACATTGACTTTGACTATGGTCGACTTTGACCAATATGAATTTTATGGGCTCAACATAGGCACACCCCCGAGCTTCATGTTTTCACTTGAAAGAACATGTTTTCATCTTTGTGGTGGGATTCACTTGTATTTCATCTGAATAAAGGAGAATCTAGTGTTTGATACCCATCCAAATGATTCAAGTTTAGGATCTTTAACTTGTTAGAAAGCTATAGACCTCTTTGGGAAAAACTTAAGCTCTTTTCTCGAGCATAATGTTCTAACCTACAAGAATATATATTCATCTCTATGATGGGATTCATATCGTATTCCAAACAAATAGAGGGGGATCTATTATCTATTCTAGTGATGTGTAATAATTATTACCATCATTTTAGAAAGACGTCAATATAGTCCAATCTTCATTATCTGTATTGATTTTTTTTTTATTTCTTCTATTGTTAAATTTGTGTTCTCATAAATGACATTATCTGTTGATAGACTCATAATGATTTTTGTTAGTTCCCCCTCATCATCTCTAGAATTGGCACATAGAGTATTATCATTCTCATCAAATAGTTTCTTATCGTTGTCATGTAAAATGATTCTAATTTCTCTCTAAAATGCCGATATATCAATATTTGATGATGAATCATCAACATGACTTTCTTTGATCTCTCTGACAATAAAGTTTTCAAACAATGACCAACCTCTAGGTTGAACATGAATGAATTTCCACCAAGGATGAGCACTAGGGTTTTTATAAAAACATTCTTGCTCAATATGCCTAAGGAGAATGTTCTCTAGTTAACTGCATTACTTTTGAAGAGTCAACTGCCCAAAACCCAGATAATTCCCTTCTCAATGTGGAATTATTACTTTTATACTCAGACCAAAACAAATCAACCTTCAAAATAACCTATCAAAGTATAAAAGAGAAACAGAAATTTATTATTATGTGCTTAAGAAAATAATAAACTATATCATTAAAAATATATATTTTTTTACTTGTTTGAAGATTAAAAATGATATTTCATAGATACCAACAATGATTCCTATGTAGCCAAGTTCGCTATCTATAGGCTTCCTATGTTTCAAACTAGCATGTGATAGTTTCTTGAAAGAAACAATGCTAGACTCCTTTGTTTTACGCAAAGAATCAATAACTTTGATTCTAATATGTTGTCAATAAGCCCACATATTAGTGAACATTTGGGCTTGCAATAAAAAAATAAATTATTAGAATAGAAACTCATATACATATATGTGGAAAAATAGAAGACTAGTAAAATCGATTTAGCTTTCTTTCACAACATATCATTAAATCCATTTGCTCATATGAGATTTGTTCATTATTTGCATTGGCTCATTACATACGAGTATATAACCAATCCATGAAAGAAGATATACATGTATTCACATTACTATCAACATTACATATATATCTTTTGTTTCTCTATCTTTTACTTCAGAGATTTTGAAGTTCATGTTCATACTCATTGACAAGTGCTTGCATGCATTTGTTATTATATGCAATAAAAGTAGAATATCACTTATTTCTTGCAACATAAATTGAAATGGAACTCCCTTACCTCATAATACCTCAACTGTTAATTTTGAAGAATACTCATTAGTCCATGCCAAGGATCTTCTTCGTGACCACATTTAAGGTATTGTCTAACATAGTACATGCACTTCTCAAACATCCACCCCTTTGCCACAGATCCTTCTAGTTTTGCTCTTTGTCACACATAACCTTTTAATCTTCCCATAAATTGCTTGACCTAAAACATCCATTGATTGTTTACAGCTCTTGCAATCTCTATTTCATCCACAAGATGGATCAATAAATGAACTTGAATATCAATCAATAAATGAACTTGAATATCAAAAAATGACATACGAAGCTCTTTTTCAACATAGTCACTCCCTACATTCAGGTTTCTTTTGTGGGATTGAGTTGTTGTCAATGCTTTTTGATGTAATCCACCTATTATAATTCATAAATTGAATTATAAAGAATATTCATAAAAGAAAGATATCAAATAGTATTATATATTTTGAACATAGAAGTATGATAATTACCTTATAAGCAATCCAAGACGATAGATCACATCCAATACTCCTCTTGTTGCACATCCATGCATAAAAAGAGGTGGAGTAATGTGCTCCAAAAGTTATAGCAATCATGTGTCTTTAACCCAAATAAGCTCTTATCATCCAAATTAAACATGTTTTAGAAAGATGCTCCATATCCTGTATCTATTTGAATCGACTAAATCCTATTGTTGATAGTTTGCATCTCCTTTGTCGTAAGTATCCAAGGAGTAGGTTCATAAGTTTTTTCTTGTCAATTTATAAAAATTGGCCATAATTTTGGTTTTGAGTTTTGATCTTTTAGATCATTTCTTGATGTTGTTGTGTCTTTTAATCCAAAACTATGTTTCCATAATGAATAACCAATATTCTTGAATATATGCATACGATCAAGAAGGTGACCGATCTTTAACTCTCTCCAAGACTCCAAAGAATACCATATCAACATACTCTCTGCTAGTGACAATTTTCCTTCATCTCTAATCTTCACACTCCTCATCTTCATTGTCATTGAAGATTTCAAATCATGGATCTATAAGAGGCCCATCTGTCAATTTTTGATACCTATTCATAATTTTCATTGGTTTTGGAGACTGACTTGTTTCAATCTTTCCATTAAAATGTATCACTTCTCTTTTTCGTCATAATGGATGATCATCAGGCAAAAATTGTCAAGGACAAAGATAAATATTTATATTGAGATTCTTACTATAAACTAATCTTAAAAAATCATGGTAGTAAGGACAAGACTTACATCTTTTAGTGGATATTCTTGCATGTATAAAAACCATAAAAATATAACTAGATTAACTCACATATAGTTGTATATATATATATATATATATATATATATATATATATATATATATATATATATATATATATATATATATATATATATATATATATATATATATATATATATATATATATTGAATACAAAATTACCTAAATACATGTCATATGCTACAAAATCATGTATATTAAGAGCCACAATTTGATAAATCATAATGTTTCTTTGATACATCAATGGCATTAATACCTCTCCATAACTCTTGGAGATCGTCAATGAGAGGAGCAAGATATACATTCATGTCTTTAACTTCTCGTTTTCCTGGGATTAAAAGTGAAAGCATCAAATGATCTTTTTTAATGCTAAGGTATGATGGGAGATTGTAGTGAGAACCACCACTAGCCATATTGACCATTTACTAGATCTCATAAAAAATGGATTAACCCCATCGAATGCAACTCCTAATTTTAGATTGTGTGGCTCTTGTGCCAAATTAGGCCACCTATAACCAATATGTTGAAAAGATGCACTATCTGCTAGAATTCTCATTACGCCATCAATACTTTATGATGTTGTTCTTATTGAAGAATTGATATTTGCTTTCAAACTTGAGGCACGAAGCTCCAAAATCTTTCAATAGTTGTTTTAGGAACATAAATGTAATGCTTGTCATTTCAAAGAAACTACAATTCCTCACATTAGAATTACATCTAAAATCATTTCTATGTGCTTTCAAAAGAGGTATGAAGCATGGGAAATCCAATATATTCAATTATGTTCTTGAGAGTGTACATAGTCTTGACAAGACTATTGCCTCTGTATGAACTCACTAAACTTAAGCCTTTTTAAGTGTGTAAGTGAATGAATCTCCTAGTAAAGAATAATAGAATTTTTGAAATATTATCTTGGCCATTTATCAATGATTTGTTTTTTAGAAACCTTATTTAATCTTGGATATAATTGTTAAGAAATCAAGGTTTATTGTTCAATGAAAAGTTGGGATAATCCTCATTAAATAGGTACTCCAAAAAGTATTGAAATTGTAGAGGCTTAATATGAGAATTGATATATAGTTATTTACTAGTAAATAACATACTCTGGATAATTCCTCTAATACCCCCCTCATTGAGGCTAGTTTTCGTGGTATATGTTCCCCAAGGATACGATTTCTAACTATCTTCACAATGGATTTGAAGAGGTGGTATCTTTTTTCACGAAAATATAGTAAGAATGGGCTGAATAAATTCATATATGCACAAAAGTAATCTTCCCTCAAGAAAAACGTTTCCACCATATCATCAATTCTTAAATAAACAATGTTTTTTGGGGATTTTTCATTTTCCAACCAATTCTTATGCATTTAAATATTGGGTACATAATCTTGTTATCTTCTAGGAACTTTTTCATTACAAGATTTGGTTTCAAAAAATCTAATGATTGGGTTATTGTAAAGTTGGCTAGCTTTAAAGGTTGGAGTCGAAGTGGTTTCATAGTGTTTTTTGGCATTAAATTTATGGTTGAATCACCATCCAGTATAACTCCCTACAATACATAACCTTTGATACTTACATTTAAGTAAGGGGAGTTTCCCTAACTTTATCTTCACTAAGTGTGCTAGTCTTTGCTATCAAAGTTGAAGTGGGTGATTAAGAAAGACATAGTGATGTCATTTGGATTGGTTTTCTTATCCACAAATATAATCTGAATTGGCCCATTTCCTAGGCCATTTCTAGGGAAAAAAATTTGTTATTATCTTAATTTGGACTTGCAACTATTAAATTGGTGGTAGTAGGGCTCTAGCTAGAGAACCTAGTTCTCAACAATACACTTGAACTTGAGTCCCTCTTGTGTAAGATTCTTGAGCTTCAATGCCACACTTCCTATAAAATTGGAAAATCACATTTAACATAGGATACTCACTTACCACATGTCCCCTACTTAGTGGAGATCATGCACCAAAGTCCAGTTCTTACTACTGTTCCCAAGCAGAGTTCTTTAAGCTCCTCTCAAAGTTGGGTGGCTTCCTCTACTTGGGCCTACTCGTGTTTTTGAAGCTTCAAAGCTTCAACCTCCCACCACAACTATGCCAAAACATTCTCCTCTTGTTTGTGTAGTCTATTGGTTCTTAATCTCTCTACTTTGTTCCTATGCTACCTAGGTTGGGTCTTGGGGTACCGTGGAGGATGGAATACTTCCAGATAGAATTCCATATTCTTGTTTGATTTTTTCTAGCCTAGTAGTTGTAGTTTTAAGCTTATCAATTGTTGCTTTACAGAGCACCAACTTCTTCAATGTTGCGTCCAATAGAGAATGGCAATGGTTTAACTAGACATTTTTGCAAAAAAAACAAGTGTAGAGGATTGGGTAGATTGGCCATGAGTTGTTTGGTCCGATTGATGTTCTCAATATGTCTCTTTAACACTCAATCTCAAGTTTTCTTCTGTTATTCTTTGTAATATCTCCCTACTGAAGATGGTTATTAAAATCGTCCTTCATTAGATTCAAAATTGTGAAGTGTTTGTTAGGGCCACTTGTGCACTACTTTTGCACGCGCTATGGTGTGCATGCTCTATGGTCACATGTTCACCACGTGTGCAGCCCTTTGCCAACTAAGCACGTAGGTAGGATCAACAAGTGCCTACGGCATAGTGGGCTCTCCATCTTGTAGAGCCTAACCAAGAAGGAATAATAGATATGGGCACCATCCATGAAATATCAATTATCATACGAGGCTAAGTGGTGAAGAAACATTCACAATGTCGTTGACTCAAACAAAAGGGAAAAATGTAGAAAATGGGAAGCACATCCAAATCTAGTTTCCACTAGTGATGATGAAAACCAAGTCATGAAAAGGGATTGTGGTTCAATGGTTAAAGGATGGATAGGGTGGGGTTGGGGGCCATGGGAGGGATATGGGTGGGGTAGAGGTAAGAAAGGGTTGGAGTAGAGTGCAAGGGGAGGTTTCTAAGGTTGAAAAAATGAATGAAACTTTGCAATAATTTGTGCTTGTTTGAAAGTAATGGAACATGTGGATAGTTGGGGAGGTAATAGAACATGTGGAAAATGTGTGAGAAAAAAGGAGCATGTGCTAATAGAGAGAATTGAGATTTCATGTCCAAATGGGAAAAAAAGGATGGGAAATTGGGAACATGCATAAAGAAATTTGCTTTTGACACGTCCAAAAGCATGAAAGTGAACCCAAGAGCAAACAAAATCACCACCTTAAAGTGAATTATATATCCATGAAGGTATGAGAGGAGGAGAAGAAGAAGAAACAAAAGCTTAGGATATACTCTTAAGCCAAAATAGCTTTTTGGGGGGGGGAGAGTTAGAGCGCATCAAGTGAGGAGGGATGGATGGTTGGTAGACTACACCAAGCTAAAGGGGGAGGGAGTAGTGGGGGGTAGAGTGATGTAACATAATCCTAGTAGGAGATGGTTGAACCACACCTTAAGAGAGAGGATTAGGAAGTAATCCTCAACCATGGCTTTTGGGGCAAGTGGTTAGCCCATCACATTCCTAACCAAGAGGTTGTGAGTTCAATTCCTTGCAAGGGCACCCAACCAAGTGGGTAGAGTGCATTGTGTCAGGAGGGGAAATTGAGTTGAGGGGGGTACAATGCATTGAGGTAGGGGTGTAGAGCACACTGAGTTGCGGAGTGCATGGGTGGTAGGTTGGAGGGGGAGGGAGGGAGAGAGAGAGAGAGAGAGAGAGAGAGAGAGAGAGAGAGAGAGAGAGAGAGAGAGAGAGAGAGAGAGAGAGAGAGAGAGAGAGAGAGAGAGAGAGAGGGGGGGGAGGGAGGGAGGGGGAGGGAGGGAGGGAGGGGGGAGGGAGGGGGAGGGAGGGAGAGAGAGAGAGAGAGAGAGAGAGAGGGGAGAGAGAGAGAGAGAGAGAGAGAGAGAGAGCAAAGGAGAGTGAGTGTGCTCTATGAGCACTAGGGGCAGGTTGGGCATGGAGTTTTTTTTTTAATATGAAAGGAAAGAATAAAGGGGAGGGCATCCTTTGTTATCTTTCAATTAATTAATCCAAAAAAGGAAGAAAATCATAAAATGCCTAAAAATATAAAAAGTTTCCTAAAACATCTAAAAAAAATCCCACAAAAATTCCAAAATTGTCTTTTAGCTCAGAATTATGTTTTCTCACCTGAAACCCACTATAAAATCTATAGATTGAAGTGAATCAAACCTCAAAATGGGATGGACCACGTAAAAAAAACATTGGAATATCTCAAAAAAATATGCATTAATGAAAAAATGTCTTAAAGAGCTACCAAGTTCAATGTTTTATTTCAAAACTTGCTAAATAAAGAGAGCATAGGGAAAGTGCTATTTACAACTTGACGAAAATGAGTAAAATTCTAAGATAACAAAAACATTTCAATTGTCAGGTGGTTGGTAGGCTTTAAGCCTAGAAACATGGACTAGAGGCATTGCCTCACTCGATAAGGCCTTCAAACTAGAATACACCCTAGTTGAGCAGTTCTTTGATTCTATATGGGCCTTCCCAATGGGGGAGCCATTTTCATTGCAATTTTGTTTCCAATTGTGGTTGATTAAATAGGAACAACATTTCAATCACACTTTATGCTGCCACAAGTGTCCATCATGAATTTCTTCTCTTTTCTTGTATGCCATGCAGTTGCTCTTCAACATCCATTTGAATATCTTTTATCCTCTTGAGTGATGCAATTCTAGTAGAAATCAAGTGAGTCTTCTTTGCTACTCCAACTTTTACCCTAGTAGAGCCATTAAAAAATGCAAAAGGTTGAATTTGAATTACTCCATATACCAATTGAAATGGGGATTCATCAGTGGCTTTGTTACACTCTAGCATATACGCCCATAAGGTTCTTAGATATGCAGTACCCTAAGTAGTAAGCCTTAGACTGCATTCCTTGCTAAGCTAGCTATCAATAGTTTTTTTTTTGTTGACTCTGCTTGCATATTTGCTCTTGCATAGTAAGCACATGATCTACAATGGAAAATTATGTATTAGTTAAATATTTCATGAAAAACTTTCTTAACAAAGTAAGTCCCTTGGTTAGTACGAATTTATGATGAAACACCCATATCTCCATAAGATATTGGTGTAGATAAAATTAGTTAGAGTTTCGTTAGTAAAATTAGGTGAAGCAATGAATTTATCTCACTTGGTGGCATAGTCAATTGCAATTGGAAAATTCTTATCCTTCTTGGGGAAAGATGCCGGATGAATAGTTCAAATGAAATCTAAGCCCTGCATCAAAGGTTTGTCATGAGATGGAGAAAACTAAGGGATCTTGCCTCCAATTTCTAGGATTGGGTCCACATCTTTACAAAAGTCACATTCTTGTGCCTTCTCCTCTATATCCTTTAACAAGGTTGGCCACTATAGGCCATCATGTAGGATCCTTTGAATCATAATGTGGCTAGGGAGGTGCCCACCACCTAGACCTTCTGGTGAAGTTTCAAGAATCTATTGTGTTTATCTACCATCATTTCCTAAGGGTACTATCCTTTACATACGTATATAGCTTCTCATCAAACATGGTATATATCCTATGCTTTATCAGCATTCATTTCCTCTACATAAAGCTATCTTCATACCATCCATGAATGTGTACAATGAAAAATACTATATCTAGGAGCTCATGATGCAGTACAATGTCCTATTCTCATATGATAATTTTTTTAAAGTGAACAACCACGAGATTTTCCTTATTTAGCATGTGAGCTATGTGGAAGTCAAATTCTTGAAACAATAAGAAGCATATCCAAACTCCACTTATTGCTTCTGGCTCATTCAATAAATAGTTAAGGGGTTGATGATCAATGATAATCACAAATTTTACATCTATCAAGTAATGTCTGATCTTTTGCATTGCAAACACCATTTCCAAAGCTTTTTTCTTGGTGCTACTCTAATTCTTCATGGACTTTTTCAAAACTTGATTTGCATATTGAATATTTCTACCTAGTTTGTACTCCTCATTGTGCTATGTAAGAAGTGCCCCAAATGTTAGACTCGAGAAATGATAGGTAGGAGATGGTTGACCCTAAGAGGGAGGATAAGGAAGTAATAGTCAACCATGGCTTTTGGGGCAAGTGGTTAGCCCATCATACTCCTAGCCAGTAGGTCATGAGTTCAATTCCCACAATCGGTATTAGAGCCTAGGAACTAGGCTTGGCCAAAGTGGATGGAAGGCATGTGCGTCGCTTTCAAAGGTGAGCCCAATAAAGATTAGAGTGTATCTCCCAATCCGTAGGTCGGATTTAGATGTGTAAGATGGCATTGGAAAGCTCTTGGAACACAGTTTCCAATGGAAGTACTAGATTAATGATCCAAAATACCTAGCATGGGTGAGAACCAAGTTCAAGATATTGAGGTTGAGAACAAGGGATATCAAGAATTCTGTAAGTCTTTTCCTCTTGTTCTTCCCATCCATTTCAATGGAGCATCTTTAAGAGTAAGTCTAGAGAGGAATCAAGCTATTTCTGCATACATGCTGGTAAACCTTCTATGATATCCAATATATCCCAAAAAGATCTAGATTTCTTTTGGTGTTGCACCTAAGTAAGCTCAATATAGCTATAATTTTCTCAAGGTCAGGGGCCATACCTCTAGTCAATACTACATGCCCAAGAATACTATTCTATTCACTAGATAGTGAAACTTATTAAGATTAAACTTCAACTTAATTTTCTTGTATCTTTTGAAGACTTGTTGTAGTTTTACCAAATGATCACTTAAGAAATTCATGGGAGTACTAGTACAAGTATCCGAGAGGAGGCAAAATCATCCAAGAAACTTCATAGGCTTCAGAAAGTAAGGGTTAAGATATAACATTCATTCTCCTCTTGAAGGTAGCAAGAGCATTTTTGAGTCCAAATGGGATCTTTATGTAAACATGAGTGCCCCACGATGTAATGGAAGTTGTCTTGTCTCGATTCTTGAGGTGAATCGAGATCTAGTTGTATGTGCTACAACTATCCATGAAGTTGTACAATGTTTCTTCAACCACCTCTTCAATAAATCATACTACAAATGGCATAGAGAAGCCATCTGGGACTCTCACCTTGTTAAGAGCTCTAAAATCCACATACATTCAAATTTTATTGGTGTTAATTTTGGGCATAATGACCATTAGAGGGGACCATTATGAGTTCTCAATAGGAATAATAATTCCTACATCCATTTTTTAGGACTATTGGTAAGCAACTTCAACATACATTGGATTCAACCTATAGCGTTTACCTCTCATTGGTTTGGGTCATTCTATCAATTGAATTCTATGCTTCTCAGAACTTGTACAAGCTCTTTCCAAATATTTTAATTCATGGAAAATACATTTGCATAAGTTTTAATAAGGGAAGTTATCTTTGAAAAGAAATTACAATGAACCCATGAACAAGTGTCAACCAATATGGGATAAGGGGTTCTCCTTGGTGCTAGTTCAATTTCCTTGACTCGGCTCCATCAATGTGTTTGGAGGCTCTTCCTCATCTTCATCTTTTGTATCTTCTATATATTTACCCAATAGAGTTGTTATATCATATGTAGGAACTCATTGGATATTAATCAAGCCTTCATTTTATTACATCCCTCTTATATAAATTTCACAAATTGGAAAAAAAGGTTCTTCACATGGTTTCTTTACCTTCTCTATCCAAAAAACGTCTTTGTTAGCATCTCTGCAATGTTTTCCTTATCCACATATATCATCTGGATATGGCATCTAGATGTCAAAGCCTTGTTCTTGTGGAAACACATTGCATAATTATCTATTGCCTCAAGGTAATTTTAGTAAGGGGGAACCTTGAGGCAGAAGGATTTTGCTATGATAATGCCCACATTCCTCACATCTAAACCAAATGATTGGCCTCATTGTCCCATTTCCTATATAGTCACTAGGATGCAAGTCTTGTTTTTTACCTTGGGTTTGAGCTAAGGCCATTAACTTAGTGATGGAAAGGGTCCTCCTTGAGAGTGGAAAAACAGAGGATCCATATCCATATTGTTGTCCATTTTCTTCTAGTCTTGTAGCAATAGTGATGAGCACATCAATTTATATTGTGGGGAGAACCACCTCCTTCAACTTGCATTTAGTAGGCAGTGACATTCTTTTAGGTAGCCACTTTTTTGACAAAAAAATTGTATAGAGGATCGAGTAGATTGGTCATGAGTGCTTTGATCTCATTGATGAATTTTGGAACTATCTCTTGGACACATAATCTTAGGATTTCTAGTTATTCTCTTATGTTCTCTATAGTCCGTTTCTCAAAAACATCCTTCATTAGATCCCATGTTGTAAAGTGGTTGTACTAGCTGAACCATTTATGAGTTCACCATTCTAATGTTTCCCAACAGACCACTAAAAAAGAATCTTGCCTAATTGTTAATAACCTAATTTTAAATAAGACTAAGAACCTCTTGACATGCTCCTCAAGGTCTTCATGAGCTAAACCTTTGAAACAAGGGAACTTAATGTTTTGTTAGGGAAATAGGATCCTTAATTCTATGTGTGATGCCATATTTTGTACTGATGATGATGAAGAAGAAGGGGGACTAGTTGACCTACGTATAAATTTTTTCTTGTGGTTTTAAAAATAATTCCTTTGCTTGCTTTTTGTGAGAATGTTACTATCATGAGCTATGCATCTTCCTCATGCCTTATGGTGTTAGACGTTGGTCTATACAGACCATTTCATGTGTGTGGGACAAGGGTTATTCATAGCCAAGGTCCCTAGCTTGCAGAATATCCTAAGGTATTCAATGGTAATGTGGATGAGTGTTGCATGATGGACACATGTGGACACTAGATCATTCCAAAGCATTACTATTTTGAATGCAAGAGGATATAATGGATTGGAGGAAAGTGGCACACACAATTCATGAGTCTTTGTTTCAAGTCCTCACGCATACACACATAGACACATACACACATAATGATGCATACACACACATACACATGCATACACACATACACACACACATACACACACATACACACACATATACACACATACACACATACACACATACACACACATATATGCATACACACACATAGAGAGACATACACACACATACACATACATGCATACATATGCATACATAATGCATATGCATATGCATACATAATGCATATGCATATGCATACATAATGCATATGCATATGCATAAATAATGCATATGCATATGCATACATACATACTTACATGCATACACACACATATGCATACATAATGCACATGCATACATACACATACATAATGCATACACACACATATGCATACATAATGCATACACACACATACACACACATATGCATACATACATGCATACACACACACACATAGACACATACACACGCATAGACACATACACACACATAAACACATACACACTCAGAGATGCACACACATACACATAGAGACACACACATACACACACACTCATATACACACACACATACACACATAGACACATACACACATAATGATGCATACACACACATACACATGCATACACACATACACACACATACATGCACACACATACATGCACACATACACACACATATATGCATACACACACATAGAGAGACATACACACACATACACATACATGCATACATAATGCATATGCATATGCATACATAATGCATATGCATATGCATACATACATACTTACATGCATACACACACATATGCATACATAATGCACATGCATACATACACATACTTAATGCATACACACACATATGCATACATAATGCATACACACACATATGCATACATAATGCATACACACACATATGCATACATAATGCACATGCATATGCATACATACATGCATACACATACACACATAGACACATACACACACATAGACACATACACATACATAAACACATACACACTCATAGACACATACACACTTACACACACACACATCCATACACATTTACACACACACACATACACATGAACACTGACACATATATATAGATACACACAAATATACACACATAGACACGCACACATACACACATAGACACACACACACATACACATACACACAAATATACACACACATAGACACACACACTTACACACACACACATCCACACACATTTACACACACATACACATGCATATAGACACATATATATAGATACACACACATATATATAGATACACACACATACGCACATACACACATACATGCATATGCATACATAATGCACATGCATATGCATACATACATGCTTACATGCATACACACACATACACACATACACATACACCCATAGACACACACACATACACACATACACACACATATATGCGTACACACACACATAGAGAGAGAAACACACACATACACATACATACTTACATATGCATACATAATGCATATACATATGCATACATACATACTTACATGCATACACACACATATGCATACATAATGCACATGCATATGCATAGATACATGCATACACATACACACACATAGACACATACACACATACACACACATATGCATACATATGCATACATAATGCACATGCATACACATACACACACATAGACACATACATACACATAGACACATACACACACATAAACATAGAGATTTACACACACATACACATGCATACACACATAGAGACACACACGCATACACACACACAAACGTACACATGCATATGCATACATAGATGCTTACATGCATACACACATACACACATACACACAGATACATATACACACATAGACACACACACACACGTAGAGAGAGACACACACACGTAAAGAGACATACACACACATATACATATGCATACATAATGCATATGCATATGCATACATACATACTTACATGCATACACAGACATACACACATATACACACACACATATGCATACATACATACTTACATGCATACATAGCCATACAAACATATACACACACATACACACACATGCATGCATATGCATACATAGACACATAGACATACACACACATGGACACATACACACATATATATGCATAGACAGACACATAGAGACAAACACATATATATATGCATACACACACATAGAGACACATACACACACACATACACATGCATGCATACATAATGCATATGCATACATACATCTTACATGCATACACACACATACACACACATGCATACATTTGCATACATAATGCACATGCATATGCATACATACATGTTTACATGCATACACACACTCACATGTACACCATACACATATACACACACATATGCACACATATATATATTGATTTCTAACCCATTTTGTTTTATATGTTAGGTATTATGGATCCTAGTAGAGAGAGAAAGGCGAAACTCACTCTCATAAAAAGTCTTATGAGAGCAAAAGTTCCGTCTGATACTCTAGGGGTCATCATGCATGAATACTCAAAGATGCTTGATGATTAGATGGATTATACAATCCAGATGCTTACCCAGCGATCAGAGGAGGGCTCTTCTGCAGCTCCACATGCAGAAAGACAACTATCTGCTCATAGATCTGTTTTTTTTTTCATAAAATTTTTTAATGATATTATAACACATATTTTTATTTATTTTTATCTATCTATTTTCAGGACACTTATATCACCTCCAGATCATGATAGCAGAGCAGAGTTGCCTATGAGGACATGCATAGGCACCTTAGGGCTAGAGTGCGATATAGAGCCAGAGGGGAACATTGTGTACATAGGGAATGGATTGGAGTTCAAGAGATGAATGCGGGCATTATGCAACTCTTACGTGCGCCTTGTCCACTTACCGTGGAAGTAAGTAAAAATTTTACATATAAATTGAAATAAATATATTATGTTTTATTTACATTATATTTTTTATTTTTGTAGTGAGCATGATGAGAGGGATAAAAAATACATACTTAGTTCACTTGAGATAGAGTTTGGGACAGGATGGTCCCATAAGTGGTGTCTAAAAAAGATGCATACACTTATGGCTCATCGTCGTGATAATGCACGGTACGCATTGCTTTTATGTATATATATGTGGATATGAGTATGTGTGTTTATGTATGTATGTATGTATATGAGAGAGAGAGAGAAAAGAGTGAGACTAGAGGTACAAATACATGCATACACACACATATACATCATACATGCACATTTACACACATATACACATACATGCACATTTATACATACACACACATACATGCACATTTTTACACACACATACACATGCATACAATTACACACATATAATGAATACACATAGACACATACACATACTCACATACACATACACATACTCACATACACATACACATGCATAATCATATGTACACACACATAAACTCATATAATCATATTTACATGCATATATACATATACACATGCATATACACACACACAGCACATGCATACACACATATAGATACACATACATACGCAACACATGCATACACACAAATAAATAAATAAATAAATAAATAAATCCTATTTCAAAAATCCTAATTTGAAAACACTAATTTTGATATTAGGATTTTAAAACCCCTAATTTAAAAACTCTAATTCAACCTTTTAGCCATATGATTGAAGTATATGTACACATTGCATCTATTCCTCTGACGTCCTACTAGAGAGATGTCTCTCCTCCCAACCTTATGCCTCTATATATAGCTACTCAAATCAATGAGGATCATAGTATATATAAAGATATATACACATCATGTAGATACACATACATAAATATAAAATGGAGTAGATATATTATGCATCACACATACATGCCTAAATGCACACACACACACACACACACACACACACACACACACACATATATATATATATATATATATATATATATATATATATATATATATATATATATATATATATATATATATATATATATATATATATATATATATATATATATATATATATATATATATATATATGCATACATATTTACATGTACACATTTACACATAGACACATATACATATATACATGTACACATCACATATACATGCCTATATGCACACACACACACACACATACATACATACATACATATATATATATATATATATATATATATATATATATATATATATATATATATATATATATATATATATATATATATATATATATATATATATATATATATATGCATACATATTTACATGTACACATTTACACATAGACACATATACATATATACATGTACACATCACATATACATGCCTACATGCACAAATGTATACTTATACATGCATACACAATTATAAACACTTGCATATATTACATGAATACATGAATATTTTACATAAATGCATATGCATATATACACATATGCATACTAACACATGTATGCATATATCACACACATGAACACACATACATATACATGAAATACATATATATGCATACTTTCATATGTATACATATAATAGACATGAATACACACACATATGCATACATACATGATAAAAATTTGCTCCTCGAAGATAAAGCTATATATAAAATAATTAGGCATACCCCCGAGCTTCATGTTCAAACTTAAAAGAACATGATTTCATCTCTCTAGTAGGATTCATCGTTATTCAAGTTGAATAAAAAATCTATTATCTGATATCCATTCAGAAGCTTTAAGTTATTGATCGATAACTAGAGTAGAATTTACTATCTAATCTGCTCATATGTTTTCATTATTGCCATCATTTTGGTAAGACATCAATATAGTCTCATCTTCATTATCCTCATTGATTTCATTTATTTCTTGTATTGTTAAATTTGTGTTTTCATGAGTCACATCATCTATTGATGGGTTAATATCGATTTCTGGTAATTCCTCTTCCTCATTAGTAGAATCAGCATGTAGAGAATTATCCTCTTCATCAAAAGATTAGTATCATTATCACGTATAATGATTCTAATAACTCTTTTAGATGTTGATGTATCAGTATCTGATGCTGAATCATCAAGAGGACTTTCTTCGATCTCTCTAACAATAAACTGTTCAAACAATGACCTACCTCTAGGTTGAACATGAATGACTTGCCACCAAGGGTGAGCACCTAGGTTTTTATAAAAAAATGCTTGTTCAATATGCCTAGGAAGAATATATGGTTCTTTAGTAGATCACATTACCTTCGAAGAATCAATTGCCCAAAACCCAGATAATTGCTTTCTTAATGTGGAATTACTACCTTTATACTCGGATCGAAACCAGTCAACCTTCAAAATGACCTATCAAAATATATAAAAACAAAAACCCATTATTACTAACTCTATCATAAAAAATATAAACTTTTTCCTACCTGTTTGAATGTACGAAATGAAATTTCATAGATACCAACAATAGTTCCTTTGTAACCAAGTTCACCATCTATAAGGTTCGTGTCTTTTGAGCTAGCACATGATAGTTGCTTGAAAGAAGCAACAATACTAGAATCCTCTCTTTTATGCAAAGAATCAATGGCTTTGATTCTAATACGCAAAGAATCACTTCGGAGATTTTGAAGTTCCTGTTCGTACTCGCTAAGGAATGCTTGCATGCATTCACTATTATATGCTACAAAATTAGAAACATCATTTTTTTCTTGAAATGTAAATAAAAATGGAACTCCCTTACCTAATAATACCTAATCTTTTATTTTTGAAGAAGACTCATTGGTCCATGCACGTGGAGCTTCTTCATGAACTCTTTCAAGGTACTCACTAATGTAATACATGCACTCTTCAAGCATCCAACCCTTTTCCATGGATCCTTTTGGTTTCGCTCTTTGTCGCACTTAACCTTTTAATATTCCCATAAATCGCTCAACACAAAACATCCATCAAGTGTTGAAAACACCTGCAATCTCTATTTCATCTACAAGATGGACTAATAAATGAACCTAAATATCAAAAAATGAAGTAGGAAGTTCTTTCTCCATCAAACATAGTAGCTCTTTGCATTCACGTTTTTTTTGTGGGGTTGAGTTTTTGTCAATATCTTTGGATGTAATCCACTTATACATATAATAAAAAAAATTATAAAGAAGTTAATTCAGAAATAAAAGATATTCAATATTCATACATATTAAATATAAAAGTATCATAATTACCTTATAAGTGATCCAAGACAATAGATCACATCTCATACTCCTTTGGTTGTACATCCATCAATAACCAAAGGTAAAATATGTTTCAAAAAGTTATGCCAGTCATGGGTCTTTAACCCAGATAAGCTCTTATCATCCATAGTAAACATGTTTTGAAAAGATGCTCCATATCATGTAGGAGTCTTAATACATTGAATTCTATTGTTGATAGTCTGTATCTCTTTTGTTGTAACTACCCAAGGAGTAGGTGCATAAGTCGTTTCCTGTTGATGTCTATCAAAAACTGGCCATAACTTTGGTTTTGATTTTTTATCTTTCAAATCATTCCTTGATGCTATTGTATCTTTTAGTCCAAGAAGATGTTGCCATAGTGAATAACCAATATTCTTGAATATATGCATAGGATCAAGAAGATGACATACTTTTAACTCTTTCCAATACTCCAAAGAATACCATATTGATATGTTCTCTATGAGTGCCGATTTTCCTTATACTCGTTATCTTCATCATCACTAAAGATTTCTGATTTTGGATCTATCAGAGGTCCATCTGTCCATTTTTTATACCAATCCATAGGCGTCATAGGTTTTGGACACTGACCTGTTTCAAGCTTTCCATTAAAATGTATCACTTCTCTTTTAGATCTTAATGGATGATCATCACGGAAGAATCATGGATGTCGAAGATAAATATTTTTGTTGAGATTCTTACTATAGATTGATCTCAACCAATCACCACAATATGGGCAAGCTTTATAACCCTTAGTGGATATTCTTGCATCATGAAAACAATAAAAATATAATTAGATTAAATCATATTTATTTATATGCATATTGAATAAAAAAATTACATCAATACCTGAATAAACACCATATCTTGGAAAATCGTGAATAGTCCAAGCCACAATACCACGAACCGTTATATGTCTTTCATTGATGCTTTTTGATACATCAATGACATCAATACCTCTCCATAACTCTTGGAGATCGTCAATGAGAGGAGTAAGATATATATTCATATCTTTTACTTGTCTTTTGCATGGGATTAAAAGTGAAAGCATTAAATGTTCCTTTTTAATGCTAAGATATGGCGGAAGATTGTAGTTTATGACTACCACTGGCCATGTTGACCATTTACTAGATTTCATGGAGAATGGATTAACCCCATCTAATGCACCTCCTAACTTTAGATTCTGTTGATTTTGTGCAAATTCAGGCCATGTAGAATCAATATGCTAAAAAGCAACACTATCATGAGGAATTCTGATTATTCCATCAGTACTTTTATGATCTTGTCCCCATGTCAAAAGCTTTGATAATTTGGGGCTTTGAAACATATGTCTAATCCATGGAGCCAATGGAAAATGTCTCAATACCTTTTTTGGGATTTTACCTTCTCAGCCCTTATATCGAGGAGATTGACATTTGGGACATGTCAAAGAGTTTGCATATTCACCTATATATAAAATACAATCGTTAGGACATGCATGCATACATTGATAATCTATACCAAGATTTTTGATTATCTTCTTCATTTCATCATGTGAGGTAGGAAGAATATTCTGACTTGGTAAAAGCTTTTTAGATAATAACCTGTAAGTTCATCAAAAAAAGATATATTAAAAAAAGTAAATAAATAAATATACATATATATATATATATGCATATAATTTTATATATGTGTATGCTTATGTGTATGTGTATGTGGATGTGAATATGCATGTGCATGCGTATACATATGTGTATGTGTATATGTATATATGTATGTATATGTGTTTTATAGGTGTATATGTATGTATATATATGTATGCATATATGTATATGTATGTGTGTATACATGTGTATGTATGTGTATGTATGAATGTGTATAGATGTATGTATATGTATGTATGCATGTGTAGCTGTGTATATTTGATTTCATTTTTAATTGTTTTTTGTATATTGTGGTTTGTAAATTTTCATATCTAGACCATTGAATCATCTCGCAGTTTTTGATTTTATAGTCAATCTATTAACTATCTTGCTAAGCTGTTTACAGATATTAAGTACTCATTACCAAGGAAGGTATGTAAAATGGGAGGATCAATTTTTCGCGAATATTTTGAAAGATGCAATAATAGTTTTAAAAGTTGGGCACACAAAATGTGTCCATTCAATTCAAGTTATTGTTCTTACCTTATCTAAAGTAAGAATAAAAACCTACATTGAATGGAAACTTTTTGTTCGCCCATCCTTTAAAATTATTTTTCCATCCTTCAAAATCTTCAAGATAAATTTGCTCCTCCCATTTTACATGTGACTTGATACCTTCCTTGGTAATTGCTACTTAATATTTGTATTAAAAAGAATTAGCAGCATAGGTATTAAGTCGACTAAAATAGGAGAAACATATGTGTCAAGAAGATTCTAAAGGTTGGGTGGACAATTCTAAAGGCTAGATGGACAAAACATCTTCATTTGATACAGGTATGTATAATTTGACCTTACTCTCATAACATGTGTATGTGTGTATATGTGTGTAAACATTCATGTATATTATGTGTATGTTTATATATGCATATATATATATATATATATATATATATATATATATATATATATATATATATATATATATATATATATATTTATTTATTTATGCACATATATATATATATATATAGATAGAAAATTGAAAATTATACCTTAATAGTGTCGAAACAGATACATTACTCCATCCAAAACAATTTTGAAGATTGACAATAAGTAAGCTTGCACTTAGTCGTGCCAAACGACTTCCTTCATATACATGCTTTAGACATTCCTCTCGAAGATATTTCTCATTTTTAGAAATATCAATGCTCTCACTGTCATTTTGATACCAATCCTCAATAAAATCTGCCATGCCATCATCTTCATCATTGTCGCACAAATCTTGTACTTTATCTTCTTTTGAATATAGATCTTTCAACCTTGCATATTCCACAGGATCACTTTTGCGTAGCCTCCTCATAGAAGCTTCTGATAAATGAGGTCTTACTAGCAATTGTGAATGGTGTGGAGGAATATCATCAACATCATATGTTGGAATCTACACATATAATTAAAATGCATTAGTATTCGATAAATGAATAAAAAGTAAACTTTAAACAGAAAATTACATATATAAGTTATTAAATATGGATAGAAAATTTTTATTCTCTCTAGCTAAAAGGTGCTCTTGGAGGTCTACGCCATTCATAATTCACTAATAGTTCAGCACCTGCATGTAATGTAGTAATAGCATTGACAACTATGTATCTTAATACATCTCTACTCATGTATGGTGATTCATGACTTTTTTCACGCTCCTCAAATGTGCAATTAGTCCTTGAACTATTATGTAACGCTTGACTACTATTTATTAAACCTGCTATAGTCCGTGTGTAAGGTCTTCCATCAATATATAATCTTTGATTTTCTGCATGTAAAATCCTTCTACTAGTAAGGGGTGCTGCGTTCAAGCATATTCCGTAAGTACTCATGCTTTGAACATAATGTGAAAGTCGATGCCAATCTCCCCATCCATATATAGGACCACAAAATGACATAAGAGTGACTTCAGAGTTCGGAGGCACATACAAATCCTCTACAATAAAGAGACCACGACCAACATTAGTAATAGTGGATGGAGCAATCATATAGCGATTACCCCAAAAGTTGAAAACCTCTCCATCTAAAGGAAGTGGTCCTCTATTCCATCCTCCATATCTTCTCCTATCATATGTTTGTACTAGAGAACAATCACGAGCTAGCAATGGATAATCTCTAGCCGTTTCAGTCTCTAAACCAGGAGGTAGAGGATTTCTAGAAACCTCTGCTTGTAATTGATGAACAACAAGTCCATGACGTGTACGAGGTATATTAACATTATGAGAAAAATTATCATCATCATCATCATGGAGCAAGTATTCCTGTATATCAATAGTAATTTGATTTTGTATATGGCTTTTAAATAAAATAATGACATTAATTTATATAAAAAATACACGCTCAAAAGTACCATACTTTGCCTCATGTTCAATACATTCCAATCGTGGTCTTCGATACATGCCATAACAAGAGTTACACAAACATATAATATGCTCTTGATAGTAAAATTCATCATAATTCCTATCACAGGACACATGTGAAGTCATTGCATGGGTAGGAGGTGGTGGAGTACCCTCTGATTGATCAGAATCTGATTATAATAAGAAACAAAAAAATTTATAAGTTATGTATCCATCAAATATATTTAAAATTAAATGTTTGATATCCTTACAGTATATAGTCGTTGCACGATGAGGAGACAGTGGTGGAGTTCCATCTGATTGATTAGAATCTACAATAATGGTATTTGATATTAATAATCTGATTATTTACATACACAAAAAATTCACATATACATATTTACACATACACACATATTCACATATACGCATTTACACATACACACATATTCACATATACACAAATACACATTATTGTGTGATAAATGCATGTATTTTGTATGAATGAGTGTATATGCATGCATGTGTGCGTACGTATATGTGTGGATATGTATATGTGTGTTTATGTTATATGTATGTATATGTGTATATGTATGCATATATATATGCGTATGTGTTCGCATGTATATGTGTATGTGAGTATGTGTATGTGTATGTGTGTGTATATATGTGTATGTATTCTGATTTTTTTTCTGTTTGAGATTAAATTAATAGGAGATATTGTATGGTGGAAAAAAATAAGAGGCGACCTAACATACCACCTGAGACGTGGTAGTTATTTTCGTAGACAGCTACGTCTTCAGGAGTCATTTCCTCATCAAAAGGTATACAAATTAATAGTTTATATTTATAATTTTCATATATTTTAGTAATTTTTTACATTTAATTTATGTATTTCTTTTTCTTAAATAAACAGGCTCCTGCAAAGAAGAGAGTGGAGTCGGGCCACACATCGCACCTAGGCCAAATGGGCCATCATGGTTTTGTAGCTACATTTGTAAGTATATGTGTTATTGTGAGTATATTTTTTATTTTAGTTAAAATGTAAGAAACTAATCTTTTTTATTTGTTTCAATGCAGCGAAAGGATTATGGCCGATATCCTACAAAACATGAGATCGAGTATGCTACACATTTTGGATATCGGCGTTTGAGCGAGTATATGCGAGATCATCCGGATGCCTTTGTGAGTATTATTGAATTTTATATAATTATTTTATTTTTATGAATGGTTTAATTGTTTTACTTATTTATGTTTGTTATATGTAATACAGGAGTATTATGGAGAGGAAGATATGAATGAGGTGGAGAGATAGACACAGGAGGGACGATCTCGATCGTCACATGGTGATCATGATGATGAGGATGACCAGGATGATCATGATGCTGTTGTTGATGATGATGATCATGATGATGATGATTAGGATTCTAGTTGATTATGACATTGGATTATATGTATTTACATTGATATATATATATTTATCTATATATTTTTCATTTCAGTTATGTTTTGAATTGTGTGTATGGTATTAAGTAATGAATAAGTGTATGTAAGTGTATATGTATGTGTGTGTATATGTATGTATGTGCATGTGTATGTGTGTGTATATGTATGTATGTGCATGTGCATGTGCATGTGTAAGTGTATATGAGTATGTGCATGTACATGTGTATATGTGTGTATATGTATGTGCATGTATATGTGTAACTCTATGTGTATATGTGTGTATGTGCATGTATATGTGTATATGTATATATGTGCATGTGTGAGTGCAAGTGTATATGTGTGTGTACCAATGTGCATATATATGTGTATAATGTATGTGTATATGTATGAAACATGCATGTGCATGTGGATGCATTTCCATTTGCATCCATGTGCATGCATGTGAATGTGCATATACATGTATTTACATATATGTTAATGTGTGTATGTGTATATATATATATGCAATAATGCATGCGTGTAAGTCTTTTTATGTGGTTGTAGAAATGTTTGTGCATATGCATCTGTATGTGTGTGTATTTCTAAGTGTATGTGCACATATATCTATGTGTATATATGTGTGTGTATGTGCATGTGTATATGTGTATATGTGTGAACGTGCATCTTCATCATGTATAAGTGTATATGTGCATATCAAGAATAACCTGCGATAAAGAGAGAAAGAAGAGAGAGAGAGAGAGAGAGAGAGAGAGAGAGAGAGAGAGAGAGAGAATTCAAAAAGAGAAAGACGTAGAAAGAGAGAAACAGAGACAAAGAGAGACAATAAGATAGAGCTTAGGCAAAACAACAATTCTGCATATACTTGTTTCAACTCGTAAGTGCAGCGCAATTGCGAACGTTGGAGAGCTCTTCGACCAGATGCGTGAAAATGCCGATTGAAGAGCCTCCAATGTTTTAACTTTTTTTCATCAATAGAACATCGTGTAAGCGATGGTAACGCGTCGTAAAAACCACTGGAATTGGCATCGCATAAGGGACCTTTTTAGTGTCACTTATGCGACCCAAAAAGCGTCGCTTATGTGAAGCTTTTTAAACCGTCATGTTAGGGACACTCTATGAAAGCATCGCACATGCCATCATGCCACATGTCGAAAAAAACTTCATTTGGCTCATCGTTTAATTGACGGTTCGCGCGCGGCGCTCATTGCGACACATTTTGCAATTTTATAGCGACGAAATTGTGTCATCTTAACCGTCGCTATGCGCCCGTATTCCTTGTAGTATCAATTTGAGCATCAAGGGAGATGATTAGTGATCCATGGAGAGTGAGATCTCCAAGAGATGCGATTGGTGACCACAACTAAGTTCCTCAAGATCGACTATAAGTATATTTATTTTCTCTATTTCTTGTATTCATCTTGTGTTGTGATGGATTCTAGCAATCAAGGAAACTCTGGTTGGAATGATCAATTACATTTAGATAAAGTAAGAGTAGAATTCCAATTGTTTTTAAAACAATTACCTTTGGTTTTACCATATAAAACAACTTTAAAGACCCGTTTTGGATATTATGGGTATTTAGTTATGCCATTTGGTTTGACTAATGCATGTGCTACTTTCATGATATTATTGAACGATATTTTATGTCTGTTCATTGGAAATATTTTTGTAGATTTTTTGATGAATTGTTGGCATATAGTATGTTTGTACATGAGCATGAAAGTCATTTAAGATTAGTGTTAAATAAGCTAAATGAAAATAATTTGTTTGTAAATCTAGATAAGATTCAGTTGTTTCTTCTAGAGGTAGAGTATTTTGGGCATGTGGTATTGGCCGATGGGGTTTAGATGCATCTCAAGAAGTTTTTTATTATTCTAGCTTGGCCTAGTCCTCAAAATGAGGAGCACTTACCATCATTTTTAGTACTTCTATTTTTTATCAAAAATTTATTTCCTCTTATTCATCAATAGAAGTACTTATGTTGAATCTGCGTCAAGGCATGAAAGCGAGCCCAATAAGAACATTTTGATACTCTAAAGCAAGCCATTTTAGAGGCACCAATACTTAAAGTGTTAGATCCATAGAAACCATTTGAGTTTGAGGAAAATGCATGTGGCATAACCATACAGGTAGTCTTGAGCCAAGATGGTAAACCAATGGATTTTGAAAGCAAAAAGTTGAGTAATTCACAATAAAATTGGTCAATGCATGAATAGGAGTTGTATGCAGTGGTGCATGCTCTTAAAGTTGGGAGACACTATCTTTATGGTGGAAAATAAAGTATACAAAGATCACCATACCCTCGTGCACTTCTGTAGTTAGCCAAATCTTCAAGGTAGACAAGCTCATTGGGATGAGCTCATGCAATAGTTTCACATGGAAAGTATGTGTAGAAGAGGCATTGAAGAGAATATTGTAGCTAATGCATTATCACCAATAGTGTATCAAATGAGCTTTACAGTTCTAGAAAGCTCATTGCTTCAAGAAATAAAGGAAGCACATGTGGAAGATCCACACTTATTAGAGATCATTAGAGCCATTAATGATGACTCTATTATAGGAAATGAGGCAATTCTATCTATTTTTTCCCCTAATAGAGCAACCAAGTTGTCCCTATTCCTATTTCCCAATGGAGAATGGAGTACTCAAGCCAAAAGGAAAGGTTTATGTACCAGATTCCCATGATTTGAGAAGGAAAGTCCTGCATGATAACCATGATGTTCCTTGTAAAGGGCATCCTGGTGTGGAAAAGACCATTCAACTTGTTAGAAGAACATTTTGGTGGGTTGGATTACCTAGAGATGTCCACACATACATTTAGCAATGCTTTATGTGTCACGCCAAAAGGTAGAAAGGGTTAAGATACCAGGTTTTTTACATCCTTTATACATTCTAGATTGAGAAAGATGCAATTCTAGTTGTTTCTTCCCCTAGTAAAGCAAACAAGTCAATTCCATATTCCAATTTCTCAATGGAGAATGGAATAGTCAAATGAAAAGGAAGGGTTTGTGTAGTAGATTCCTAGTATTTGAGAAGAAAATTCATGCATCATAACCATGACGTTCGCTATGCAGGGCATCTTGGTGTGGAGAAGACCATTCCACTTGTTCGAAGAACATTTTGATGGCTTGGATTACCCAGAGATGTCCACACATATGTTCAAAAATGCTTTATGTGCTAGATCAACAAGGCAAAAAGGGTAAAGGCACCACGTCTCTTACATCCTTTATACATTCCAGAGCACAACTAGGACATTGTATCCATGGACTTCATAGTGGGGTTACGATGGACCCAAAGGAAGCAAATTACTATCCTAGTAGTGGTAGATAGATTGTGTACATCTGGCAGCGGCCAGAGGCATCGACACAGAGACAACATGTAAAGGTGGAGTTGCAGGGGCCATACACTTCATTTTTTTCAAGAAATATATTTCATGATATTCTCTTCAAACTTCAAAGAGTAATTATTATCACTCATGTAGCATATGTACCATAAAACACCCAACATTTTATTTAGCAGCTGCATTTTGTGCAAGCCAAGGAGTCGCTGAGCTTGAGGATCCTAGGTAGAGCAACCATACCAATCTTGGTAATTGTTAGACTCTATTTGGACCTCCGAATGACCTCAAGAACCTATTTTTAAACTACACCAGACACTAGATGTGAAATCGGTCAAAACTAGTCTAAAATCTATAAAAAGATCTACAGAGCTCATTTTTGAGGTTCGCAAGTTAGAGATAAGAGCTATTTTTGAGCTTGTAATAATGTTCTTGAGTAATAGAGCTAGTTCATGACCTTCCATTGCTTCTCTCGTCTCTATCATGTGTGTGTGTGTGTGTGCATTCTCATGCTTCTCACCTTCACCTTCACTCACTATATCCGTTCACGATCTTCATATCACTCCTATATCTTCTGCGGATTGACAATTAAGGAGGTGGAACTTCTTAGCATGGAGCTTATCCTAGCTTAGAACAACACCAAATTTGGCACTGTTGCAGAGGATCGAGTTCTAGTACAAATGCTTGATGGTAAGAGTATAGTGAGAATTGGCATTGGAAGGTAAATAATTTAGGTTTGTTTTTTTTTGCATTATTTTTAGTGTTTTTCACCTCTCCTAAACTCGCTTTTCATCCCTAGATCATCTTCTCACATCCCAAAAAAGATAAAAAAATTCACCATATTCACCTAATCTTTCCATTTTGCTCTTTTGCACATGTCAAAGAGAGTGAGAGAGCCTTTTGAGCAAGTTCATGCTTGTATGTTTTTGAGTTTTCCTGTAGGAAAAGCGCTCCAATATAACAGGGAAGCTCTGAAAAGGTAAGAAATTTCACTTTTTGTCAGTTCTACCGCAGGTGTCAGACCATCGTGATGGTCTAACAACTTTGCCTTTTTGGGAATATGTGATGGGCATGGTCTAATGGTTTAGGACCATCCCCATCTTCCACATATACCATCGTGACGATCACACCCACTTTGCACAATCAAGATTGGCTCACGCCATCACAATGCCTCGAGACCCACGTGTCATTGAACCATCGTGATGGTTCACTTGACCTTTGACCATCGTGATGATTCACCACACCATTGCGATGATGTGCATATTGTGGACCATCATGATTGGCTCACGCTGTCAGAAGGATTTTACCCCTCTTAAAATGTTCTTAAAAAATTAAAGATTAATTGATCAAAATAAGTTTTAATAATTTATAAAATTTTAACTTATGTTTGAATTTTGCAAGACATGAAGTTTTGATGATTTGGGTTTCAGTGCAAAGATAAAAAGTATTTAGGAGTTTTCAAATGTAGTTGTGGATATTTGATGAAAAATGAAGGGTTAATTAAGGTTTGAATGCAAATTAAAGGTTATTCAAGGGTCCAATATAGGATTTGAATATGATTTTTAGGGTAAAAGTATAAGTTTAAAGGATAATTAAGGGTTTAGATAAGAAATAGTAAGAAAAGTATAAGGTTTTGATAGGGTAGGAGCTTAGTTTATGGGTTAGTTAAGGGTTTGGATGAGACCTTTAAACTAAAATAAAAGGTTTTGATTGATTAGAAACATGGTTTAAAGGTATTCTAAGCTAAACCTATGGTGAAGGGGTTAATTAAGTAGGTTTTGTTCTCTAAAGGAGTTAATGGATAGGGCTAGAAATGTTAAATTGAAACCTTAATAAATATTTTAAATATAAATGAATATGTTAATTAATTATTTAAATAATATTAAGTTTATTAAAAATATATTTAAACTTAATTAAATACCCTTGACTCAATGAGCTTGCCTCTATGCACCCTTTCACTCAAGTCTCCTCTCAAGATGAAGCACTTGATCATTTCCAATGGATGACATGCAATGCATGCTTGGTAGCACACCAGCCACAGTATGATTTCTCTTCTTCCTTGGATGCCGTTGATACTCTTAATTGGCTTTGTCGACTAACTTGTGCATCGATTCACGTGTGTATGTGCAATTCACCTCACTTCACTTCCCATGTGTATCCATGATCGTGGCCTTGGATATGCAACCCACTTTCCAACTCTTTCGTGCATGCACTTCCAAACTTTTTTTATTCCTTAAGAATCTTGTCTCGTACACTCCAATTGGATCCCGTTTTGTCTTGTAGTCACCTTACGAAAGTACTCCATTGAAAAAAATAGTGGGGGGCCGAATGTATGTATGCTCTTTGCACTTAACATATAATTTTCACTTTTAACCATCTCGCCAAAATGCCATCGAGAACCTTTAAAAGCCCTTCAAAACTTGGAATTAAACTTCACCAATGGACAATTCTAAACAAACAACTTGTACTCTACCTAAACACCCATTGTCCTCAACACACCCAATGGTCACATGTGCAACACCCCTCCATCCGTTTAGCAACTAAGCATGGAAATAGGCTCAACAAAGGGGCATGATGGTTAAATATCTCAAAGTTCCCCCAAACTTTGTTTCCCAAATTCATTGCATCTACGTAAATCTATGGGAAAGACAATATAGGAAAAAAACTTCTAACTTGAGAAGGAATGGACTTGCTATCTACTAGTTCAGCCATGGTATCCCTAAACGTAGAAAAAAAGGAAGCTTGATTATCTTCTTATAATAGCTATAAATCTAAACTTCGTAGCTGAGATATGATCTCCAAAATCTTCACTCCTAAATTTAAGTGTGGAACTATAACTAATAATATATAGCCAAATTTCAGTGAATTCCACCTTAGCTTCCAATTTAAAATCCCAAACACCAAAGAATCGATAGACTATCAGGTTAACTTCAACAAGAAGTGGTGCCTATCATGGACGCGGCTTCGATGGGACATGAAGTTCATGGCCATCTGGCACCCCCTCATAGAAATCAAAAAGTCAGTCCTCTTATGGCAAATTCTTCATCATGGAATCTGGACCAACCTTAAGGCTAGCAAATTTTGTGGGACTCCTCCCTGGTGCAAACATTGCTATAGGTCTATCGAAGATGTTTCACACATCTTCTTTACCTGCCCCAACTCCAACAGACTTTGGCAGAGGTTGGAAAGAAAATTAGACTTCAGAAACATCTCAGTTGGCAGCAAGCCCTGCTGGGAGAAGCGATTGGTTGCTCCACGACTCTCTGGAACGCCATCAGAGGGGAGGTCCTATGGAAAATCTGGCGGGAAAGATGTGCTTTCAACTTTGGTGACTCCCCCAAAGAGTGATCAATTGAGAAATCATTGTTCCTCCTTGACAAAAGGATTGTCAACTGTAAGAAATCCCCCCCCCCCCTTTAGGCATCATCAAGTACTCCTTTTGATCAATAACAAGCTTAAACCCAAGTGGATCCCTCATGTGGGTGATGAGAGGGTGATTAACCTTCCTTGTAATGCCATTTAAGCTCTGTAAAAGCTTCCCCTGCTTTGTGGGATTTGGGGGGTCCCGCGGGCACTAGTTCCCTTCTCTTGTACTTTTCTTTATTTAATTCAAGTCCGGGAGAGTAGGCTAATGCCGAACTTGCTTTTATATTAAACAAAAAAGAGTATTCTATTCAATCCCTTCCACAAGTCTTCCGTTTTTTTGGCACAAGCATGGAGGCCAATCCACTCAGTGTCAAACACTAACCTTAATGTACAAGGACCTTTGAATTCTCTAGACCTTTGGTCATGTTGAGTGATTTTTGTGTGAAACGATGTGGAATCAAAGGTAGCTAGAATCCACGGGTATCCAATAGGGGTATTCATGATTTGGTTATCATAACCCAAAGCTTAAGAGGTTAGAGTCCATTCCTACAATCATAAGAAAAAGGATTGACCTACTAGTTTGTTGAGGCCCTGCTTAGCTTAACATGACACTGCATAATGCATAGCCACCCTCACGAGAGCGTGAAAAGGACAAATAAAAATGTATAAGTTTTAGTATGCTCTATCTTCTAGAGTGAATTTGATGTAGATTATAAGGTGTCATGAAACAAAAGAACAAAATGTTTTAAAAGGAAAAACACTAAAATAACTACACTTTAACTCTTAAACAATGCATTGACAGCTATTGAAACTAATAACTACTAGATTTTTGTGCTTCTAGTGTGCTTCTAGAGACCTCAAACTCCAACAATTGGTATGAGAGCAAGTTATTGCTTCATCTAGGACATTGCCAACAGCCCTTCGGTCACAATACCAAAACTATTGTGAAAAGAGAAATTAAAAAGAAAAAATTAACTACAACACCGAACACAACATTTCTCGAATCTCAAACTCGAGACGGCACGTAGTGTTGCAGGTAACTAAGCTCCATCTTCTTCTTTTTGTTTTTAATTTTCTCACGTTGTCACTCACTTTCTTGCTTATTCACATAGAGATCTTATAGATATTAAGCATCTAGACACAGGAAGCTTTATATTTGTTCAGAACTTATAAGTAAATTGTGTTTTTTCTTTTGTTTTATCCCTTTCTTTATCAAATTTGTTAATTTCGCACGTATACATACACATGCATTCACACTCACACGTACATACACAGAGATACACACATACATAGACACATACATACACACATATACCCACACATACACACACATATAGAGGCATACACATACACAAACACATACACACACATACATATACACATATATTCACCCATAGACACATACATAGTTTCATACACTCACACAAATACATACACATACACATACATACATACACTCACACACATACAAATACATACCTGCACACATACACAAATACACACACACACACACATACACACACATATACACACATACACACACATATATACACACACATACAAACCTACATACATACACTCACACACATACACACACATATGCACATAAATACACACACATACAAGCATAAATAGATGCATAAATTCACACAAATACATATACATACATACACTCACACACATACATGCACACATACAAATACATACATGCGCACATACACACATAAACACAAACACACTCATATACACACATATACGCATATACGCACATACACACACACATACATACATACACACACATACAAACATACACACATATACATACATACACACACATGCACAAAAACACACACACACATTAACACACATATACACACACATGTACACACATATACACATAAAGAGATGCACATGCATGCACACATACATACATAAAGTCAAACACATAAACATATGCACAAACATACCTACATGCATACATACATACATAAACTCACACACATACACACTCATACACACATATATATACACTATTGGCAGTACATCTGGCAGTGGCCAGAGGCATCGACACAGAGACAACATGTAAAGGCGGAGTTGCAGGGGCCATACACTTCATTTTCTTCAAGAAATATATTTCATGATATTCTCTTCAAACTTCAAAGAGTAATTATTATCACTCATGTAGCATATGTACCATAAAACACCCAGCATTCTATTTAGCAGCTGCATTTTGTGCAAGCCAAGGAGTCGCTGAGCTTGAGGATCCTAGGTAGAGCAACCATACCAATCTTGGTAATTGTTAGACTTTATTTGGACCCCCGAATGACCTCAAGTACCTATTTTTAAACTACACCAGACACTAGATGTGAAATCGGTCAAAACTAGTCTAAAATCTATAAAAAGATCTAGAGAGCTCATTTTTGAGGTTGGCAAGTTAGAGATAAGAGCTATTTTTGAGCTTGTAATAGTGTTATTGAGTAATAGAGCTAGTTCATGACCTTCCATTGCTTCTCTCGTCTCTATCATGTGTGTGTGTGTGCATTCTCATGCTTCTCACCTTCACCTTCACTCACTATATCCGTTCACGATCTTCATATCACTCCTATATCTTCTGTGGATTGACAATTAAGGAGGTGGAACTTCTTAGCATGGAGCTTATCCTAGCTTAGAACAACACCAAATTTGGCATTGTTGCTGGGGATCGCGTTCTAGTACAAATGCTTGATGGTAAGAGTGTAGTGAGAATTGGCATTGGAAGGTAAATAATTTAGGTTTTGTTTTTTTTTGCATTATTTTTAGTGTTTTTCACCTCTCCTAAACTCGCTTTTCATCCCTACATCATCTTCTCACATCCCAAAAAAGATAAAAAAATTCACCATATTCACCTAATCTTTCCATTTTGCTCTTTTGCACATGTCAAAGAGAGTGAGAGAGCCTTTGAGCAAGTTCATGCTTGTGTGTTTTTGAGTTTTCTTGTAGGAAAAGCACTCCAATATAACAGGGAAGCTCTGAAACGGTAAGAAATTTCACTTTTTGTCAGTTCTACCGCAGGTGTTAGACCATCATGATGGTCTAACAACTTTGCCTTTTTGGGAATATGTGATGGGCATGGTGTAGAGTACTCTTGTGCACCAAGGAATCAAGAGATGCATTTGAAAAATTTTCATTTTGGCGGACCATTGCGATTTGCTAATGCCATTGTGACAGTGCGACCATCATGATTGGCTCACGCCATTGCAATCCCTCGATCAGACCATGATGATCGACTCATACCATCGCGATGGTTCTGGTGGACCATCGGGATGGTTGAGGTGGACCATCTAATGGTTTAGGACCATCCCCATCTTCCACATATACCATCGTGACGATCACACCCACTTTTCACAATCAAGATTGGCTCACGCCATCACAATGCCTCGAGACCCACGTGTCATTGAACCATCATGATGGTTCACTTGACCTTTGACCATCCTGATGATTTACCACACCATTGCGATGATGTGCATATTGTGGACCATCATGATTGGCTCACGCTATCAGAAGGATTTTACCCCTCTTAAAATATTCTTAAAAAATTAAAGATTAATTGATCAAAATAAGTTTTAATAATTTATGAATTTTTAACTTATCTTTGAATTTTGTAGGACATGAAGTTTTGATGATTTGGGTTTCAGTGCAAAGATAAAAAGTATTTAGGAGTTTTCAAATGTAGTTGTGAGTATTTGACAAAAAATGAAGGGTTAATTAAGGGTTTAATTAAGGTTTGAATGAAAATTAAAGGTTATTCAAGGGTCCAATATAGGATTTGAATATGATTTATAGGGTAAAAGTATAATTTTAAAGGATAATTAAGGGTTTAGATAAGAATTAATAAGAAAACTATAAGGTTTTGATAGGGTAGGAGCTTAGTTTATGGGTTAGTTAAGGGTTTGGATGAGACCTTTAAACTAAAATAAAAGGTTTTGATTGATTAGAAACATGGTTTAAGGGTATTCTAAGCTAAACCTATGGTGAAGGGGTTAATTAAGTAGGTTTTGTTCTCTAAAGGAGTTAATGGATAGGGCTAGAAATGTTAAATTGAAACCTTAATAAATATTTTAAATATAAATGAATATGTTAATTAATTATTTAAATAATATTAAGGTTATTAAAAATATATTTAAACTTAATTAAATAATTGAAAGGTTGTATTTAATTAATTCTATAGGATGATAAAAGTGTGAAAATAAAAAAGGTCAAGTGAATATTTATTTATAAGTGGATATTGTATTCTTTTTGGTAAAATGAAAGGAAGAAAATCCCATGCCTTTTTTTTTGGTTGAGTTGTGTTTGAGTGGATGTGGAGTAAATGTGGGCTGCATGAATGAGTTAACTTAGGAAATTGTGGGCTATCGTGGGCTACTCACATATATAAGAGGAGGGGAGTCGTATCGAGGAGCTCATGTTATTTTGGAGGTACTTCATTTTACTCTAAACTTTAGGCCTTGATTGACTGTGCACATATTTTCATGTTGTCCTTTCTTGCAGGAGGAGAAAGAATGCCATCTCTCTTACTTTTGAGATCTCATTGAATGCACATTTTGTTTTGTTTTTTTTTCTTTCCTTTTTTCTTTCTTTTTCTCCTTTCATTTTCTCTTTTTTCCTCTCTTCTCCCTCCCTCTTCTGTAGTCGACGGCGCGCTGCACGCAGGAGCAGAGAGAGAAAGACAGAGAGAGGGGGAGAGAGAGAGAGAGAGAGAGAGAGAGAGAGAGAGAGAATTTTAAATTTTTTTAATAACTTTTTTATTTTTTTCCTTTCTTTTTTCCCTCGTTTCTCCCTCCCTCTACTGCAACCAGCGGCAGGCACTACACGCAGGAGCAAAGAGAGAGAGAGAGAGAGAGAGAGAGAGAGAGAGAGAGAGAGAGAGAGAGAGAGAGAGAGAGAGAGAGAGAGAGAGAGAGAGAATGAGAGAGAGATTTTTTTATTTTTATTTTATTACTTTTTAATTTTTTTCCTTCTTTTTTCCCCCTCACTTCTCCCTCCCTCTACTGCAATCGGCGGCGCACTGCACATAGGCGCAGAGAGAGAGAGAGAGAGAGAGAGAGAGAGAGAGAGAGAGAGAGAGAGAGAGAGAGAGAGAGAGATTTTATTTATTTTTCTTTTTCTTTTTTATATTATATTATAAATTTATTTTATTTATATACATTTTACTTTCATTTAATTTATGTAATGCATATGCATTAAGTATATTGATTATATATGTTTGAGATGAATGGTTTATATGTATATGTGTATATGTGAATGGTTAGTGTGCTTATGTATTTTTGTTTAGTATGTGTGTGCTTGATGTTTAATGATATGAAGTGTATGTTTAGTGCATGTGATTAGTATGTTTTTATTAAGAATATCTATGAGTGTGTGTGTTTTTAATTAATAGATTTTCCAATAAGTAACTTATTTAGGTTCATGTTTGAATGCAATGAAAAGATAAATATTGAATATAGTAGTTAGATTTAATAAATAGATGATTAAGATGATTACATAAATGTTTGATATATTTACCTAAAAATGTTTTATGTTTTCCAGGATAGCAGAAGAAGGGATTAGAAGTTGCCATGTTTCCTCATCTTTCCCATTGATTTTTTCCCGATCTTATATTCCATTGTTACCTTTCCTAACTTCTTTACTTATTATCCAAATTCTCTATTCTCAATCATTAGGATTCATTTAGCTTTTGATTTTATTCCATCTGATCATATCTATTCATTTACCTTTTCCTATCCATTAGCCCATCTTTTGCAATCCATACTTAGCTTAGACATGATAGAAGTTTATTTATTATGATACTAAGTGTATGTTAAATGCATTGGATTTAATTCATTAGCATGCTAGAAGTATGCATGTTATATGTATGCGTGTATGCATTTTAGGTATGTATGCATGTATGCATGTTAGATAAATGCATGTTAGATGTATGCATGTATGCATGTATGCATGTATGCATGTACGCATGTTAGGTATGTATGCATGTAAGACATGTATGCATGTTAGATGTATGCATGTATGCATGTATGCATGTATGCATGTTAGGTATGTTTGTATGTATGCATGATAGGTATGTATGCATGTATGCATGTTAGGAATGTATGCATGTATGTATGTAAGATATGTATGCATGTTAGATGTATGCATGTATGCATCTTAGATGTATGCATGTTGGATGTATGCATGTTAGGGATGTATGCATGTATGCATGTAAGATATGTATGCATGTAGATATGTATGCATGTTAGGTATTTATGCATGTGAGATATGTATGCATGTTAGATGTATACATGTATGCATGTTAGGTATGTATGCATGTGAGATATGTATGCATGTTAGATGTATGCATGTATGCATGTTAGGTATGTATGCATGTGAGAAATATTTGCATGTTAGATGAATGCATGTGTATGCATGTGGAGTTAGTGTATGCATGTGTATGAGAAGTTTGTTATGTATGTGAAGTTAGTGTAAGCATATGAAGTTTATGCATGTGCATATGATAGGTACATGTGTGCATGAGTGAGAGATGTATATTAGAATGTGTGCATAAGTAATGAATGTATGTGAACATAAGTGGTGTGTGCATGTGTGCATGAAAATGTGCATGTATATTAGAAATGTGCATGTATAGAAGTGATAAATGTATGCATATGTGTAAGAGTGCATGAGTGCATGTGCATATATGAAGTAGATAGGTAATAAGAATGAATGTATGTGCTTATGAGATATATAAGAAAGTTAATTAACTTAAGCTAGCATAAGTTTAAAATATGTTAAGTTTTGAATTAAAATGTATAAATGAGTGTTTTTTATTCATGAAAACATACTTATCGGTTCATGTTATTTTGTAGCTTTTGATGAACAAAAGATTGGACAGAAAATACGAAGCTGGGATTTTGTTGCTTGTTTCTCTTTCTTAGCTAGTTTAAAAATATTAATACATTTATTAGCATTTATCTTTACATGTCTGACAAAGCATCTACAAGTAGTACTTCTATTGAACCTGATTTACCTTCTTCTTTATTAGAAATACTTTTTCCTATTCCACTAGAGGTTATTGTTTCACAAAATACAATAAATAATACAATTAATGAAGAATTAGTTAAGGATTGTGTCATAGAGGAAACTTTGTATTCGCTAGATTATGATCGTCGATTGCCTAGAGTGTTACCTTTGATTTCAATTGTTTTACCCGACCCTGAAAATAGTGAAGTTCTATTTCCTCCACTCGTAAATAGAAATATTGATTGTTCCCAATTAGATGCAAACGAAACTGAAATTGTTAAAGATAGAGTAACTAGTGAAGAGTTGATCCTTCCGTCTTATAAAGATGCACTCAATAGGTATAGAAACGCACTTCCTTATGGTCCTTAGTAAAAGTATGTGCCTTGCCATAGACACCCAGCGTGCACCATTAGCGAGACAGTTGTCTTGATCCACCAGCCGTCGCGAATCGCTCCCACTTTTTGAACCCGACGTGAAATACGGCACGATAGGACATGTATAATTTCTTTTCCTTTTTGCATATGCAATAGTTTAGGATAAGCGGATGCAGCATCTTTTAGTGGTTCATCTTGTAGAGGCAGTACTCAAAAACCTTGTAATTCCCTGGGTGTTGAGTTATGCTTTGAGCACCTCCATGGGAATAGGCAAGTAGTTCAGCTTCGTCTTGCCACCCCTACCATCAAGACCTTGAAGAAAAAATTATGTTTACATGCACAACATTTAGTTTTTTTTTGTATTAGACATTTATTTTACTTAACAATGTATACTTGAATTTATCATGTGCACTTTAGCTTCGTCATCAAGCATGAGGTATATTCACTAAACTTAAAATCTGTTTGTTGCTATTTTAGTAGGACTTAAAAAATAGTCTTTAGAAGAAAGAATTTAAAATATTAGGATTTTTTTTTTCAAATCTGTTTTAGAATAATACGACTTTACTTTGAAATTTCAACAGAACTTTCATTAGAAAGTTATTAGCTACTTTACGAGAATTATTAAAAGGATTTTAGTTTTAGCAAAACTAGAATAAAATAATTTAATTAACTTGGTAAGAGACCAAAAAACAAGAGTACAAGAGGAAATTAAACATTTTGTTAAAAAACTTAAGTCTAATTCAAATATACAAAATAAAATGGATGAATTATTTCAAAATATGATGTCTGAAACTCAAGGGTAGAAAGTAGTAGAGGTGATGCTTAAGGAAAAAGGGAAGTTCACTGGGGTAAATATGACTAATTATCTAGATACATTTGAAGATATAGCAAAATTGCATGGTTTGCGTGTATCTAAGTGGGTAACTTATCCAGTGAGTCTTGCCATAGGGTTAGCTATAAGTGTAATTGAACCTCATAGTGAGCTTGAATGGGATGACTTTAGGAAATAAATGCATAAGGAGTTCTACCTTGATGATTATAGTCAGCATAGTAGAGAAGGGTGTTGGGAATGATGAATGGACACTCCAAGAGAATGAGTAGGTACTGCCAAATCCTGCTTTGTACCAGCCCTTTCTTGCTTCAAAGTTGATAAGTGGACCTCCTTAGTTTTCCAATGACACCAAAACATGACCTATGTACTTTGGAAATGATGTATGTAAAGATTGAATCAAAACAGACAACTTTGAACTTCAAGCTTTCAAGAAAACCTTCTATTTTTGACTTGATATCTGCTGTATCTTTTGCTCAGTATGACCAGCACAGTAGGAATTGGAAAAATTCCTTTTAGGGGTATTTATTTAGCTTAGCAAGCTAACTATTCCAAGTGGAGTGACTTAAAAAGATTAACTATGCTCAGAGAAATCAATTTAGCAAGTAAACCTTTACCCCCGATTTTTTAGGACTGTTATAGACTTTGACCAGTGATCACCTCGACGAGCTTTTCTCTGAAAGGGCTGAATAGAATTTCTTCAAATTTTGATAGCATGTAGACAAATTTGCGTTGGTTTCAATAAGCTATATATCTTTGAATTTTGTGGTGAAATGAGTGAGATATGCTCTCCACAAGCTGAAAGACTTTCAAGTACTATGATAGAGAACTCAGAAATGAATAATGTAGATATATGTATTAATGAACACTTGTATACAATGCCATAGGCATGAATATCATTGCCTAATGGTGTACAGAGGTGTGGGCTAGAGTGTACACCTCACACACACTCAAAATTGATAATGAGAATCTCGAAAAGTGACTAGCTTACATGCGACTTTTTCCTTAGAGTTTATATAAGAGTTTACTATCAATTTGAATTTGAATTCAAATTTCGCTCTCTTCTAAAAAGTGTTCCTCCATTAAAGGAGATATTCCATCAATCAAAGCTAACTTTTTCACGAGTTCTTTTTGGTAGATGTATACAAAGATTCCAAGTCAAAAATGTGACTTTTACAAAATGGGTAAAGAGGTAATTAACTACTAGCATTGGTTCACATGCTTCTCCATATATGAATGTACTTCAAGCCAAATGTGTAGGCTTGTGAATTGCACCAACAACTCCCCCTCAAGCCAGACATCTTGACTTGGTCTTCATTCTTCAATCTTCATGTATATCCTGCAATCCAATCATTGATTTGAACCTGCAAAGTTTGGTTCCATCCAAAGCTTTAGTTAACAAATCCGCACACTGCATGTTGGTTGATACATAAGTGAGTTGAATGTCCTTGCTTAATAGTTTCTCTCTCACATAGTGGTAATGGACCTCTATATGTTTGGTCCTAGCATGATAGATAGGATTAGCTGCAAGATGAAGTGAGCTTGTATTATCTCCGAAGATCAAAGGTGATCTAGTATACAAACCCAATTATGTATACAATAGCTTGATCCATGTAGCTTCTTGAGTGGCATTTGCCAATCCTCTATACTCTGCCTCTGTAGAAGATAAAGCAATAGTAGGTTGCTTCTTTGAAGACCATGATATTGGTTTATCACCTGCAAATGAAATGTATCTAGAAGTGCTCCTCCTATCATCCTTGCATCGAGCCCAATCAGCATCTGAATAAATCTTGATATCCAAGTCTAAAGTGTAAGGGAAATATAAACCATGATGTTGTGTACCCTTGAGATACTTTAATATCCTTTTGGCAGCCTCCAAGTGAGGTGCTCTAGGCTTGTGTATGAACTAACTTAGCACACTAACTCCATATGAAATATCTATCCTTGTTAAGGTAGCATAATTCAGACTACCCACCATGCTTTGATAACCTGTAATGTCATCACCTTCATGGGCACTTAGTTTTAGGTTTACCTCCATTGGAGTACTTGCAACTTTGGCATCCTGCAAATGAAACTTCTTCAACATATCCTATATGTACTTTTTCTGAGTAATGTAGATTCTAGAGTTAGTGTAGACTAACTCAAGTCCAAGAAAATACTTTAGTAGACCAAGATCACTGATCTTGAACTCCTTCATCATCTGGTTCTTGATTTTTCTGAATCCATTGACATCATTACCTATAAGTATGATATCATCAACATATACACATAGGTATATTACCTCTGAATTACTCCTCTTTATGAATAGAGAAGTGTCTGCCTTGCTCACGACAAAACCTTGGTCTTGAAGGTATGTGGTTAATATGTGATTCCATGCCCTAGGTGCCTGCTTCAATCCATAAAGATCTTTATTCAATTTGCACACATATGTTACCTTGTTTGGATCCTCATAGCCAGGAGGTTGTGACATATATACCTCCTCTAAAATCCATCCATTCAAGAAAGCATTTTTTACATCCAATTGGTACATGTTCCAATTTTCTGATGCAGCCACACTCACCAACACCCTGATAGTTGGCATCTTGGCCACAAGTGAGAATATTCTTCATAGTCAATGCCTTGGGTATGTGCAAAACCCTTGGCCACCAATCTGGCTTTGTACCTGCTTATTGACCCATCAAAATTTCTTTTGATTTTATAGATCCATCTGGATCCAATTACCTTCATGGAGTCTTTCTTTGGTACTACTTCCCATGTGTCACTTTCCTTGAGTGCTTCAATCTCCTCATCCATAGCTTCTTTCCATTCTGTCTTGGTCATGGCTTCTTCATATGATCCTGGTTCTTCAATTGACAAGTCTTTGGCAAGATAAACAAAGTGTTTAGTAACAAGAGATGTATCATACCCATATTTGATAGGTTTTTTGCTCTCCCTTTGTGATATTTTGATTGATTGGTTTGAAGATTCAGGTATGTCTTCAAGTTTCTTCATCTTAAGCTTGCCTTTGGACTTCCATGCCTTGAACTCTTCAAGGTTGATAATGTCTTCTTCATCTAAATTGGAGTCTTCATTCTGAGTAGGTTCCTCCTTTGCAAGACTTAGAAACTCCTCCTCCAAGTCATAGGGTAGTTTAAACTTCCTGCATTCATTCTCCCCAATAATCATTTTCATCAAAGACAACATCTTCACTAACCATAAATCCCTTATTGGAAGGATTGTAAAACCTGTATACTTTTTTATTTAGATCATATCCAATAAAGATGCACTTCTCAGCCTTAGGGTCTAGCTTAGCTCTTATCTGAGAAGGAATGTGTACATATGCTACACATCCAAATATCCTGCAATGATCAAGTGAGGGTCTCTTTCCATGCCATGCTTCATAGGGAGTCATCCCATCAAGGGACTTAGATGATAACCTGTTTAATAGGTAAGTGGCAGTAGAAATACTCTCTGCCCATAAGTAGTTAGGTAATTTTTTCTCATTCAACATAGACCTAGCTGTTTCAACAATCAACCTATTTCTTCTCTCAACTACCCCATTTTGTTCAGGAGTATACCTTGTGGTGATTTCTCTCTTAATTCCTCTGTCCTGCAAGAATTCTTCAAACTCATTGGAGAAGTACTCACCTCCTCCATCTGACCTTAGCCTCTTTAGATTTTTCCCTGTCTGATTCTCAACAAGTGCAAGATATTTTTTAAAGCAATTATACACTTCATCCTTGTGCTTCATGAAGTACAATACAGTCCACCTGCTATAATCATCAATAAAAGATACATAGTACCTTGATCCTGAGATTGAGGGGTCTTTGCTTGGTCCCCATACATCTGTGTGGACAAGTTCTAGATAGTCCTCATGCATGTAGCCTTTCCTTGAGAAGGGTAACCTGTGAGACTTTCCAAATCGACAAGCACCACATTTATATATCATGTGTTGTTTGGAAATATTGGGTATTCCAATTACACATTGATCCCTGCATATCTCTTTCAATGTTCTTTCTCCTACATGCCCTAATCTTTTATGCCAAATCTCAAGCTCTGAAAGTGTTTGATCTTTATAACTGTATAGTGCAATATTCTTTGTGTCTTCTAGCTCAAAAGTGAAAAGTCTACCTCATTTTTCTCCTTTTTCTATTCTCTTGAACCCCTGCTTGGGATCCTCCACAAATGCTCCAAATTGGTTGAATCTAACCTGCAAACCTTTCTCCACAATCTGTCCAACACTCATCAAGTTTTTGGTAATGGTTGGTACATATAGTACCCTACTCAACAAATTCTGATTTCCATCACAAGTCTTAACATTTCCAACTTTAACTACTGAGTGCTTGGTGTCATCACCTGTTTGTACTTGATGCTTACCTCTTGGTTCTTCAAGGTCAGAGAGTAGAGCTACATTGCCAGCCACATGATTTGAGCATCCTGAGTCAATGTAGTATAGGTGGTCATCATTTATACCTGGTTTTGAAGTCATGTTCATGATCAGAAGAGAATCATCTTGCTCTTCTGTATAATTGTTGTAATCCTTTTTGGTTTTGAATCCTCCTTTGTAGTTGCCATTGTAATTGTTGTTGTAGTTGTTATTGTAGTTGTTGTTGTATCCTTGATGATGGTTGAATCTGCCTCTTGACTGTGAGTATCCACCTCTTTGATATCCTCTTCCTCTCTGATTCTTGTAATTCCTGAAACACTCATATGTAGTATGATTTGATAAACCATAAATGTTGCATGGTGAGGAGTTATGGGATCTCCCCCTACCTTGCTTATCTCCTCTGCCCCTTCCTCTTGATGATCTACCTCTCCCTACATAGTTGACTTGGGAGGTAGTGCCTTCATCTTCTATCTTCTTGTTCTTGCGTTTATCTTTAGATTTACTTTTATCAGTGTATAGGGAAGAAGAGCTATTACCTTTGGATGTGTCTCCATTCTTGTTGAGCTTGGCTTCATGAGTAAACAATTGCCCCATGAGAGTTGTAAGATTTGGAATTTGCATGTCCATGTAAAGATCCATGGCAATGGTGAAGCTTTCCCATTTGTCATCAGCTTTGATCCCATTGATCACTTGCCTTACTATCTGCTCTTCTTCAATCTCTTCTCCTATGCTTGCTAACTGATCTGCTACATCTTTAATCTTGGTTATAAACTCTGAGATAGCCTGCTTAGGTTGCTTCCTTAGAGTAGTGAATTCAATCCATAATTGATTTTTTTTGGCCCTTGTGTTGGAAGAAAAATAGGATGACAAGGTTTCCCAGGTCTCTTGGGATGTCTTATAGTTTCTAATATGTGGCAAAAGAAAATCAGAGATGGAGTTGAGTAAGTAAGACCTTGCTAATGCATCCTTGGCACACCATGTGTTGAGCTTTTCATGTTCTTCCTTTGTTGGTAGTCCTCTAGTTTTGAATGAGGGCAATTCCTCATCTCCTGAGATGTATCCATAAAGACTCCTTCCTTGTAGGTATTTCTTCATCCTTAGAGACCATGCCTGATAATTGTTCCTGTCCAATTTATCAATAAATGAAGGAAAACCATCTCCCATTTTACCTTAGCTTGCTCTGATACCACTGTTGGGAATGATGGATGGGCATGTAGCTACTGCCGAATCCTACTTTGTATCAACCCTTTCTTGCTTCAGAGTTGATAAGTGGACCTCCTTAGTTTTCCAATGACACCAAAAAATGACATATGTATTTTGGAAATGATGTATGTAAAGATTGAATCAAAACAGACAACTTTGAACTTCAAGCTTTCAAGAAAACCTTCTATTTTTACTTGACATCTGTTGTATCTTTTGCTCACTATGACCAGCATAGTAGGAATTGGAAAACTTTCTTTTAGGGGTATTTAATTATCTTAGCAAGCTAACTATTCCAAGTGGAATGACTTAAAAAGATTGACTATGCTCAGAGAAATCAATTTAGCAAGTAAACCTTTACCCCTGATTTTTTAGGATTGTTACAGACTTCGACCAGTGATCACCTCGACGAGCTTTTCTTTGAAATGGCTGAATAGAATTCCTTAAAATCTTTAGAGCACGTGGAAAACGTTGAGCGGGTTCCAACAAGCTATAGGTCTTTGAATTTGGTGGAGAAATGAGTGAGATATGCTCTCCACAAGTTGACAAACTTTCAAGTACTATGACAGAGAACTCAAAAATGAACAATGTAGATATATGTATTAATGAACACTTGTATACAATGCCATAGGCATGAATATCATTGCCTAATGGTGTAGAGAGGTGTGGGCTAGAGTGTAGACCTTACATACACTCAGAATTGACAATGAGAAGCTCGTAAAGTGACTAGCTTACCCGCGACTTTTTCCTTAGAGTTTATATAAGAGTTTACTATCAATTTTAATTTGAATTCAATTTTGGCTCTCTTCTAAAAAGTGTTCCTCCATTATAGGAGATATTCCATCAATCAAAGCTAACTTTTTCACGAGTTCTTTTTCGTAGATGTATACAAAGATTCCAAGTAAAAAATGTGACTTTTACAAAATGGGTAAAGAGGTAATTAACTACTAGCATTGGTTCCCATGCTTCTCCATATATGAATGTACTTCAAGCCAAATGTGTAGGCTTGTGAATTGCACCAACAAAGGGTTCATGAAATGGCTTAGCACTTCTAAGACTCAGATTTCCCTTACACAATTGCACGGTGAGTTTATGAAAAGGTTTTCACAGTTGCTAGAACAGGATAAGACTGCACTCACACCTGACATAGTCCTATATTTTCTAAAGGTATTACCTTCTGATATTAGAAGTGAAGTTGAAAGGAGGCTTGAGGAACCCGAAAAAAGATATGGCCTTACGGATGATTGGGGAGCATTAAAACAAGTAGTAGAGGCAGTAGCCAAAATGAAACAAAGGCAAATATCACTTATGATATCAATCTAAGTTTCCCACCAGTATATCCAACTAATCCAATTCCTAAATCTAGTATAAATTCTAGTACCACTGAATAAGCCTCTACATCAAAAATTCCTAGTGAACTACAATTTGAAATATTATTTAGTAAATTAGATAATATGATGCAGATGCATACAAATATGTCTAAAGAAGTAGCTACACTTCAAAATACAGTCTCTTTATTAAACTCTCAAAATAGAACAATTTTAGGACCCCAATTTACTAATGCCCCTCAAATAAATCCAATGCCTGTAGCACCTTTTATGACTCAACCAATAGCTCAAAGTAATGAACGGAGGGGCGCACCCACCCGATGATGTGTTTGGTGCGACTCTACAGAACACATGTCCTACGCTTGTGAAGCTTTAAAAGAAGCAAAGGAAAGGAAGCTAGTAATAGATATAGATAAAAAATTATGTGACTACCGCACCCATCTTCCATTAGTTGTAAATTGGGGAACAGAGGGTATGCAAAAATTATATGAAAATTTATCTGAAGCTCAAAAAAATTCTTCCACAGTTAGGTTAGAATGTGACGAGAGTGATTTAGAAGATGAAAACTCTAATGAAACTAAAAATTATTCAATTGAAGCACTAATAAAATCCAAGGATGATATAATGCATAAAATAGCATGGGACTCACCTATTGATCATTTCTCGATCTTTTCACATATAGCAAATATGGAAGAGAAGAGAAAACGGGGTAAAACTCAGGATATAGATGAAACCAATCGAAGGGTAACTAGAAAACAGTTAAGCGAAGAACCTAAAAATGTTCAGTTTAAGGAAAACAAAAATTTAGACTCAAATGAACAAAAAAGAAGAGAAATAAGGGAGGGAAAACAACCTGAAATATCAAACAAACCTTTATATTCAAAGCCTAGTGAACAAACAGAACAAAATAAGGAAAAAACAAAGAAACCTAAACGAATCCCTAAATCCATTTTAACCTTAGAATAGAATAGAAAAATGATGCAAACGAAATACTTTTGAAAAGTCAAGTGACTATGTCGCTTGAACAATTATTTTCTATAGCAAAACTTGAATGCAAAGAAAACTTTATAAAAATGAATAAGAGAAAAAGATTCCCATTTAATACTCATATTGAAATGCAAGAAAATGTAGATGTGTCCCACATATCAAAAGATCTTCTTTCTTCTGACTCTGATGATGAGGAAGAAAGTGAAAGTTATGTCAATAAAAATTTTCTAGGTCCGACTCTTCTAGATAATGTAAATGAACAATTTGAAAGTAATTATAAAAAGAGTTTTTGGGCTATAGGAACGCCTGAAATAAAAGTAAACTTAGGAGATAAAAAAAAGTCATATATAGCCTTAGCTTTATTAGACTCAAGTTCTGAAATTAATGTAATCTCAAAAGAATTGTATGATAAATTTAAATGGCCAATAGATAAACAACATAGGTGGATAATGAGAACGGCAGATAATGGATGTGGTGCACTTTTAGGAGCTTGTGCAAACATCCCAATTGTATTAGGAGGAATAACTAAAACTTTTAATTTATTTTTTTATTCAAGATAATTGCTCTTACGAAATCATTTTAGGACAACCATTTATTTGTGAAACACGAATGGAAATGAAAGTAATGGAAGATGGCTCTGCATATGCTAGAATCAGGTCAAAAGATGATTTGCAATCATTACAAGTCATGACTATAAATCCAAACCACACCAGAAATTGGGAACAAAAATTAGAAAAACACCAATCCGATCACAAGAGAAGTTGAATGAGAGTGATCTACCTCTTTGTGAATCTGAGACTTATTTTGATCAGAATTTTTATTAGACGCCATTGTTGAGCGGGACAATAGTGGTAATTGGTTTGAAATGTCGTAAAAATATGTACATAAATTGGAAAGTTTTCATGTATATTTTACATCCTCAAAAGTACAATTTTTAAATAGTAAAGATATTCCTAAGAAGATAATGAAAAAACATGAAAAATATTTTCAAAGTAAAGATTATATGTCTACAAATGAACATATTGAAAATATAATTGAAACATCTTTTTGTTCTTCTTTACTTGATGAAATTAATCAAACTTTACATGATGAAAAATTGTTGGAGATAGACGTCTGCGAAAGCACGTGAACAACACAAGGAAGAAGAAGAAGCTTGGAGCACAAACACACAATACTGAATGTATTACTAGAGAATGTACAAAGATAAGTAGCCCATTAGGGCAATAGGCATATATACAAGTAGGTGAAAAAAAACCTCCTAAAGAGGGAAAAAAGTGCCCCGGTGGTCCTAGTGTGTTCATACACATCACTACCTAAATATATCAACAAATCCCCCCTAGGAGTGATGCGGTGAACAAGGAGCTGGCACTCATGTATAAGGAAGTGCCAAGATATGTGGAAATCACTCCACAAAAGGAAGTAAGCCCAAAGCTTTGCGGAAAGCTTCAAACTTCTCCGTAGGCAGAGCCTTCGTTAAAAGGTCTGCAATGTTCTCCTGCGTGGGCACATATGCCAAGCTGATCTCCCGAGTAGAGAACCTCCCCCTAACATAGTGATAATGCACCTCAATGTGCTTAGTGTGAGCATGGAACACAGGGTTCCTCACAACTGCCAATGCGCTCTGACTGTCAGTGAAGATGGTGGTGGCTGAAGACTGGCCAACACCCAAATCAGCCATAAGCCGTCTGAGCCACACACACTCATCAGTCGCTGTGAAAGCTGCCCTATACTCAGCTTCACAACTGGAAGTGGTCACAGTAGGCTGCTTCTTGCTCAACCAAGATATACATGAGCTACCAAGCATGAAGCGAAAACCATTGGTGGACACATGAGTGTCATAGCAACCAGCCCAATCTGAGTCAGAAAAAGCATGGAAATTTGGCGGTAGTGATCCCCCCTTGGGATAAAACAACCCAAGTAGCCGAGTACCACTCAAGTAGCGAAAGATGCGCTTAACCGCCTTGCAATGCGTGACTCCTGGGCAATGCATAAACCTGCTCATCTGCGAGACAGCAAACTGAATATCTGGCTGAGTAATGCATAAGTAAATCAAGCATCCAACAACCTGCTGATAGAGAACAACATCAAATGCATCTCTAGCATCATGAAGACTCAATCGTAAACCTGTCTCCATAGGAGTGGTAATAGGCTTACAGTCTTCAAGGCCAAAATGTTGCAATAATGTGTTAATATATTTCGTTTGACACAAAGCCATTCCACCATCAACTTGCATAAACTGAATGCCCAAATAGTGATGCAAATGCCCCAAATCAGACATCTCAAATGAGGCATGCAAATCAGCCTTGAAATCATCAATATGCTTCTCAATAGGACCAGTGAGCAACATGTCGCCAACATAGACAACAATGATCAGAAACACATCATTAGCACACTTAACAGATAAGGTGCTTTCAGTTGGACTGTTCTCAAAACCATGTGCAACCGGATAGGCATGTATCTTCTCATACCAAGCACGTGGTGCTTGCTTTAAACCATATAATGCCTTCTTTAACTTGCACACCTGGTTTTCATGCCCTTTCTACACAAAGCCACCGAGCTGAAAAACATACACTTCTTCATGGAAGGCACCATTCAAAAATGTTGTTTTAATGTCCAACTGATGTACATTCCAACCATGATGGGCTGCAAGTGCACAAATGCTCCGAACAGTAGTCATACGGCATGTAGGTGCAAAGGTCTCATCAAAATCAATGCCTCTTTCCTGCGCATAACCCTTTGCAACAAGCCTAGCCTTATACCTATCAACTGTACCATCAGGTTTACACTTCAACTTGTATACCCACTTAGTGCCAATGGCCTTCTTGCCAAGAGGCAAGTCACATAAATACCATGTACCATTCTTCATTATAGCATCATATTCAGATTGCATAGTAGCCATCCAATTTTTTGAATTTTGTGCTTCATCAAAAGAAACAGGCTCATTCTCATCATAGAGACTAGACGTAAATCTGCATCAGAAATGGAATGATCTGCATCATCATATGAAACCTGCAAAGGCTGAGAAGTTGCCTCATTAGGACCAGCACTAGACTGTCCACCTGTAAAAAGAGGCATCAAAGTATCATACATGTCTTTGGAGCTAACAAATGTCTCCTTAGTACATGAAAGCAATGGCTGAATAGCATCTTCCACAAAGACAACATCACGGCTAACCAGAATGCGTTTAGTCTATGGATGATACAGACGATAGCCTTTACTTTCAGAACTATACCCAACGAAAATACATTTTACTGCCTTATCATCCAATTTTTTTGCGATGTTGTTCGGGCACTAGTGTATATGCCAAATAACCAAAAACACGCAGATGAGCAACACATGGCTTGCGGTCATGCCAAGCCTCATATGGAGTGATAGACTGCAGTGCTTTAGTGGAACACTTGTTCAGTACATATGCTGCACACATGACAACCTCAAGCCAAAAACTATGTGGTAAAGCCTGACTCTTGACCATGCACCTCGCCATCTCCATGAGTGACATGTTCTTTCGTTCAGCAACTTCATTCTGTTGAGGTATATACGGCACTGTACACTGGTGTTTTATCCCACGTTCAGCCAGAAATGCATTAAAATCAGAAGACATATATTCCCCCCCTCGATCAGAACGGAGGGTGCCCATTTTACATGTTGATAGATTTTCAGCCAAAACCAAAAACTTTTTAAAGCACATGAACACTTCGGACTTTGCTTTGAGTGGATATACCCATGCATGCCTGGAAAAATCATCAATGGAAGTCATGAAGTAAAGATAATTTTCAAAAGAAGGTGTCTGCATAGGACCACATACATCACTATGTACAAGCTGCAATTTCTGAGTAGCCCGAACTGAACCATCTTTTGGAAAGGATGAATGCTACATTTTGCCCAAAATACAGCCTTCACAAACATGTTTTCCAAGTGCCTCAAGTTTGGGCAACGAGGACACCATTTCAGATTTCTGCAGGCGTAGCAAACTAGCAAAATTCAGATGACCAAAGCATGCATGCCAAAGCTTTGCATCTGACATAGCCTGAGAATCATTTACTGGATATGCCAAATCATTTACAGATCTTTCATAGTCTATGAGCTTATACAGCCCACAACATAGGATGCCAGAAGCAATAATCACATCGCCATTTGACAGATCATGAACTGTACACCTATCATCAACAAATTTCACAACCAAGCCAATCTTGGCTAATGCAGAAAGAGATAACAGGTTCTTTTTGATCCCTGGCACAAATAAAGCATCTGACAAAGTGAAAGAACTACCATCAGCAGTAGTCAAAATGATCTTACCAACTCCCATAACAGGATAAGAGGAGTTGTTGGCGCATGTAACAGTATTCCCTGTAGGGGTAAGCTCGAGTGACGAGAAGAAATTGTGCTGCGAGGTAATATGTTTGGTCGCCCCATTGTCAAAATACCAAACATCTGAGTCTACTGCAGACATGCACTGCTCATGAGAAGATGGGTCAAATCTGCAGACAGTAGTAAACACCCATTCTTTAGAGGCCTTTGCAACAACCATTCCAGCCTCTTTCTTCTTTGCCTCTTTAGCAGCTAGTTTTGGACAGTTCTTTATGGTATGATCATTCCCTTTACAGTACTTACAAAACAATTTCTGCTTTTCTCATTTCTTCTCATCTTTATCAATCATTTTTGGTGTAGAGGCCTCTGCAACAACCATTCCAGCCTCTTTCTTCTTTGCCTCTTTAGCAGCTAGTTTTGGACAGTTCTTTATGGTATGATCATTCCCTTTACAGTACTTACAAAACAATTTCTGCTTTTCTCATTTCTTCTCATCTTTATCTTCCTTCTTTGAATATGCAGAATTAGTAGATTTCTGCTTACTAGTTGAAGAGCTCCATTTTCCTTTGCCCTTCTGACTAGCCATGAAAGCTTGATCTGCAACTTGCATAATGGAGCTGTTTTGCCTGGGCTGATCTTCCACTACAACATATCGAGGGAATACCGACGGTCAGTGTACCGACGGTCAGCTGTCGGCGTCGGTATACCCCTCAAAGAATTTGGGAAAGCTGTTTTTCCTCAAAAAGACAGCGTCGGTATGAGCATCGGTATAAGCGTCAGTATACGCGTCGGTATTCTTCTGTAACTACCGACGCTTATACCGATGCTCATACCGACGCTCTCTTTTAAACCGAGCCCGAACCTGAAATTCGTCATTCTGAACGTTGAATCTGGAGCTTCTTCTTTCGGGTTTGCACATGCCAACAGTAGAGATCTCTGTTTGTCATCCTCTCTCTCTCTCTCTTTCCCTCTCTCCCTCCCTTCTCTCTCTCTCTCTCCCTCTTTCTCTCTCTCTCCCTCTCTCCCTCCCTTCCCTCTCTCTCTCTCTCCCTCCCTCCCTCTCTCTCACTATCTCTCTCTCTCTCCCTCTCTCTCTCTCTCACTCTCTCCCTCCTCTCTCTCACTCTCTCTCTCTCTCTCTAAACAGACCTCTATCTTGTTAGATCTGAAGTTTTGGTAAGTAGATCGCACATATTGTAAAACTCTTTTTTCTTTTTCTATGTTTTTTCTTTACTAATATGTTCTTTGTTTGGTTTTGCAAGAGATTTTGACATCAAATGTTTGGAAATTCGACAAAGAAGAACTTCAAGTAGATTTTGCCGACCGTGATTCAAACAATTCTCTCTCTTTCCCTCTCCTTCCCTCTCTATCTCTCTAAACACACCTCTATTTTCATAAATCTGACACTTTGGTAAGTAATCGCACATATTGTATCACTCTGTTTTTTTTCTTTATGTTTTTGGTTTTCTAATATCTTCTCTCTTTAGTTTTGCAGGAGATTTTTGAGATCAAATCTTTGGAAATTCAACGAAGGAGAACTTCAAGTGGATTTTGACAACCTTAATTCAAAAATTACATCAATTTAAGTAAGACATATATCACTCTTTTATCTTTCTTTATATTTTTGTTTTCTAACATCGATCTTCTCTCTTTATTTTTGTTTGAGAGAGAGAGAGAGGGATATGCATATGCATACATACATGCATATGCATACATGCATGCATGCATATGCATACATGCATGCATGCATATGCATACATACATGCATGCATATGCATACATACATGCATGCATACATGCATGCATATGAATACATGCATGCATATGTATACATACATGCATGCATGTGTATACATACATACATGCATGAATGCATATGAATACATGCATATGCATACATGCATATGCATACATGCATGCATATGCATACATGAATGCATATGCATACATGCATGCATATGCATACATGAATGCATATGCATACATGCATGCATATGCATACATACATGCATGCATACATGCATGCATGCATGCATATGCATACATGAATGCATATGCATGAATGCATATGCATACATGAATGCATATACATACATGCATGCATGCATATGCATACATGAATGCATATGCATACATGCATGCATATACATGAATTCATATACATACATGCATGCATGCATATACATACATGAATGCATATACATACATGCATGCATGCATATACATACATGAATGCATATACATACATGCATGCATGCATATGCATGCATGAATGCATATGCATACATGCATGCATGTGCATACATACATGCATGCATGCATGCATACATGCATGCATATGAATACATGCATGCATATGTATGCATACATGCATTCATGCATATGCATACATGCATGCATATGCATACATACATGCATTCATGCATATGCATATATGCATGCATACATGCATACATGCATGCATGCATACATGCATACATGCATGCATGCATGCATATGCATACATGAATGCATATGCATACATGAAAGCATATACATACATGCATGCATGCATATGCATACATGAATGCATATGCATACATGAATGCATATACATACATGCATGCATGCATATGCATACATGAATGCATATGCATACATGCATGCATATGCATGCATATGCATACATGGATGCATATGCATACATGAATGCATGCATATACATACATGAATGCATATACATACATGAATGCATATACATGCATGCATGCATGCATATGTATACATGAATGCATATGCATACATGAATGCATATGCATACATACATGCATACATGCATGCATATGAATACATGCATGCATACGTATGCATACATGCATGCATGCATGCATATGCATACATAAAATGCATGCATGCATATGTATATATGCATGCATACATGCATGCATACATGCATGCATATGCATACATGCATGCATGTATGCATATATGCATGCATATGCATACATGCATGCATGCATATGCATACATGCATGCATGCATATGCATACATGAATGCATATGCATACATGAATGCATATGCATACATGCATGCATATACATACATGCATGCATGCATATGCATACATGAATGCATATGCATACATGCATGCATATGCATACATGCATGCATATGCATACATACATGCATACATGCATGCATATGAATACATGCATGCATATGTATGCATACATGCATGCATGCATATGTATGCATACATGCATGCATGCATATGCATACATGAATGCATATACATACATGCATGCATGCATATGCATACATGCATGCATACATGCATGCATATGCATGCATACATGCATGCATATGCATACATGCATGCATATGCATATGCATGCATGTATGCATATGCATATGCATACATACATGCAAACATGCATACAAAAGTGCTTTGCCACACTTTTGTACATTTTTTATTTATGGAATATACGACTTTCTGTACATGAATCATTGTTCATTTTTACTCATATAAGTTTATGTTTTGGTTGCCATTAGAGTACGTAACACATGTACTCAGTTGGGCAGAGTGTATTGTCTTTTGCTGAACAACATCATGCTGTAGCAAAAGACAACACACTCTGCCCAAAAAAATTTGTGCAGGTATGGTCGTCGGTATACGCATCGGTAGCTCCAGTATGGTCGTCGATATATGCGCCGGTACACCCAGCTGGCCGTCGGTATATGCGTCGGTATTGACGCCAGTATAAGCGTCGGTATTTCCGACGCGTATATTGGCAGTTATACCGATGCATATACCGGCACTTTATTTCCGACGCCTGTACCGACTGCTACATCGACGTCGCGAAGAAATCCCGCCCGTTCATTTGCCTCGGTAGCAGCCTCGGTATACCCTCGATATATTGTAGTGTTCCTGCAACAGAACAGAGACTAACTCCTCAAATGATAAGGCATTTGGATTGCCTTTCATCACCAACCGAAGAGTAGAAGCAAAACTCTGATATGAATCAGGAAGACCATTCAGAACGGTCTGCATAAGTGAGCTATCTGGTATAACCTCATCAGCAGAAATCAACTGTTCCTTCAAGTCTTTGATCTTCGTTAGGAAACTGTCCATAGAATCACCTTCATTCATGTGCTCACTCTCCAACTGTTTTTGGAGGTAAGCAACACGAGCCTCATTCCTAGCTAGGTACAACGTGGTAAGTGTATCCCAAGCATCCTTAGCTATTTTGCAAGAGCGAATGTGAGGAATAATGACATGTTTGACAGACAAGGCTATCAATGCATGTGCCTGGGTATCTCTACCATCCCAATGAATCTGCTCTGCAGTAGGTGCAGTAGAAACAACAGCACGAACAGGAATCTGCGGAATATCATCTTCGACACCATCTTCATCAGCTCCAGCACCTGTATTTGCAGTACCTATAGTTAGAGGTGTAAAATGACGTCTTTCAACACCCTGCATAATGTTCCACAATCCTTTTGCAACCAATACATGCTGCATCATATAAGCTCATAATGGGTAGTTGGTACCATCCAACTTATCCTCAACAGCCAACATACGGAATACATCACTGCTTTCAGCCATGGCCGGTGACTAAAATACCTTGATGCAGAAAATTGACTGTATCTCAAAAAGTTGAATAGAACTGCCCAGACGAATTCTGCTAGACCTGTAGCAGACTTCGAGACGCTTATATTGGCAAACAGAAATTGGTATATACATTTGGCACAAAAAGAGGAAATAGCCCGCACAAGCACTGCGATAGTGCATTTGGAGGCCGAAACAAGCTCAGATTGCGATTTCGGCACCACACAGCAAAGTTGTTTTGATCTCTGAAACACCTTGAGTATGCTCACCAAATTTTGTGCGAATCTGAGACTGCAAACGGAGGAGTGTTGATGGCACCCTAAGACGACCTGCTCTGATACCATTGTTGGAGATAGACGTCTGCGGAAGCACGCGAACAGCACAAGGAAGAAGAAGAAGCTTGGAGTAGAAACATACAATACTGAATGTATTACTAGAGAATGTACAAAGATAAGTAGCCCATTAGGGCAATAGGCCTATATACAAGTCGGGGAAAAAAAACCTCCTAAAGAGTGTGTTCACACACATCACTACCTAAATATATCAACAAAAATTAATGCAAATTATACTTTTGAACTTGTTAAATGAATATGAACTAATTTTAAAATTTGTTTTTGATTCTCATAATGAAGCTAAAATTAATACGAAATATAAAACAGTTAATAAAAACGTTAAAATTGTAGCCCAGGCTTTACTTGAAGGGAATGACCAAAAAATAAAGCAAGTAGCCAATGATCCCATTTTACATGATATTTCAAAAATAGGACATAATTTTACTGATGAGACCATTAAATTAATAAAAATAGAAAACGAAGACTCTTTTTACTGCCTACTGAACGTGAAATATTTCGTGAAATGATAAGAAAGCATGGAAAAGCTTTCTCTCTTTATCCTCATGAAATAGGATGTGTTGATCCTAGAATAGTATCTCCAATGATTATATTTACCATAGCCCATATTCCTTGAAATCTTCGCCCTATACCAGTTCCAAAGGCTCATTTACCTGAGCTAATGAAACTGCTTAAGGAGAAGATGCATATGAAAATTCTAGAACCTTCCTGCACACCTTATTCTAATAGATGGTATATCATTCCTAAAAAAATGGAAAGCTTAGATTTATCCAGGATTTATAACCTGTAAATAAAGTCACAATTAGGAATATAGGAATTGGTCCTATTGTAGGAGAATTTAGTGAACCTTTTACTGGGCATTCTATCTATTCTATGAACAATTTATATTCTAGTTATGATTAGTTCCAGCTTGCTACTGAGAGTAGAGATATAACTACAATGAAGACTCCTTTAGGTTTAGTCTGAATGTGTACTCTATCTCAAGCAGCTACAAACTCGATAGCACAATGATGAATGCAATGAATATGGTTCTTCATGATTTTATTCCTAATGTGACTATGGCATTTGTAGATGATATTCCGATTAAAGGCTGTGAAGAAAAGGAAAAATATGAAACATTAGATTCCTTTGGATGTAGGAAGTTTGTATCTAATCATATTTCAGATTGTGAGAAAATATTTAAAAGATTTGAAGAGGTAGGATTAACATTTTCCATAGAAAAATTAGTATTTGGTGTTAATGAAGTTCTTATTGTAGGACATTTATGTGGATACTATGGACGTAGGCCATATCCACCAAAAGTGGATGCTATAAATAAAATATCTGAAACTTGTAGGAACATTAGTGAGGTAAGATGTTTCTTAGGAGCATGTGTTTTTTATGCTATTTGGATACGGCATCATGTCCATGTAGCTAATCTGTTGTATGATCTACTTAGGAAAAATAGGAAATTTAAATGGATTGAAACTCATATTAAAGCAATGAAGAAATTAAAAAGTTTACTTTCTAATGCACCTATTTTAAAACGTGTAAATTACTCAAATAATAAACCAATTATCTTAACTATAGATACAAGTCCCATAGGTATAGGATGGATAATTGGACAAGATGATAGTGAGGGAAATAGATACACTATTAGATTTGGGATAAAAATTTTACATGAAACTCAAAACATTATCCTCAAATAAAACATGAATTATGGGGATTAGTTACTACGTTAAAAAGTGGCAAGGAATATTTTATAGTAGCTAATGTAGAAATAGAAACAGATTGTTTACCATTAATAGGAATGATTACTAATTGTTCTTCTCCAGACATAGCAATGTTAAGGTGGATATCTTATATTAAGTTTATTAATCTTGTTTTAAATCATATTTCTAGGAAAAATAATTCTGTAGCACATATGCTTTCTAGAGCTTAGTTTGAAAATGATGACATGACTAAAACTGAATCAAATGTGATTAATTATATTTATGATGTTTATATGTATGAAAATTTAATGAAAAAGAATATGAGGGAATTTGGTATGATATAGGATATTATCTTAGCACTTTAAAACAATTTCCTGTTTGGTCAGCTAATAGGTTTAGGGACACTAGGAAACGTGCATTTAATTTCTTTCTAAAGGATGGTTTTATTTGGCGTCATGCAAAAGGGAATATTAGAATTCCACAAAGAGTTTTAGGAAATAAAAACCTTCAAAATAAACTTATGAAAGACATGCATGAAACCCTTTGGGCGGGGCATAAAGGCTTCTATGCGACGTATGATAAAATTAGAGAAGCTTATTGGTGGCCACGTATGTATGTGAATGTACGTTGTGGGAGCGATTCATGACGGCTGGTGGATCAAGTCAACCATCTCGCTAACGACGCACGCAGGGTGCTTGAGCGAACTCACGTACAGTGTAAAAACTTAGAGAACATAATTGCAAATTTATATCAAGAATTTTAGGAAACACAAAGACATGTTTATTTGTTCCTCATATTTGATGATATTGTCATCATTATATAATGATGCATTAAATAATAATGTGATTCGTTCTTAATTCTTCAATCGATTACCTCTCTTGATTGGTGTGGATAGATTCCCGATTCGATTATGTAACTAAATAATCAAAATAAATATGTTATTTAATGAATTTGAATTTCTTCGGCAAAGAATGTTTACACAAAAGACTTCGTTTATTTCACTGCAAGATAGTGCATGAATTATATATATATATATATATATATATATATATATATATATATATATATATATATATATATATATATATATATATATATATATATATATATATATATATATATATATATATACTCATATTCTTATACAGCAATCGTATAGCTATCTTTACTGGAATGAGCCTTACAACGAAAGTTTTAATCTAAGAGCGCTTTTAACGATGTGGAAAAACTTGTATACGTTATGAATATTAAAGCTCTAAATCAATTCATGCACATAGATATAAATAAACAGAAGAAATTGGTTTAATTTAGTTTCTGTTCCCTTCACCAACGCTTCTAGTCGCAAAATTATATCGTGTATCTAGATAATTTATATAGGCAAGTCTCCTTATCTCTGACTCATCCGACAATTTCATGCTTCAACACGTTATTATGTTTTCAAGACTTCAAAAGATCCAACTACGCTTTAACAGTCAATACGTTAATCGAAAACGCAACGTTGATGGCTTACAAAATCACACTCTCAGTATCAATTCGGAATTTTGTCTGCAGGAGGAAACAAAGACAAAAAAAACGTGAAATGTGGTATCATAAAAACAGACACAACTCAATCTTTGATTCAAATCAAACATCTACGCACAAACTTCAAATGTCGCGAAGCCGTGACAGAGAAGTGTGGTCATAGCCATTAAAAATATTGTGATTCGTACGCATAGTACGACGGTGCTTACTGTTGCAATAGCTTCAATAATTGTGCACTCTCTATTAATTCAAAAGCAGGAGAGAAAACTTTTAATAGAGCAACGCAGAAAACTGATGTTGAACATGTGGCGCAATCATAATAGTTAGCACACTAGTCGAAGATGATCTTCATAGATGTAACAAATAGTGAACAGAGATTCAACATAATGAATGTTGTAATTGGAGATGAGCTAAGAGCAGTGATGTCAGAGTTTGATAATGAGCAAAATTATCAGAGAAAGATGATTACTTAACAAACACAAAATTCAGAATAGATTTCTAACCGATTATGGATGTACGTCGACAACACCTTCCTCTAGCGATCGTGTCTCTATTAATTGTTGGAGTTTCAAAGATAAAGGATGATTTTTCACATTCTTTGAACATGCTTCATTCATGTATCAGTACAGAGTGCAAGATCAATTCTTCGTTGGATCTAGCACATTAGCATGTGCTCAGAATCTTGTGAGAGTTTTGATATTTGTGTCGAACCATGGACGTTGTGGCTCTATGTGCAGATTAGCTTCCTTTCTCACGTCATCTTCTGATATCAGCGCCTTCCTCAGATTGATAACAACAAGATTGAAGTGGTTGTTCCTCTTTTGTCGGCCTGTCCAATGTAGAAAAATGGTTGCACAGAGGCTCTCTCTCAAGATGCAGAGATTACTCACGAAACGTGGTATAAGAAACTGACTTATTTGTTTTGATTATCAGAAGCATTATATTACAATGAATAAGGCGCGTCCTTAGGAACCACCGTAATTGCTGAGTAGGTGTGTCATTATATACATGTGGGTATGTACGTGTCACTGTTACACGTGGCCGGTGACATGGATGCTCAAGTTTAACACTCCCCCTTAACAGGAACTCGAACTTAGGCAGTGTCCAGTATTCCTAAATGTCTACAGCATTGAGAAAGCTTGTCAGCTGTAGTGGTTTGGTGAGAGCATCAGCCCACATAGTGTGTGTTGAAGTATAACAGACTTGAAGTTTCTTCTTTTCCAACAGTTCACGGAGAAAGTGGTATTTTAAGTCCACATGCTTTGTTTTCTCGGAGTGCTTCGGGTTGCTGGCAAGGTAGATGCAAGACTGATTGTCACAGTAGATCTTGAGAGAAGGTTCTTTAACTACTTGTAGTTCTTTCATAAGAGTTTGTATCCAAAGTCCTTCTTTAGCAGTCAATGCTAATGCCACAAACTCTACCTCTAAGGAACGAGTCGATCCGATGATGGAAAGGTCATCGACATAAAGAGTGATGATGAGGAAAGTATTGGAAGTATGTTTAATATAAATGTTAGGCTCAGAAAGAAGACGAGAATAGCCACGTGAGAGGAGAAAAGTGTTAAATTTTTGGAACCACAAACGAGGTGATTGTTTGAGACCATATATAGACTGCTGCAGTTTACAAACATGATGTGGAAATTCGGTAGATGTGAAATGTGGGGGCTGACTCATATACAATTCTTTAGGAAGGTCACCATGAAGAAAGGTAGTTTGAATATCTAAATGATCCATCTCAAAATCAATTTCAGCCACAAGAGCAAACAAAATATGCAGGGATGTCATACGAATGACAGGAGAGAATGTGTCAGAATAATCAAGGCCGGGGACTTGAGTGAAACTGCGAGCCACAAGTCGTGCTTTATAGCGGGCTACGGTTTCATCGGGGTGGTTCTTCTTGCATAAAATCCAGCGGCAAGATATTCGTTGGCGACCAGGAGGAAGAGGAGTCAATGTCCATGTATTGTTGTGTGTCAAGGATTGGTACTCGTCATTCATGGCTTGTTGCCATTGAGAGGACTCAGGGCCAGATAATGCATCAGAGGTGGAGATAGGAGAGTCATCCAAAAATGCAATGTCCTCAAGGTTAAGACCATAAGGAGTGTCTTCTTCAAAGGAAGAAAGAGGAGGAGTATCATAGGTAAGATGAAGGAGGAGTCATAAAACGAAGAGTGGTTCGTTGAGAGCGAGTGCCATGACTACTCCAGCCCAAAGGACTATAACGAAGTTGTTTAGCATGAGCAGACAAGCGTGACTTGCGAGTAGTGGATGAAAGAGGACCAAGAGTGAGTGGGAGAGAGGTAGGAGGTACTCAAAAGGAGGAGGAATGGGAGGAAGTGGTCAAGGTGGAGTATTATTTGGGAGTTCAATATCGCTATGAGAGGATGATGAAGTTGGAGGAGAAGAGGTGGAGGTAGTGGGAGAAGACATAGGAAGAGGGGCAATTTCGTTGTGAGTGACACCAAGGAGAGCACCTTCATCAAAGATGATGGCACGGCTAAAGAAAAAGCGTTTATGGAGGGGATCATATAGACGGTATCCTTTAACGCCAAAGGATTCTCCATAGCCAACAAAAGGGCACATGTACAATGATCGGAGAGTTTATGTTGTGAAGAGGATGAAATGTAGGCATAGGCTGAACATCCAAAAATGCGGAGGTGCTGGAAATCAGGAGCATGACCAATCTAGAGGGTATATAGGATGCCACGGATGGATGAAGAATACGTATGATTCAAGAGATAACAGGCTATCATGATAGCCTCTTCCCAAAAAGAATGAGGTAGACCAGCCACCTTGAGCATGCTATGAGAGGCATCCATAAGGGACCAATTACGACGTTCAGCAAGGCCATTTTGCTATGGGGTATCAAGTATAGTGAGGCGATGATGAATGCCTTTGGAATGTAGAAAATTCCTAAATTGATGTGAAGTGTACTCACCACCATTATCAATTTGAAAGGACTTAATAGTACTGTTATGATAGTTTTCAACCAACGAATAGTACCACTGAAAATGAGATATGACTAGTGAGCTCTCCTTTCGAGGAAGGAAGGAGACCATCATAAAACGAGTATAATTATCCACAAAAGTGATGAAATATCTATTCTGAGTGAGAGAATGAATGGGAAGAGGTCCACACAGGTCAGAGTGAATCAATTCCAGAGGAACACGAGTTTGTGTGGAACGTGGAGAAAATTTCTTGTTGGACATTTTCCTATATAACAGCCTTCACAAAGGGCAATGCGACAGTGTCGAGGGACCTGAAAATTCTTCACTAAATGATGGCTGGACATAATATGCAGAGTATTGACCTATATGTCCTAGGCGATAATGCCATAGAAGTGTTGTTGTATCACGATTTTCAAGGTGATGTGTTGTAGAGGCCCACTGGGATCTGGAAGCTTGTCCGAGTAAATAAAGGCATCCAACCTTAGGACAAATAACATATGTGACAGAACCAGTAGGTTCATGTTGACAAATCGTACCGTAATTAGAAGTGAATAATACAATAGTGTAGGGTGAGGTGATCTTACTAACTGAAATGAGGTTTTTAGCACAATTGGGCACATAAAAGACATGAGGGATGGCTGCAATACGACCATCAGATAGCTCAATATAAGCAACTCCTACACCTTGGGCTCGTTGAGGCATTTGATTTCCAAAGCGAATGTCAACAGAAGTTGTGAGTGGTTTATAATTTTGTAATAAATGGGGAGAGCATGCAATGTGGCAAGTAGCTCCAGTGTGTAGAATCCAAGTATCGGCAGATAGAGGAGGGGCTTGATTAATGGCCATAAAAGCAAGAAAGATACCATCATTTTTTGAGAAGATGCCTTAGCCTCAGATTCACTTTCTAAACAAGTTGAGGATGAGGAGGTTTGGTCTGTCTCATTATTGAGATAATGCACTTGTTTGGAGGGAAAGCAGGGTTGTTTGGATGTCTGCGATTGACGAGGAATGTATTTCTATAAGTGGCAGATCTGAAAATTGGGATTCGAGTGTTTTGGATATTTGTTATGATGCTTACCAGGTTTTTTATAGGGAGGACTATATGCAGGAAATTTTCCCCTACATGCAGAATACATAGCGAGAGGTGGCTGTGAAATTTCAGAGTGTGTCGAATTAGTGTTGCATGCATGTCGTAAAGAAATTTCTTGAAGAAATTGTGGTAAAAGTGTCTGTAAAGTTAAATTTGCATTCACTGCTCGTGTAGATGCAAATGATTGAAATGAGGAAGGAAGTGCAGAGAGAAATAGGACAGCCTGAGCACCTGGAGTAAGTTCAAACCCTGAGAGAAGGAGGTCGTCCAATTTGAGGTGCCAATTGTGAATGAAGTCCTCTATACTGTCGTCTTCATGCATCTGGTATCCGGTAAGTTCTTTTAGATAATGGACTTGGGAGGACAGGGACTTGGATTCAAAGGTTTGTTGAAGAAAGATCCAAATGTCGTGTGCTGTGCGGTGAAGGCATACTGACTGCTTCATGGAGTCACTCATGTGAAGAAACAACTCGAGGTGAGCCAAAAGATCACGTGCATCCCAAGCCTTAACGACTGCATTCTGTGTGGGGTCTGTGCGATCAGGACAGGCTTCAATCCCGTCGATGAGAGAGAGAAGGTCGAGTTTCTACAAGACCATCTCGATGGTCAGCTTCCATGGTTGATAGTTTTTATCTGTCAATTTGTCGAGTTTGTAAGTGCGCGAGGAGCCAGCATTAGCCATGTTGATCAGACAGGTACGCAACAAGTCGCTGAAGGCATCTGGCATAGAAGAAGTAGCGCTATTACAAGGACCTGGCATGCGATACCATGTAGAAAAATGGTTGCACACAGGCTCTCTGTCAAGATGCAGAGATTACTCACGACGTGTGGTGTAAGAAACTGACTTATTTGTTTTTATTATCAGAAGCATTATATTACAATGATTAAGGTGCATCCTTAGGAACTGTCGTAACTGCTCGGTAGGTGTGTCGTTATATACACGTGGATATGTATGTGTGACTGTTACACGTGGCCGGTGACATGGACGCTCAAGTTTAACATCCAAATCTAATGTTCCATAAAAATCAGAGCGCAACCTTCTAATGAAGACTTCTAGAAGTAAGCATCTGCACCAATAATGGGGTTGCACCTAAGGCACTAAACACAAACTTGTTCAAAGCAGGTATTGACAATGTTTTGATCAGAGCCACTGCAGACTCTCTTTGAACATATGGAGAGAAAAAAAATAATACAAGAATGAGGTTGTCAGATGAGCATCATAGAAAACATCCTCTATTTTCAAACAACAGCGCTCACTCCCCTCTTCTCTGATCATGCATCCCCCCCCCTTGTGCAGATGATGCGGACCTCCATCTAAAAACAAAACACATGCACAACTGATTATCGCCGTCGTTGCCCACAATCATTTGCCAACAATAAAGAACAAGTTCGTCTCCATGCCTTTTCAAGCATGCAGCACCACATGATCCATCCCTAAAACTTCTACTATGGGAATAATTTGTTGAGAAAATAGAGGTTGTCTCACAAAGAAGCAATGGGAACTGATAGTAGACTAAGGAAAAAAAGACAGCCAACAGATAACATGATATGCATAGCTGGACCTTGGTAGCCGCCCACATCGGATAAGTGTGTACGGAGGCATATTGTCATCCTGCTGCTCCACCATAACTTTATAGAGAGATTAATTTATCCACGCAACCTGTCATGTATTCAAAGAAAAATATTACCATTGCTAACACGGAATAACCTTTATAATCAATATGTTCTCCAATCAAATTAGTCTCGTATTTGTCTGAAAGAATACTAGCTATTTGTATTTATCCAAGCCCCTTAGAAAATTCAAGTTTTCGGCTTGCCACAATAGTATCTTGTCGAATTGCCATTGGTTTTGAAACAAATGGCCTAAATATTATCACCGAACTCGATTAGTTTTAAAGCAGACGAAATGAACATCTATATTGTTGCTCAAATTACTCCAAGAAACACAAGGAAAGCAGCCAGCATAAGACACACCATGTATACGAGAAAGAGTGATTAAATGGCAAGAATGTCAGTAACCCCTGATCCCCTACTATCAAAATCACAAAATCCTTTGTATTTGACTTCAACGTCAGCACATTTTTCATCTCATTTATGAGTCGAGATGATGGATCATTTTATTGATAGGAGAGAGAGAGAAATCTCTCCGACATCCTCGCCCACCAAACCTGTGTGTCCTCCGGATGCGCCAACCAAGACCTGTTCTCTGCTTGCAAAATTAATGATCAGCTTCATAACATATTGCATGTGCATGGGTTTGAAAACAAAGTGCCTGTGCAAGGCCATGTAATGGGCGCTATGGAATGCATACTCAAAAATGCATGTATAAAAGTTATGGTGAAAACAAGAAGGAATAGCGTCTGATGTCGAGGCTGGTGATCTATCTCATTCATACATATCAATGTGAATATACATTGACCCTTTCAATCTCTCATAGTGCATGGAGAAAAAGCATTGTGCCTTGATGCAAGGTCATGAAATGTGACCCTATCATGCATACTCTTCATGCATTAGGAAAACAAATGGCGCATAGATAGGGTAATTAGCTTTCGATGTAGAGGCTTTTCACTTCACCATATAAACTAGTTGATTGCATCATGCAATTACAATTATGTTGCCTATGCAATTGGAAGTGCACCTATGGGCATGAATATGTGTACATACATTTTGAAGCATGCATACTATAGATGCAATTATAAAATCATGGTGCAAATAAGGAAACGGTTCTCATGATTTCTAATCAAAGCAACACACTCTCAACGCTTTCTAAAATATTTTTTGACTTCTTGTACTTTTCTTCATGTGCATCATCTTCTCGCAATCACTTCCTGGACTTTATTAAACATACTCAAAGATGAAAAGTATCAACTCTCAAAAAAGATAATAGGTATATACAATCCATAAACAAACTTTTGTTAAAAAAAACCATTTTTCATAGAACATAAATATGCAATGCAAAGTAGTTGTCTTCCATACAAACCATTTAAAGTCAAGATCTTGAATTGGCTCTTGATTAATACTTGTTATCAAAAACTCATAAAGGTGATTAGTATAATATAATTATCAAATTAATTGTATCTATAAAAACTCATGAATTCAATTTCTCCTTTAATTAGTACTTGTTTCAAACTTCAAATTAATTTAGATTCATCTAGCAAAAAAAAAACAACCCACATTAAGGAGCATAACTCAAAATTCATTCATTCATATATTTTTTTTCAATTTGTGTGATAATATCTTCGATCATTTGTTTCTCCATTTCTTCATGTTTCTGTTCATTATTTTTATTCTCATCCTTACTAGTTTTTTGTTTGATACTCTCATATTCACTTTGATTTTTCTCTTGATTTTTCATATCATGTCTCAATTGAGCTTTCAAATTCTTAACCTTTGTTTGATCAAATAATTTATCATGTTCTAAAAACTTTGAAGTACATGCCACATAGTTCTCATCATATTTTTGTTTCAATTGTATTGAATTTTCATATTCTTGCTTATCTGGGTCTGATTTTTCTTGTAATATTTGGTTAACCTTTTGTTTATCCAATTTTATTTGATCAGGTTTCTTTGCTTCAAAACATTTACTTGATTCTTATTTTGTATTATAGTTCCTTGTTCAGAAGATCTCATATCATGATATCGCTTTGGTCTGCATTGTCTTATAAATGAGCTTGGTTTAGATCTCGTTCTCTTAAAATATTCCTTGATGCCACCTCTTCGTAAGTTCAAATGCAAAGATAAATGGACATAGTAATCATAAATTTTTCTCTCTACAATAGTGACTAATTTAAGATCACAAGCACTCTCATAAGCAATGCAATCCCAAAACATGTGGCCAAATTGTTCACACCAAAAACATCTTTTAGGTCTATGGAATTTCCTATGTGAAGCTCTAACTGTTGATCTTCTATGGTCAATTGAATTGTCTTTATCAAGAACTTTAGGAGACATATGCTAGACTTGTACTTGATGTTCATGTTCCCTCTTGTATGATTGAATTTCTTTTACTTGGTTGAACAAAACCTCAACTTGGTTTTCAAACTTGAAACTTCATGATCAATCATCTCTTTTAACATTTTACATAACGTTTTATTATCTTCAAAAAAAATATCTAAGTTTGGAGAAAGACTCAATACTTTTTCAATATTTGATGGGATAAATATGTTCATTTCAGTAAATTTCTTATCATATTCTAAAAATTTATTTTCAATCAATGCTTTCACAATAGCACCTACGTCTTGTGTGGAGTGTTTTGAAAATGTCTTTTTATCCATTATGTAGAATATAAACTAAAATATGATAATATAATAAAGAGGTTCAGAAATCATGCACCTGAGTTGCAACGCCACTGTTCACATCGAGTTCATAGGTGGGAGCGATTCGCGATGGCTGGTGGATCAAGTCAACCATCTCGCTAACGGCCTGATTCGATTATGTAACTAAATAATCAAAATAAATATGTTATTCAATGAATTCTAATTTCTTTGGCAAAGAATGTTTACACAGAAGACTGCATTTATTTCACTCCAACTTTCATAAAGATAGTGCATGAATTATATATCTATATATATATATATATATACATGTTCTTATACAACAATCGTATAGCTATCTTTATTGGAATGAGCCTTACAACGAAAGTTTTAATCTAAGAGCGCTTTTAAACCGATGTGGAAAAACTTGTATACGTTATGAATATTAAAGCTCTAAATCAATTCATGCACATAGATATAAATAAACAAAAGAAATTGGTTTAATTTAGCTTCTGTTTCCCTTCACCATCGCTTCTAGTCACAAAATTATGTCATGTATCTAGACAATTTATATAGGCAAGTCTCCTTGTCTCTGATTTATCCCTTCTCCCTCCACGACACTGCAGGCACGCAATGCGTGGAAAGAGAGAGAGAGAGAGAGAGAGAGAGAGAGAGAGAGAGAGAGAGAGAGAGAGAGAGAGAGATAGCAGAGAGAGGAGCAAGAGTGAAAGTTTAGGTTTTTATAATTAAATTATTTTTTTATTTATTTTTGTTTTGTTTTTCCCTCCCTCCACGGCGCTGCAAGCACATCGTGCGCACAAAGAGAGAGAGAGAGAGAGAGAGAGAGAGAGAGAGAGAGAGAGAGAGAGAGAGAGAGAGAGAGAGAGAGAGAGAAAGAGAGAGAGAGAGAGAGAGAGATAGAAGAGAGAGAGTGTGTGAATAAACATTAGAATAAGAGAGAGAGAGAGAGAGAGAGAGAGAGAGAGAGAGAAAGAGAGAGAGAGAGAGAGAGAGAGAGAGAGATAGAAGAGAGAGAGTGTGTGAATAAACATTAGAATAAGAGAGAGAGAGAGGGAAAGATAGAAAGAGAGAGAGAGAGAGAGAGAGAGAGAGAATTTTATTCTAAGTTAACTAGGTAGATTAAATTAACTAATTTATTAATCTAGTTAGGTACATTAATGTATTGTTTTAATTAGATATACTAAGGTTTATTAGTTATTGTATTGTTTAATTAGCAATCAGCATGGTATAATTAGATAAGTATTTTTAAAAGTTTAATTAGATTTTAGTCTCTATGAGTACATATTAGTATGTGCATGTATGCATAAGCATAAGTGTGTATATATTTGCATAGTGATATCATATGTGTAGCTATTCATGTTAGTATCTCTAAGTTAAGTGTTAGCATGTGCATGAATGTGTGTTAGAATGCATGAGCATGTGTATGAATGCATGTGTTTGAATGATTAATGTGTAAGAATACTTTTGTAGGAATGCATTTTTATGGGAATAGGTGCATGTGGTCATACATGAGCATATAAATGTAGTAGTAAACCAAGGCCATTAACTTAAAGATTGGTCTAAACTTTGGATTTTTGCAGGACTATTAAGAGTCATCCAAGGGCATCCAAAGCAAGGCAAGAAGCGAAGCTAAGCAAGGTTGGGGAAGCATACCTTCTTGGACACTAGAGCATTCAATGAAGCTGACTTTAGGTTGGAAGAACTCTCAACCCCCTTTGTCAATTACGAGCTTAGGCTAAGTGCATGTAGCATTATTGATTGAATTAGGACTACGATAGGAACGTTGTCAAGGGGCGTGACTAGAGACCACTGGCTCGATGAGAACCAATTTTATAATGATCTCACTAGGTGACTACACGTAGGGTGTTTACTCAGTGTTACTTAGTTCAAGAGATGTGATTAGTTTGAATGAAGTGTTACTATGACCATACGGCTGTGCGGCTTGAACATAGATAGGCCATAATCGTATGAATCTAAGACTAAGGTTTTGCTAGTAATGCGATCTTTTATGAACTCTTCAATAGGAATCTGATAATCATATGAACAAGTGTCTACTCCCTCTATTATTTGCATGTTGTTTTTAAGATTTTTAGGGTTTTCTTTGGGCATAGGGATTAAATAAGTTGACATAAAAGTATGAATTTGGGAACTATCCAAGGGTCTCCTCTTATATGTTTTCTTAGTTGTGTTTTCAAATCTATTAGGGATACTACTTAATGGAATGGATGTATCATAAGGATCACCAACATCCATTAATAGATTAGAAACTTAGACAAGTGAACGAGATATTCAAAACAAGGGAAAGATAAGCGAACAAAGAGATATGATTATGATATAAGTATTCCTATACAAAAGAGAAAAGCTTTTATACAATTTTTAACAAGTGATAAAACCACCAATCTCAATCAGAATAGTCTAATGTAAAAATTTTAGTACAAGATTAAGCTTAAAGAAATTAATTTCAAAAGGTGAAGAAAGTAGTGTGTATGCAACTCCTAGCTGTCGTCTGCAAAAAGACATTAGAAGAAGAAACATAAGTACTTTTATGATAACTTTAAAACACTCATTTATTTCATTCAACTTTTATTCTATACATAAAAATTGTTCATTATCATATATTTGCACACATATTTTTTCATATATTCATGCAGTTCATGCATTTTTACTCATTCATCATGTTTATGAGTTTGTGTACTCACATTTTTACTAATATTCATGCTCACATTCCTAAATGTATGCATACTCCTCATTCATACATATTCATGTTATAACAACAACGATGGAACCCATAGTTCATTCATTAACATGAGAGAAATGAAGACATGAGCACTACTAGAACAAAAGGTTATCTTCGTCTGTCACAGCAGCACGAGTTCCTCTCTCTCTGTCTTTCTATCACATACCTGCAAAAAGACATTAGAAGAAAATCATACACACACATTACACACACACACATATATATATATATATATATATATATATATATATATGTGTGTGTATATATATACATACAATCATGCATATGCGTTACCCATACACTCTTTTTAGCAGCCCACAAACATTCTAAACTCGTCCATACAGATATTACACACAGATGGATATTCTAAATGCGCACTCTACTCTCATACGTTTTTCTACAATTAGCATATTTTCATATTATAAATACATATTATTTATTGGTTTATTTATTAAGTTAAATTAATTTGGTTTATTAAATATACTAACTATCAATTATATCTATGAATTTATATACATATATAATCTTATTGAGTTCAATACATCCATATATATTAAATTAATTATTAATCATACGTTAATACATATTAAAACAAATAGGATCACTCATTAACATATATTAAATCACACACATTTACATATTTATATTTATACTTCAACTACGAATATATACACACAGTGCACATCTATAGTATTATGTTTATCTATGAGCCTGAATCAATCAAGGCCAGAGATAAACATGAATCTTTCTCATCACCAATCTGAATTTTAACCTTTGGGGTTCCTCATGCCCAAAAAGTCGAATCAAATTGACTTTCCCCTTTCATCATTTCATTGTTAGGTTGAATTAGACCCATGAAGTTTCTATTTACACTTCCTGTTGTAATATCCTCTTCCTCCTCATAGTCGTTATCACTTAATGTCACAGCCTCATTCATTGCTAAGGTTTCCTCTACAACATCTTGCACATCCTCATCCTGAGGTAGTGGAAATCGTCTTCTTCTAATAAGTCTTATAAAGCTATCCTTGAACTCGGGTTTTGCGATTGAAAACACTTGCTCAAGGGACATAGTGACTTGGCTTAATTTTGGTAATATGTCATTTAAAATCTCTATAGAACTGTTCTTTTTCTCAAGCTCTGAGATCATAATTTCTCTCGGAGTCCTCCTCACTTTCTTCTGCCCTTTTTCCTCTCCTTGTTTTTTATCATCTCTTTGATCATTTTTATTATTTTGACTTTGATTATAATTAGTTATAGGTTTCTTTCCCTCTTTAATAGTTTTCTTCCTTTCTTCTTTGGTTCATGTATTTTGATTTTCTTGTGCTTGGGTATCCTCATCTAATGTTTTTTTCCCTTCTTTAATTAATTTTCTTTTTTCTTCCTTAGATAAATTTGCAGTATCGTCAAACTGCACTCTTTTTTCATTATTAGTATTTCTATTTTCATTTTTTCTAGTTTGCCTTCTTGTCACTCTTCTATCTCCCTCATCTACCTCATCTTGCATGTCATCCCATCTCCTTTTCTCCTCGACATTGGCACTATGAGAATATACGGAGGATTGGTCAATAGGAGATTGGCATGCAGCTTTGTGCATGATTTCTTCTCTAGCTCTTACCCGTGCCTCTAGAGAATAGGGATTTTTACTTACAATTGAGCGAGCCCCTTCATCTAATCACTCTAGTCTTGTGGCAGAAGTGATGGCAGATGCATTGGAAATAGTTAAGTTTTTATACAATTTATTCATGCCTCCTTTGCCCCAATTAACGGCCAAAGGAAGTCATGTAAATAAAGTCGCACAATTTTCTATCAACTTCACCTACGAGCTGATTATCCTTAGCTTGCTTTAATTCATCACAAGCATACGTGGCATGGTCTTGACTATCACACCAGACACACCTTTTACTACGGATTCCTCGTTTACCAATATTTCTTTGGAAAGTTGGTTGTGAAGCAGACTAAGTAGGAGGCATGAGCTAATAAACTGGTTGAGAAGGAGGAGTGAATTGTGGCATAGTAGGCTGTACTGGGAGAGCCATATTTGCTTGATCCAGTCCACTATTACTAGCCCCAGGTTCATGCAAGATCATGGAGAATACTTTATTATTTAAATGTGCAACCTCTTTAGAAAGAGATGCCTGCATATTCATTACATTTTCCATTTATCTACACAAAATGTCCACTTGAAATTCAATTGGATACTTAGGGGTGACTACAACATTAGCCGTAGGCACAGTTGCAAGTGTTGACATATTAGAATGCCCTGTTGTAGGTAAGTCCCTAGGCTGAGTAGAAATAGGTTTTTCATAAAGTATGGTTTGTCGTTGTCTCATTTGAGCAATGGCCTCTATTTCATGTTTTACATAATGCCAATCATCTCTCAAACCGTACCTTTTTCCATGGTCCTCTATTCTTCGTTCTACTTTAGCTCTATCCTTTGGGCTTAACATCTTCAAAAAGTGGATGATAAGATCAGGGTTTAGTGCATTCCTATCATCTTCAAGAAGCTGAACAAACTATCTCATAAACTCACCATGAGGATGAGCTAGAGACTCATTAGTCTTAGGGGAATTCACCCATCTCAAAAACTCTTCCGGACTATGTTGACTAAAATCCTCAAGAAAGAAAATTTTATGAAGTTATTTCCTAAAGTAAGCTCAAGGTTTACTGGCATGTTCATGGATGCTTTCAAGATTGGATCCAGAGAAAACGGGGCCGAAGTACTGTATTAGTACATCATCAGGCAATCCATCAATGTGTGCTTGCTCGTCAAACACATCCAAGTAATCAATGATATTCAATCCAATGAATTTACCCTTATCACATAGGATAGATTGCACGGTCCCTGCACCTTGTTTTTCTATCATCATATTTCTGAAAACTCCCTCCATCTTGTGCTCTTGATATCACCTAGAATGGAGTATCAAGTCTATAATAATGGGCTCTAAAAGCTCTCTAAATTTTCTAAAACTATCACTATATAATATAGCTAGAGATTTACACTTTACTAAAACGTAGGCTTTTCTACCTATCTTTTCTTTTATCTTTCTTTAATTTTTCTTAGCTTTACTTTTAATTAATTCTCTTCTAAGAAAATTTATTTTACTGTATTTAAAGTTTTTAACTCTTTTATTTTCTAAATTTACTTTAGTCAAGAGTTTATAACTCGTTTACCTTCTAAATTACTTTAGTTTAAATTGATTTTTGTTTTTTGTCTTTTTCTTTATAAGTTTTGATTCTTTTACTCCTAGATTTACTCTAATTTAAATGAAAACCTTGTTTTTATATACTTTTGTAAGTTTTCTTAATTGTTTTTAGAGCTTTTATGTAGTACTAATAATAAACAGAAAAAAACAGCAACTAACTAAATAGAAAAACTAACACTAACTTTTTCTAAAGTGAAAGGATAAGAACAAAAACCCTTTCTTTATGCTTCAAATAAATGCAAATAAAGTGAATTATAATGCAAGTTCTGAAGCATTCTTTTTATTAAAAATAAAAGAGACCTATGATCTAACATGCAATAACTATCTTTCACAATGCAATGTAAAATGAAAACAGTCTTTTATGTATTTTATGATTTGAAAATGCAAGTGCAATGACTATCTCTCCTAATGCAATGTGAAATGAAAATAATCTTTTAATGTATAGCAAGTGCAAGTGATGTATGTACAGTTTTTGTATTTTTACTAATTTGAAAGAACTTTAATAATTGTTATCTTTAAGTTTGCTGTAACAAAAGCTTAATCATTTAAAATTAGGTACTAAATACAAACTTTTTTCTTGTCAATGGGGGGAGGAAAAAATTGTCGAGGTTATGCTCAGCCCTCACACATGCATGCTCACTCTCATGTATATACTTGTTTTCACATGCATTTTTACATACACTTGTTCACATCTCTCGCATTCATCCTCACACATGCATGCTCACTCTCATGTATATACTTGTTTTCACATGCATAATTACATACACTTGCTCACATCTCTCGCATTCATATACACAGTTAGGCACATGCTTGTTCTCATCATTCAGAAGTACGCACTAATGCATATGCACACATGCATTTTCACAATCATACATGCATATATGACACTCATGCATGTACATACATTCACTTTACTCACATATGCATGCACTCATGCATAGTGTTACACGCATGCATACACTTATATACATACTTATGCATATGCATTCATTTATGCATATGCACGCATATACTTCTGCACACATTTATGCACAATGCACACTTAATTACATGCACATGCACTTTAAAATTAGCGTATACTGATAAATACACATGCATTCTCGTCACATACATATGGATTTATTTATTTATGCACATGCTTCCCCATGTGATGCATATGCATACTTCCAATCATCCACGCATTAATGCACACTCTTGCACATGCCCACATATCACATATGCATTCATGCACATACAAACTTTTTTGTCTCTTTTTCAAGTTTTACCCCTAAGACGATCCCCCTTATAAAACTATGTTATCATAAACCACATGCTTTCGAATCACCCACGATTATGAAGACCAAACTTCTTCAAGAATAACAAGCACATATCAACTTGAAACATCACGTACTGTTTATACTAAGCTAAAGAATCTGTTTTGAACAAAATGCGATGAAATGGATATGCACAATTGAACATTCTAGATTCTGACTACAATAAGAATACAATACTACAAAGTCAAATATAATCAATGGTAAACAAACTTTCTAAACTGAGAAAAGACATGACTCATAGCTTAAATTCTAAATGTCTGTGATCAATTGTCAATGAATTTGGTATATTCTTCTTTTCCATTTCATACTTAAAAACATACGTAAATTAACCATATTAGTAGTACTAAATTAGCATATCAACATAATTTGATATTGGAAAAGAATATACATCAGTAAATTTTCTTACAAAGTCTCTAGATAGCAAAGATTTCCTATAGCACTCATTACTTCATGCATAGAAGAACTTGTTGGATTAGTACGCATTTATTTCAACTAATTCTGTCTAGCTTTTTACTCAAATTGTATAGCATTTTGGTGCTTCCATTCTCGTAGGATAAAACCTTCTTCAGGTTGCATCTCTTCTAGAGGTGGAAGGACACAACCACCCTTTAAAGATCCACTTGGAGGTGGATAACCCTACATAGGGTGGACTTGAATGACCGAATTCATCATCTGCATGCCCAAAATCTTTCCCACCAGAGTTCATAGAAGGAGAGAAATCACCTCCAACAACGATTCAGAATGTGCCCTAGACGTAAATCCATGTACAAAAGGAGAGGACATAGTAGGAGATCTTTGCCCATCGCCAAGGTCATCAAAAGCATCTTGATATGTAGGAGGTACATTGAAGCTTTCACCTTTGTTGTGCATCTTTGTCGACAATAATGGGTCACCTCATTTATTTTCTACATTGCTCACCTCCCTCGAATGACCGGACATGAATGGATTATCGTCACCATAGTTTACCTCCAGCATTCCGTGGGAAGTGTGCCCTGAATCAAAGCCCATGTAATTATCGCCATCAAAAGGGTGATCTCCTGAATTGATGTGCTCATCACCCCCTCACATAGGAATCCAAGTTCTCCATAGCTAGGGAAGCTTTAAATCAGGTGTTGTTTGATCTCCTATTTGTGGCTTGCTATCCGTATGCAAAAGAACTTTATTCTAGAATAATGTTTTATCAACCAGCTGAGAAGTTACCATGTGAGTAGGTCGTTAATGATGTCTTTCTCCTTCCGCCTCTCTCTCTCTCTCCCAAAACTTATCTCAGCATGCCCTCTGCACATGTCGCCTCTCTCTCTTTCTATCTCTCTCTCTCTGTTTCTCTCTCTCTCTCTCTCTCTCTCTCTCTCTCTCTCTCTCTCTCTCTCTCTCTCTCTCTCTCTTTTTGTGTGTGTGCGCTACTACACTTTCCTCTCTCTCTCTCACGCTCTGTTTCTCGATGTATAGAGTTTGTAGGACACCGCAAGGAGGATTGAGAAGATAGTGCTTCTCTCTCTCTCTCTCTCTCTCTCTCTCTCTCTCTCTTAGCATCACAAAAACAACAACGATGGAAACTGAAGTTCATTCATTAACATGAGAGAAATGAAGACATGAGCACTACTAAAACGAAAGGCTATCTTTGTCTATCAAAATAGCATGAGTTCCTCTCCCTCTCTCTCTCTCTCGATCTGTTTCTCGATGCACAGAGTTTATACGGCACTGTAAGGAGGAGGGAGAAGATTGGTGCTTCTCTCTCTCTCTCTCTCTCTCTTAGCATCACAAAAACAACAACGATGGAAAATGAAGTTCATTCATTAGCAGGAAAGAAATGAAGACATGAGCACTACTAGAATGAAAGGTTATCTCTGTCTGTCACAACAACATGAGTTCCTCTTTCTCTCTCTGTGTTTCTTGATGCATAGAGTCTAAGGACGAGGGAGAAGATTAGTGCTTCTCTCTCTCTTTTAGCATTGCAAAAACAACAACAATGGAAAACCGAAGTTCATTCATTAACATGAGAGAAATGAAGACATGAGCACTACTAGAATAAAAGGTTATCTTCATCTGTCACAAAAGCAGGAGTTCCTCTCTCTCTCTCTCTATTTGTCAATGCACAGAGTCTATAGGACACCACAAGGAGGAGGGAGAACATTCATCTCTCTCTCTCTCTCTCTATCTCTCTCTCTCTCTCTCTCAACATTGCAAAAACAACAATGATGGAAATGGAAATCCATTCATTAACATGAGAGAAATGAAGACATGAGCACTACTAGAACAAAAGGTTATCTTCCTCTATCACAATAGCACGGGTTCCTCTATCTCTCTCTCTCTACCTCTCTCTCTCTGTTTCTTGATGCACAGAGTTTGTAGGACACTATAAGGAGGGGGAGAAGATTAGTGCTTCTCTCTCTCTCTTAGCATCACAAAAACAACAACGATGGAACTGAAGTTCATTCATTAACATGGGAGAAATGAAGACATAAGCACTACTAGAACAAAAGGTTATCTTCGTTTGTCACAGCAACATCATTTCCTCTCTCTCTCTCTCTATGTCACGTACCTGCAAAAAGACATTAGAAGAAAATCATACACAAATTACACACATACATACATACATACATACATACACATACACACACACATTGACGTGCACATTCAAGAAGTAGAAGTGATGAGGACACATATTGAGTGATCGAGGGAGATAAATTCATGAACCTTAGATCACGAAAGCACATAGGTAAGGAAGATTAAAGAAGCCTTAGGTCATCAAAAGAGACTATGAAGACTATAGCACACTCTTGGGCTCAAGAATTGAATGATTATCCATACGAATTTAGCTCAGAGACAAGTGAGTCTAAAACGGATTATAGCATGGAGAGACCGGAAGGAGGGTTAAGTGTAAAAGACCAGAAGGACCTTATAGAACCTAGTTAGAATACATCCGAACCAACCACTTAGGTGCTCCCATCTATGAGGATGGTCTGAGGAGGTTCATTTTTCAATTGCACAACCTTGATCAACCCATTGGATTAGAAAATGTGGTGGTTAAGTTTGAGAGAGATGCCTACTTAGACAAGGAAGGAACAATGTACATCATAAATAATCACCCTAACCACACTAATGCATTTGGTGTAGTCATTCCCAAGACAGAAGCAGGAGCCCAAGGATAATAATCATTATGAGATGAACCTAAAACACCTAGAGGGAAATTGGTATTGACAAGGATGCTAGACCCGGAATGGATCCCTCAAGATAACAGAAGCATTGAGTTATTCCTAAATAAGGGCATTGATGAAGTGTTTTGGAGATATAGGATGGAACAGCCTAGTGAAATAGGCTCAATCAAAATCTACAAATTCAAGGACCGTGATATGCTTGGAAAGGTACTATACCTGGACAACACATCAAAGCGAGTGTTTGTAGTGTTTGATCATGCAAGACAATCTTATACATGGAGAGGAGAGTTGGTACTCCCCCCATCACAAGCACATGTGACCGCTAGCCATCAAGGTGCAAGGACATCCTCAGCCCATTGTTTCCGAATAGAGAGCTCAAGGAGAAGCTAGAAGTAAGTTTTACCCACCCCATAGGGAGAGATAGAGCTACTATGGAAACTAGTAGATTGGAGTGACAAAGAGGACCAAGACTACCTGGTGGTAGAGATGAATTTCCTCTACCTAGACCATGTGAGCATCCAAGAATATTATGACCAACCTAGTGAGTGAAGTCAATGAAGAACTGTTTTGATGGGATAGGAGATCCCTACAACCATGTTTTCGAGTTTAAGCAAGTGTTGCGAGTAGAGCAAGCAGAAGATATGTTCTCACAATACAATGCATTTTGACTCACGCTGAAAAACACGTCTTTAACCTGGTTCCAACCTTTTCAAGAAAGGCAATTTAGGGACATTCATCACTTGTTAGAGTCATTCATCACTAAATTCTCTAAAAGTGGAATCAGGCACAACACTTCCTCATTAATCTAGAGCTTCAAATAGACTCCCTAGGAAATTGCCAGACTTGTAGGACATGGGTCTAGATAGTATATTGAGAGATGCCCATAGCTAGGACTTCCCTCACACGCCAAGGAAGTGCCTTTGTTTTTGGACGGCTTCTTGAGCTCAAAACTACAATCCTACAAATATATAAAGGAACTCGGAACTCTAAAGCAATGTGTATAGATTTGTATAGACATTGAGGATAATTTAGGAGATAAATTAGAACTTTTGAAGGTCTAGAAAGATTCGGATAGCTCCTCTCAATCATCCTCAAAACATTCTAGCTCGATAGAAGATTTAGCTGAGAAGGTAGCTCAAAATATAAGTGTCTCTAGCAAACAGATGCCCTGGTTAACATCCGTTAAATGTTGTTACACCTTTAGTGGTGATCACATGGAAAATGTGTGTCCAAACATAACACATCTTCAAGCCAACCCTAGTGGCCAATAATGCACAATTGAAAGGCAATACAATAATCACATGGCACAAGATTTCCCATACAACAAACAAGTGGTCCAGCAGAACTACCCACAAGCATATCCCCAACCCGGTAGATATCCAGCGTAATACAATGCTGAGCAATTACTACAAACTCCCATAGAACTACCCTTATTAGACTCAACCAAGACCTCAACCACTCTTACCTCAACAGCCACCCCCACCATCCAATGTAATCTGAATCAAATACACTAATGTAGAAGAAAACCTTAGTAGGGCTTCAGTGCCTTCTTCACCCCTTATCACTGAAAGTGACCCCAATTCAAATAGTTTTGACTCCACCCATGTAGATAGTCTACCTGCATATTACACAGAGTCACCAAAACACATGGAAACATACCACTATGATAATCCACCATTGGAACCCGAGTGGGAACTAGACTATGCCAATGTAATGTATGCCAATCCTAACCCACGACCCTAGTTGAGATAGTCAAGACCACAGGGCCCTAAAGGACCATGCTTTAGGTGCCAAGGAGACCATTTCATAAATGAATGTTCACATCCTCCTATAGCAGGGTAGTCACAATATTATAACATTCAAGGTTTTTGTGTAGAATGTGGTAAAGAGCATGTCATAAGAGATTGTCCTAAGAACCGTGCTAATGCCTCTAAGGTAATGCCCATAAATGTGATAGGTATTGTGCATACCTCAGATGGATCCTTACCTATGTATGTACCTATCCAAGCTATAACAAGAGCCCAAGTGCTATTACAAAACCAACAACCTAAGCTTGATAAGATAGTAGAGACAAGTGAAGTTGGAGAGTCTAGTGGAAGAAAAACCAAAACTTGGAAGGATTCACGAGAAAGAATTAAAAGGAAATGGAGTAAAAAGATAAATGAATCAGAAGGAAGTCTAAAAGAAACTAGAGCTTAAATCCTAGAACTGATGTCGCAAGAGTCGAAGCAGGAGACTTTGAACCAAAGTTCAGGATCAATTTTAGCTGAACCCATGCATGAAAATCTAGACATGATGTTCTGAGCATACCAAGCAAGATTGAGAGAATGACCCCATGTAGTTGAATTGAGTAAGAACTATCCAAGTGGTAGACTTAGAATTTGAGAGAACTAAGTTTTGCATGTGTTATCGTTAGTGTCCATGTGAAAGGCCAAATGGCAACTGGACACTTTTTTGTATATGTTCTTTAATAAAACATATAGTGGCCTCGTCAGTCACAGACTGTAAGTTTGATCGCATTTGTAAGACCTAAGAAGTCTGTCATCGTGCACCCTGTGTACTATGTTTTCTACGTATTTTGTAGTCTTTGTGCGGAGTACCATGTGTGGCCTTAGGAGCTCAGTTTTCTACTCTGATGATGTCATCGTGGAGCTCGCAAGAGGGAGAGTGCATTGTGGTGCATTGCCATCAAAATACTTCACTGGTATCAGAGCAGTTCGATGCAAAAGCTTTGTTCCTTTTATGTGAGCGAAGCGAGCAATCCCCCCCCCCCCCGGGGCTTTCTCCAAGACTTACGACTAAGGTAGCGACCAAGGCATAAACCTTGGCATACCTTGTCATCCGAGTCACCAAAGTCACCGTTGGCACCATTGGTTGTGCGCAAGGGAGGACCTCATTGATCAAGGAATATAGAGGTTCCTAGTACTTCCCGGGAGGTCATCCATTGCAGTACTATTCCCCAGAGAGCTCGCTTAACTATGGCAATCTCTTACCACTAAGCTACACTCTTGTGGTTCTGAAGGAGGGGAAAGACTAAGGTTGACATTACCTTGAACATGTTTTGGTCCCTCAAAGCTTCATTCTTTGCTTTCAAAGCCTATTTTTGAAGCATTTTTTGGTGTCTTTTGGAGCCATTTTGGAATACTTTCACACATAGTTCTTTTCACACACGTCCATGAACATCAAGAAGGGTGTTCTTTGTACTTCTCTAACAATAAATATCAACCTTTGGGGTTGTGTTTTTAGTCAAACTCGTAAAACTATAGGTTTCTTGGAAGGTTTCAGTTTTGGTGGAAGCAGCGGCTACAAATTTATGCAGGTTTTTTTTTAGCCTAAAACATCAGAGTTTACAGACACTTGCAGGCTTTATTGGCTAGTTTTTGGGCTCTGCATTCAGCATTTATAGTGTCATTTTACTACATATATTGAGCAAATACACACCATGTATGCTTTTATGGATACGGCTTGTGTACATCCATGTGGTCATTGATATTGCGGTTACGTTCTTTGCATAAAGCCTTTTATGTTTGATAAAGAGGGTTGTCGTGAGGTTTTCTTAACTGGGAGACACCCAGATGTTGAGGTCTCTTGAGTGATACAGGTGGAAGATTTACCCAGCCTAACCATAGGAGATGTATGATAGTTCGACATAGGTGCTCGATAAGCCTAGTTGGCTTCTATTGGGTAACTGATTATATGCAGTGGAGTTAGTGATTCACTATGCAGCCAAACATGTCAGTACTTGCAGTTTTATGATATTTTGACACTCGTCATATGCTCATTTTGTAAAGGATACTCTGCAAAAATTTTTCTAGATTTTTGGTTTTCTCAACTATATAGTGGTCAATTTACTCCTTGATACACTTATTCATTGGTGTTTGAACTCTTCCGGCTCCATTATCATTCTATTCAATTCTCTACCATCATGGCATCAAAGGTTTTAGGCACATCCAGTGGATCAAGGTCTAGTGCTAGTGTTCCGAGGAGCTATAACTTGCAGGGCAAAGACCATTTTGACATCTGAAAATTTGATGGCACAAACTTTGCTCTATAGAAGAATCAGATTAAAGATGTGCTGATTCAAAGGAGGCAATGGAAGCCAATAAATGGAATTTCAAAGAAGCCTACTGACATGGATGAAGATGATTGGGATGAGTTAGATGAAAAAGCTAGGTCTACCATTCACTTGCACCCGATAGATAATGTTTAGTTGGATATTAGTCCTCTGATTAGCATGCATAAAAATGCTGCACATAGGGATGTTCAAGAGAATGTCCATTCAGATCAGTCTGCACGTATTCCTGTTCAGCAACGATTGAGACATTCTGCACGTGTTTCACATCCACCTGATAGATATGTTCCAGGTTTAGATTTTATTATGCTAATAGATGCCGGTGAGCCTTCTTGCTAGAAAGAGGCTATGCAGACAGAGGATCATGTCAAGTGGGAGCCTGCCATGAAGAGTGAGTTGGATTCTATTCACAAGAATGGTACTTGGGATTTAGCACCTTTGCCAAAGGGCAAGAAAGCATTACCATGTAAATGGGTATATAAGCTGAAATTCACATCAAGTAGTGCTTCTCCAAAGTATAAAGCATGACTTGTGGCAAAGGGTTTTAAGCAACAACATGGTGTTGATTTCGAGGAAATCTTCTCTGCAATGGTAAAGATGGCTACCCTACGCATGTTTCTTGTATTCCTTGCAATGGAGGATTTAGAGCTAGTCCAAATGGATGTGAAAACCGCTTTCTTGCATGGAGATCTTAGAGATGAGATCTACATGGAACAATCAAAAGGTTATGTAGTTCTTGGCAAGGAAATTCTAGTTTGTAAGCTTAAGAAGAGCTTATATCGACTTAAACGGTCCCCTAGACAATGGTACCAAAAGTTTGATGCTTTTATGAAGTCTCAAGGCTATTCTCAAAGCAATGAGAATCATTGTCTCTACACAAAGAGATGCTCAGATGGCAGCTTGATATGCTTGATCCTTGACTTCATCAGAAGATTCTTCAAATATCTTTCTTGTGTAACATATACTCCATGTTGAGTATACATAATATCCATCCCTAGGAAATAAGACAAATTCCCAAATCACTTATCTTGAATTCCTTTTCCATTTGCTTCTTGAGCTCTTTGATTCCTTGAGCATCTATACCTGTGATAATAATGTCATCAACATAAATGAAAACATAAATATATCCATATTTATTTGCTTTCACTAGCAAACTACTATCTTCCTTTGAAGCTTGGTATCCAGGTTCATTCAAGAACTTTACAAGTGTGTAATTCCATGCCCTTGGAGCTTGATTTAAGCCATACAAAGCTCTCTTAAGCTTACAAACATAATCTGATCCATTTGACTCTTTGAAACCCTCTAGTTTCTCCATGTATACTTCATCTGCAGTATATCCATTCAAAAATGCATTCTTTACATCTAATTGAGATAACTTCCAACCTTTACATGCATCAATAGCAATTAAAGTTCTGATTGTAGACATCTTAGCCATTGGACTAAAACTTTCATCATAGTCCACTCCATGTGTTTGGGCATATCCTTTGACCACAAGTCTAGCCTTGTACCTAGAGAGTTTTCCATCTACAAACCTCTTTGTCTTATACACCCACTTACATCCATTTACCTTTTGATTTCTTGGTCTTGGCACCAATTCCTATGTCTCATTCTCAAGTAGAGCATCATACTCTTCTTGCATTGCTTTTTCCAAATTTTGTTTGCCTTTTGCTTCATCATAAGCTGATGGATCTTCATTTTTCTTCACAATGTAAGCATAATCTTTGGTTGTCAAGAAAGAAGTATCATAGCTATACCTGATAGGTTGTTTTCTTTCTCTTGATGATCTTCTAATTTTTGCACTTCTTGAAGTCTCTACTTCATTTTGTTCTGGATCAAACCTTGGTCTATCTTCATAATTATCTTGCATTTCATTTCTACAAACATCATCATCATTATCTTCTTCATATACCTTCATCTTTGACTTTCCTTTCCTTTTGATTTCTTCAAGATCTGTGCATACATTGTTTGATCCTCTAAACCATGTGCTTTGGTCATCAAATGTGACATCTCTTGAAACAAGAAATTTTTTTGTGGATGGACTCCACAACCTATATCCCACTTGTCTATCATCATACCCAATGAACACATACTTTTCTACTTTAGGTTCTAGCTTATGTCTCAATTGAGATGGAACATAAGCATATGCCAAACATCCAAGTATTTTGCAATGATCAAGAGTAGGTTTCTTACCCCACCATGCTTCATAAGAAGTTCTTCCCTCCAAAGCTTTGCAAGGCAACCTATTCACAAGATAAGTTGCAGTGTTAATTGCTTCTGCCCACATATAATTAGGACACTTCTTTTCCTTCATCGTTGATCTTGCAAACTCTACAAGAGTTCTATTTCTTCTTTCTGCAACTCCATTTTGTTGTGGGGAGTACCTGCAAGTCACTTCTCTTTTTATACCTGCATTCCACATATAATCATCAAATTCCCTAGAAAAATATTCTCCCCCTCCATCTGATCTCAATCTCTTAAGATTTTGTTCTGTAATTCTTTTTGCATAAGCATGGTAGTGTTTAAATGTCTCAAACACTTCGGATTTATCCTTGATTACATACAAAGTAATCCACCTGGTTTCATCATCAACAAAAATCACATAATACCTTGATCCATTTATGCTATAGTCCTTTGAAGGACCCCACACATCTGCATGAACCAATTCAAGCATATTTGAGTACCTCTATCCTTGTTTATTGTATGATTCCTAGTTGACAAACCTCACATTTTTGTATATCATATGTTGACCTTCAATATCTGGTAGACCAAGCACTGCACCATTCTTTGTCATCTCTTTTATTCCTCTTTCATTAAAATGTCCTAACCTCTTATGCCATAGATCCGATTCAGACATCTTTTGACATGTATCACTTTTTCATTTCTCTGACATGTATAGTGGTCACGCCGGTATATGTCAGGGACACTTCATTGAGCTTCATTAGATTTATCTACCGAGAGTGATGGCATATTTGTTTCTTTCCAGCTCACTCATTTGCAGACATTAGGTTTTCCTTATGTACTGGTCTTTATATATTGCAATAGTTGTATTCTTGTTTTTTTAGATCATTCTTATACATTTGTTTTTATGTAATAGAAGAAGGAGAAGAAGATGATTTTTCCTTGCCTCAATCTGTGTGTGTGCTTCTCCTTGAGAGTGAGAGTGTGTGTGTGATCTCTCTTCCTTATCTCCTTTCCATGACATCGTATCAGAGCCAGCGTGGCTATAGGGAGCTTGTGGAGAAGGCGACAGTGAAGACTATGTGGCAAGGCATGGAGAAGACGCAATTCACAAATGACCTCCATTTGCTACAAAAATCAGCATCAAGGTAGAAGACCTCAAAATATTATTGTGATTTATCCCTATAGGGTCACTTGTTTTTGTCAGATCGAAGTTTCGGAGCCATCTCCACCTCCATTTCGAGCTCGCAAGGTGGGGCCCATAGAAAAGCCAGGTCAGTTTTAGAAACTGTAACTTGCATTCTATTCTACAAGACTCATATATTCCAGATCTAGAATTTCAAGCAATTTCATGTACTGTTGATACACGAAAACTGTGTTTTTCTGAGATCGAACTGTCACGTCATAATGCGATAGTGTTCAAGTAGAAGAGTTGCTTGCAGTGTTTTGCAGTGTTGTGAATTGTTGCAGAAATGGCAAACACAGATGGAATGAGTCAGTTTATGAGTGATAAGCTAGACAAGAAGAACTTCCATGCTTGGAGATTCAGAATGACGAATTTCCTAATGGAAAAGGCTACTAGAAGTACATCGAAGGAGAGAACAAAAATGCTCCGCAGTTACCAAAGAGGAATCGAATTGCGGACCAGCTAAGAGCATATGAGGAATGGAATCAAGGAGCATGAAAGGTAATGAATTGAATATCTACTAGCATACAGGATAGCATGATTGGGCACATACAGAATGCCAAGACTCCGAAAGAGGCTTGGAACAGTTTGGTCACTTTGTATGAGACTAATACAAAGGCACAAAAATTGCAACTCAAGAACGAGCTTCATACATTGGAAATTAAGAGCATGTCCGTAAGTGACACACTCCAAAAATCAAAAGCATATGTGAGTCACTTGCATCTATTGGCATGAATGTAGATGATGATGATAAGGTCGAAGTGTGCCTTCATGATTTAGGAGCTATATATAAGCACTTTAGAATGTCCATACAAACCAGAGAAGATATTCCGAATTTTGCTGATTTGGTATCCATGCTCATTATTGAAGAAAAGAATCTTGGTGAGGATTCAAACTCCCAAGGAAAGACTAGTTCTGAGAAAGTATTCTACTCTAGGAGAGGAAGAGGCAAAGGTAGAGGTTTTGGAAGTGGAAGAGGAAACAGTAACCAAGACCAAGGTCAACAACAGAATCATGCAGGAGGAAGAGGACAATTTCGAGGTAGGGAGAGCCAAAGAAATCACAGAAATTTCCAAAGAAATGATTCAGGTAATGATAGTAAAGGATGCTTGAATTGTGGTAAACTTGGACACTTTGAATGTGATTGCAGGTTGAAGAATCAAAATAACAGAAGGCAGCAAAACAATTATGCATCCACAAGTGTAGCTGATTCTGAGAAGCTGTTCATGGTTCAACATCACATGATGAATACGATGTCTACTAGTATTTCAAAATCGAATGATAATGTTTGGTATGTTGATTTAGGTGCTTCAAATCACATGACCAGTCATGCAGAATGGTTTAGTAGTCTGCAAAAATTGTCAGTTCTTGGATATGTTGAAACAGGTGATAATACATCGCATCCTATTGAGCATATAGGAAACATAGCATTGTCTATGGAGGACGGGAAGGTAAAACATCTTGCCGATGTGCTGCATGTTTCAAACATAACAAAGAATCTGGTTTCTGTTGGACAAATGGTTGACCAAGGATTACAAGCTAGGTTCAATGCTGATGGGTTATATGTAGAAGAGTACAAACATGGTGGACGATTGATTGCCAAAGGAAACAAATTGGGTAGGATGTTCACATTAAATGTGAAATTTCCTAAAATGAATGCAGCCATGTTTGCAAAATGTGCACGAGTTATTGTTGATATAGAGATCTGGCAGAAACGAATTGGACATGCAAATCTGCAAAGGCCGAAACTAATGTAGTCAAAGGAGATCGTTCATGGACTACGAAATTTCAAGGTTTCAGAGATGCAAAAGGTATATGTAGCATGTCAATTTTGTAAATAGTCAAGATCATCATTTCCACATGATAAGCATGTTAGTGAGAATGTGCTAGAAATAGTACATATAGATGTTTGGGGTCCTGCAAAGACCACATCTTTGGGCGGTTGCACATTTTATGTTACTTTCATTGATGACCATACACGGAAAGTGTGGGTATATTTCATGAAAGAGAAGAGTGAGGTATTCACTCACTTCCTGAATTTTTAATTTATGGTGGAAAAGCAGACAGGGAAGTATATTCAAACATTAAGATTGATGGAGGAGGTGAATACATGTCAAATGAGTTCAACAATTTTCTTAAAAGTCATGGAATTGGATGTCAATTTTCATGCAGGTACACACCACAATAGAACGGTCTTGCTGAATGCAAAAATGCAAATATTGCAAAAATAGTAAGAGCCTTGATGGCTAAAAATAATATGCCTCATTGTTATTGGACAGAAGTTGTGCATATGGTTGTATACATCATGAACAGAACTCCAACTGCTATTGTACATCAAGTTACACCTGAAGAGAATTTCACAGGTAAAAAGGCAAACTTATCACATATGAAAGTTTTTGGTTGTATTACATATGTACATGTTCCAAATGAGTTGAGAATGAAGCTTGATGCAAAAGTAGAAAAATGTGTCTTCATTGGATACTCCCTTGAGCAAAAGGGATATAAATGTTATAACCCTCTCACACGACAGGTGGAGGTGAGCAGAGATGTGGAATTTGATGAATTGTCAAGCTTCTATGCAGATGCCAAAGAAGGACTGAGCCTTGAACCAAATGACAAAGAAAATGCTGAAAAATCAAGTGCAAAATCTCAGGTTTTGAGTGGACCGGATGCATCACCAAGCAATAGTTCCAACTCAAATCCATGAAGTGGAAGATTACGTGGAAATTTGAGTCCAACAGATTCATCAAATACATCCAAGAAAGGTAAAGAAAAGCTTTCTATTGTTCATAAAACTTATGCAGGTTTTGAAGACATTGATGGAGATTCAAGCGGTTTAGAAAAGAGTCTTGATGAGGAACTTGGATTGCCGTCTATGAAGAGTCCAGGTCTGAGAAAGGCATATGCAGATGATACAAGGAGAAGTGACCCAAGACCAAGATGATTTGAGAGGATGCGGAATTCAGTGCAACAATTGACATATGATAGTTACATGGCTCGTGGTTATGCCTACATGACAAAGGTAATACAAGATGTTGAACCTTCTTGCTTTGAAGATGCAATTGGAAATGCAGATTGGGAAAAAGCTATGGATGAGGAGATGGCTACACTTTATGGGAATGATACATGGAAGCTGGTTCCATTGCCACAAGGAAAGAAACCCATATGCTACAAATGGGTTTACAAGGTAAAGCATAATGTTGATGGTAGCATAAGGAGGTATAAAGCATGATTGGTAGCTAAAGGATTTGCACAGACATATGGCATTGATTATGAGGAAACATTCAGCCCTGTAACTAAACTTTCTACTATCAGAACACTTGTTGCATTAGCTACAACAAAAGGATGGACTTTGCATCAGATGGATGTGAAGAATGCTTTCGTAGATGGTGAGTTACAAGAAGAAGTATATATGGACCAGCCACAAGGATATGAAGATTCAAAGCATCCAAAATATGTTTGCAGGTTGCAAAAGGCTTTGTATGGGCTGAAGCAAGCTCCACGTGCATGGCATGCAAGGATTGTTGATTACTTTATACATATACGTATACGTATACATATACGTATACGTATACATATACGTATACCTATATGTATATCTATACGTATACGTATACGTATACGTATATGTAGATCATTCACTATATGCAAGGAAGGTTGATGATGGCACCACGATTGTGGCTATTTATGTTGATCACCTGATTGTAGGTGGTGATAATGAAGAAAGCATCAAAGAGGTAAAGCAACTTCTTATGTAGGAATTTGACATGAAAGATCTTGGTATGTTGCACTATTTCTTGGGCATTGAGTTTATTCATATAGAAAGAGGTATATGGATGTCACAAAGGCAATATCCCTTGAATATGTTGCAAAAGTATGGAATGGCTAATTGTAACCCAATTTCTATGCCATTAGGTCATAATTTGAAGTTAGATACTACGTCAGGTGAACCATTGAAAAATGCTACTATGTATAGGAAAATTGTGGGAAGCTTGATATATCTCACAATTGCAAGGCCTGATCTTAGCTACACTGTTGGACTTGAGAGTCAGTTTATGCAGGTTCCCATGAAGCCACATTTGGATGCTTTGAGGTGCACTCTACATTATGTGAATGCTACTTTGGATTATGCCTTGGTTTATGAAGTTGGTGTAGATTTGCAAGTTCATGGATACACCGATGCAGATTGGATTCGTAGTACTCCAGATAGAGGATCTACTAGTGGCTTTCTATTCTCACTTGGAGGTGCAGCTATTAGATGGAACATCAAGAAGCAACGCACTGTTGCTTTGTTGAGTACAGAGGCTGAGCATAGAGGTGCTGTAGTGGCAACATGTGAGGCATCATGGCTAGAGATGCTACTTGCAAATTTAGGTGTGGAAGTGCAAAAGCATATCACCATCTATTGTAATAATCTTAGCAGCATACAGTTAGCACGGAACCCTATTTTTCATGCTAGAACAAAGCATATCGAGGTACATTATCACTTCATCAGAGAGAAGGTATTAGCAGGTGATATTGATCTTGTTTATGTAAGAACAGATGAGCAGGTTGCTGATATTTTTGCAAAAGGACTTGGAGTAGAGAAGCTGAAGAAGTTTTGGAAGATGTTTGGATTAGAGGACATGGCGTTGAGCTTGAGGGGGAGTGTTCAGATATCATGCTCAACATGTGATGATCCAAGATGACACGTATCACTTTTTCATTTCTCTGACATGTATAGTGGTCACACTGGTATATGTTAGGGACACTTCATTGAGCTTTATTAGAGTTATCTACCGAGAGTGATGGCATATTTGTTTCTTTCCAGCTCACTCGTTTGCGAACATTAGGTTTTCCTTATGTACTAGTCTTTATATATTGTAGTAGTTGTATTCTTGTTTTTTTAGGCCATTCTTGTACATTCATTTTTATGTAATAGAAGAAGGAGAAGAAGATCATTCTTCCTTGCCTCAATCTGTGTGTGTGCTTCTCCTTGAGAGTGAGAGTGTGTGTGTGAGCTCTCTTCCTTTTCTCCTTCTTCGTGACACCACATTACCTTGGACCTTGAGAGTGAATAACCTTCCTTCCTTTTTCCTGTACTTTTATATCCTTGACTTGGATCTTCAACATAAACACCATCACTTGTAAATCTAACTTCATATCCCTTCTCAACAATTTTCCCTACACTTATTAGATTCTTAGGAATTGTTGGAACATAAAGTACCTTGCTTAGAAGTGTACTTCCACTCTTTGCCTTCACTAATCTAATACTTTCAACTTTGTGTTTGGTGTCATCTCTTGTTTGAATTTTATGTCCATTCACTTTGGCTTCCATATCAGTCATTAAGGAATATTGCCACTCACATGATTACTACATCCTGAGTCAATACAAAACACCATTTGATCTTCATTAATTACTTCATGTGTTGCATTCAAGATGAGAGTCAAGTCTTCATTCTAATTTGAAGCATAATTATAATAGGTATTGTTGTGGGACTGAGTTTGGAAATTCCTTCCAACTCCTCTAGCAAATTAAGTCGTACAACCTCTTCCTCTGAGAATACCTCTTTGATTTCTGCCTCCTCTTCCTCTAAGATTGAAATTCTGATTATGACTTCCACCATTTTGATTATTATACTAGCAATCATTTGCCAAATGATTTGTTCTTCCACAAATCTAACAAGATTTAGCATTTTCTTTATTCTTACCTCCTCTACCTTTACTTTTGAAGTTCATCTTTCCTTTCATGAAGTTCACTTGACTTGAAGATCCTTCTTCATCATTTTATTGCTTGCCTTTGGCATTCTTTCTTCGTGTCCTTTGAATACATTGCTTGACTTGAGCTTCTGCCATTCTCTCCTTTAATGTCATGCTCAAATGTTAGCATATGTCATAGAAATTGATTAAGATCAGGAGTAAAATGATCTAATGATAATTCTATAGACAATATAAAAGGCTTACACTTTTCATCTCCTCTTAGACCTGTGAATATTTGCCTTACCAACTTGTCTTCTTCAATATCTTCATCTACTGCTCCCAAACTATCTGCAATGTCCTTCATCCATGTAACATAATCAAAGATTGACTGAGAATCTTTCTTCTTGAAAGTTTTAAACTCAGCCCATAGTGGAGCCTTCCTCAATTTGGTTGTGTTTTGAAAATGTTCTTCCAAGGCATTCCATACATCTGCTGCACTTTCTAATCCTCTAATGTGTGGTAGAAGATAATCATTTACAGCCATGTAAATGATGCTCCTACCTTGAGCATCTTTCTTCATCCAATTCTTCAATTCTACAAGTTCTTCTCTTGTTGAAAGACTTGGATCCTTAAACTCAAGCTTTTCTTCTTCTCCTATAATAAATCCTATCAAATATTTGCTCATGAGGTGTGCTTCCATCCTCATAGACCATGCTAGATAGTTCTCTCTATCTAGCTTGTCAATATGCAAGCTTTCTCCCATCTCTTGACTTCTATATCTGCAATCATTTTTTATTTCTGAAGATATAATGTACCTTTGAGATGAGATTTTAATCCTTCTTGATCCTTTGAACTTGTGTTTTTTTCTTCTTCAGGTTTTCTTCAAGACTTTACCCTGTGCACCTTGAATTCACAAGATCATTGATATCTACAATAGTCGGGTTCTCCTTGCTTCTTCTTCACCTTGATTTGACTTTTCTACTTTGATACCACTGCTGGAGACCTTTAATTCTCCAAATGTCTAATATATCTTGATTTAAGAACTCCTTTATATCAAGAATAAACCAAACATTACACAAACTTTACATTATCTATCAAGTTCATTAAGAAATACTCTTTGTGTGAAGTTTTCTTTAGCTTCGATAAGTTTGCTTCAGAAATAGACTTCAATCTATGCATATGAATTCAATTTTAATCATTCAAACGATACACGAATACTTATAATATCTTTGCGCAACCATAATGATAATTAGTTCTTCAAAAGAACCATTCGATATCTATTTTGATCACTTAGATCAAACATATGTCATAAACTGCCTTCCAGAAATAACAACTTTGACATGGTCAACTTCTCAAGCTGATTTCTCTCAAAGTATAACCCCTTTTGCTAAATGCTTTTAGCCAAAGCTTCCTTATCTTCTAGCTTAAATTTTTGAATTCTCAAACATAAAAAACTTTACACTGAACACTTAGAGCCAAGCAAGTTTTTAAGTAGCAAAATGCTCGATTATGAGAACTTCACTTGCAGACTTCTACATATGAATGCTCCTACTTGTCATACACATAACCTGAAAAGAATTAGATCAACAAACTTTGGTCATATCTTGATTAGCTTCAAAATTAGATGTGTACAAAAGATTTCCTGATCCACATGATCAGGCTGAGAGAATTCTAGGATAGAACGGTCACTAATATCACAAGAAAACTCTCTACACATCTATCACTAAGGAGCATGAATTCTATTAACTATCTTCTCATCTTTTCTTTTTTCTCTTCTATATGTCATGACTATACATAAATATATATATACGTATGAGTATGAACTTGTCAGTATATCAAAAGTATTTTTGAAGTATTTTCCAAGCTAATGTACATAAGTGTATAGAACATTTCTTCTTGAATCTTCACTTGACTTCATGCTTTAAGCTTGACTCTTTTCTTCACTTCTTCATTCCTAGGCTTCATGTAATCATTCATTGATGATTGGGACTTGCATTAGTTTCTGAGAAATCACTACATAAACCACCTCACAACACATGGCTACACGGGTTATGCATCGGTTATATAAAGGGAGTGCAGTCTCACCTTATTGGGATCATAATTAATTTCCATACTAATTTCTTATCCTTTGTAGCAGATCATCTATGCATTTATTCAAATCATCATGCAAACTTAAGGAATCTCCGAGGCTAGCACCAACACACTAGTAGTAAATTTTAGTAATTTGTTGGCAGAGCCCTTCCCTACAATGAAAACCACCTAAATTTCAAGAATTTATGGGACCACTGCCTATTGACCACCCTCCCTTTGGAAGACTAGAAAAATTACAGAGCAACTCTCATTGGTTCCAAGGATTAGCAGGCCCGCTAGTCGGTGTGAACTATATTTATGATGCAATGCTTTGCTTTAGCGGAGACACGTGGGGAAGATATCAGTTCTTCTCATAGGAGTATGAACGCCTTCACAATTCATAAGAATTACAACCTATTTGGGTGAGGCTTGGATTCATAGAGTATTTTAGTGCACCCCTACCTCAACCTGATTTCTATCGATGCTTCAATTTGTGACTACTCTTGAACCCCCCGGTTAGGAAGGAACTGTCAGGGACATTTATGTTTCCCTCACTAGTTAATGATCCCCCTTATAAGAAGTTTTATCTCTAGACATTAGGGGAAAAAATGAACCCTTCATGGGCCTTTTAGATTAAGGAGTGATTATAGATGGACCAATGAGAGGAGGGTGGTGGCCACAGTCTAGTACTAGACTAGGACTAGGCTTCCCTTGGTTTCTCCTAGTCAAAGCCTCCAAAACTACTACCAACTCGTGGTTTTTATGACAAGAGAGGTTTCGAATTTCAATTGTTTGATTTATAACCATTGGATGGTCCAAATGATCCAAGGGATGGTATTATTTTGCAAAAGTCAAGGCTTCATGAAGCATAGATCGTTGGATCATCAAACGATCGTGTGGTTCTTCTTTGCAAGACAAAAACCTGCGCCTTTTGTTTGGGACCCTTGGATCAATCCATCATCCAATGGATGAGAATGAGTGCGCAAAAGAATGTAATGATGGAGAGCTCATGGATCAACGGGAAATACGGAGAACCATTCGATCTCAGATGGATCCAACGAAACCGAGTGACTGAGACGCGCGGAACAGCGTCGATCGCGTGGAGCCGTTGGATATTGCATGAATCAAGGGCATCGATTAACTGCGCAAGTTCTCTTCTCTCTCTACTGTCCTATTAAAATCTCCATTCAATCATTGATGGTCTTCGCTTCTTCTTTCAATCGTAGCCCTTCAAATTTTGCTATCCAATGGCTTCTATTGAATTCGACTGAGCATTCAATGAAGATCTTTTTTCTCTTATATTTTAATAGAAAAAACCACCGATGGTTTTTCTTGTCCCCTTAACCCCTTACAACCTTAATCTTAATCCCTAAAAATTAGGGATCCTTACAAGGCCCATGCAAGGCTCACTTTTTCCCCTAATGAATGGTTGTATCAAAGCTGTGCTCAAGATCCATAGCACTCATACTCCAACAAAAAGAGAGAGGCTTATTCCTGAGCCCATGAAAACAGGTGATGCTTTGATGTGGGCAGACATTTCCGCCATCACACTAGAGTTATCAAAGCCACTACATATTTCTATGCGACATTTTGCTTCCCTTGCTCAAGATCGTTTCACGATACCCCAAAAGCGCATTTGGTTTGGGTTATACTTAGAAAATATAGGCCCTCAAATGATCGATCTTGCTAGTTGGATTCAAGATCAATTATACTTAGCACAACAAATATGGGCCCGAAAGCATGTCATCCATGGCTATTATGTGCTCACAATAATAATATATATGTGTCTAGCCTATGATATACCGATCGAGGGAGCTATGACGAGTGATGAGTTGAAGCCGTTTAAAGGAACCTCAAAGAAAGCCTACAAATCAAGCAAGGCTAGAAGAGGAAAGCATGTGAGGGGCACCATACCATGTTTACAAATCCCAGAGTCACGTTGACCATAGCCATGCTCTCAGCAGTCTCCCACGGAGTCTCCTAGACTTGTACCTTCCATCCGTATTTGACTCTCGCATCCCATAATAATCAAAGGAACCACTAGTGTTGTACTGACCTCAGAAGCCACCACTCAAGCTACCACCCCAGAAGTTAGAGAGCCCCCCACCACCATTAGTGAAGATGGATTCACCTTTTTGATACATAACCTAGAGGCCAAACCCAATCAATACCACATTTGATTTTGAAATGCAAAACACATTTTTTAGCAAATTTCAGTTTTCAGAAGGACAATTCTTCTCGCAAGAATATGAACGACCGAGCTACCCAACTTCACCACCTAATTAGCAACGGGAACAAGTAGTGTCAAGTTATGTAAGAGTGACTTGCAATAGCCTTAAGCTATAGACTCATATGCGGAAGCGAATGGAGGAGTAAACAAAATGTCTTTCAGAGTTGCACATAAATACAAGATGCTCGGTCCGAATTCATGTGGATCAATAGTTGTATACCGAAAAAATAAAAATGTGCTTTGGTGTACAAATCATACAGGTACTTCTACAATGTACATCTACACCATGCGAACATGTGTAACCATAATTTCTATTGGTAGAAATGCCTTCCTTGTACCCACGTTCATATTCAAAGCTGCAAGTTGCTTTGTCTTTAGCTATTCGGCAAAGATGACGAAGTCGAAGTCTGCAACTTGCACATAATCTGCCCAAGATATATGTTGTCAAATATGGGATGCGTTACAACATAAGATTATGTTTTCCACGCTCATAAACCATGTATGGTAGTAATCGTTTGTCATACTTCATTCAGCTTCAATGTAAGTTGCAATATCATGATGTGAATAGATTGATATATGCTGCTAAATGTTATGCTCGTGCTTGATCGATAAATGATATGTTTAATTTATTACTCATAATATAGCCTCCTACTATAGATAAGAAAGTCATTCGAAGTATGGATCAGTTTTTGTTGCAAGCTGTCAGGGCTAGCAGGGACTCTAAGATAGTATCCAACATAAGATAGATCAATGTTCTTCTATCTCATGTCATCAAAAATGGTTCACCGTGCACGGCATACATTACTGATAGCTTTTGTGATAATAGGAGTTGAAATGAATAGCCTAGAAGGCCTATTCAAGAAAAATGGGAATTACATAGGATTTTGAGACAGTTTTTTGTGTCCCAATGTTTTAGTCTTTTTGAATCATTCATACACTAAGACATGTTTGGATCTCTTGATTGAAGTATATTTTATTGAGACTTTAATATTAAGGATAATTTTATTATAAATGGGGTATCAAAGTTGGGTCAAACTTAAGAAATTAACATCGAAATTAATATAAATGGGACATGAATAATTCCCAAATTTCTTGAATAGGCCTTCTAGGTACTTGCAGTCAAGTGATACATTATTAACCTTGCACCCTATGCTATTTACAAGAGGTAAAGTATATAAATGTCTTGTTGCCTTACAAAAATTCTACCGATCTGAGATACAATCATGCAATAGTAAATAGTACATTCGCGATCTATCGATAATATTGTTCTACGGTATATTGCATCTGTTGTCACGATCTTGCTCATGCTTCAAACAGAGGTTACGAACGCAGAAAAACACACAGAGAATAGACGCAACAAGAGACGAGACACAATGCAGTATTGGGTGCAATCTCTCCCCATGCACTCTGTTTCGATAGTCCACAGAGTGCATGTATTTATAGGACTTTTGATTACGTCGAAAAGAGTGGTTACAAGAGGGCGACTTCGAAAAGCAGGCGTGTAACTAAAAGTTGGTAACTTTTACAGAAAGCCATTACTTTGAATAATAGAAACTACGGTCTACAACGAACCTTATTCTAACCATTACTTTTCTAACAATAGAACCTTCTACGCAGGTTTATTTACAAGCTAAATAATAATTATTCGGATTATTGATGTCCGCCCTTTCACGCCTTGCACGCTCCTCACGAACCTTCAGCTGCTATATCAAAAACATCAAAAACATATTAATATATTAATAATATAACACTTTAACAATACATTGTTCAATAATATACAACATGCCTCTCAGTTGACAAGCAGCTGACCTCAGTTGATAAAATAATGCAACACTCTAACAATTATAATGCAGTGTTCAACATATTCCATATTACTGTTACAATCCAACAATGCATTGGCCAACATATTTCATGTTACAATCCAACAATGCATTGGCATTCGATATTTCAATCCAACAATGCATTGGCTAACATATTCCATGTTACAATTCAACAATGCATTGGCTATTCCATATTTCAATCCAACAATGCATTGGCTAACATATTTCATGTTACAATCCAACAATGCATTGTTCAACATTTTCCATAAGGTATAACATGCCCTTCAGTTGAACAAGAAACTGACCTCAGGTGATAAAAGAATAAACATGGATGGCCAGTCACATGTTTCATCACTGAATAAAGAAAATAGGCATGTGCCATGTAAAAATACATGCATGGAAATGTTCATGGAGCTGTTACATTAATGTGTTTGTGTATGATATGCAGATATTAAGTGGTCATAATGAGGTGTTAATTGTGTTTTATGTATCCACTGACATTCTTCAATAGAATGATTTTTGTACTTAACCAAATATCGATGATATTGAGTACCGGTGCGTGTAGTAGTGACATCATGATCAATGATTTTCTCAGGAACTAAGATTTCAGATTGTTCTTCAATTAAAGGAGGATCATCAAGAAGTGGGGCAAGTGGTAAAGTTCCTTTAAAGGGTTTAAGTAAGCTAATATGAAAAGAATTATGTATAGTCCAATGGGATGGAATATCTAATCGAAATGAATTATCATTAATTTTTTCTATAATGCGAAATGGTCCATAATAGCATGGTGCAAGTTTAATTTTAGGATGCTGCAAAATATTTTTGAGACGTCTTTTAATTATTCGCAACCATACAAAATCATTTTCCCTTAATTCTTTGGCTAATCGTTTAGTATTGATAATACGTGTATATCGCTCTTGACTTTTCCTAATGTGCTCGTGAACATCATGAAGTATAGAAACGTGATCTTGAGCAATAGAATCAGCCATCGGAATGTCGGTTTGGGTGAGGGACATGGGAGTGGGAAGCTTTTTACCAAAAACTATTTCAAAAGGTGCACGACCAGTAGTGGTGTGAAGTGTTATTGTAAGCAAATTGAAGCAATGGCAACTTTTCATCCCAGTTATTAGGATTATCTAACGAATAACAATGCAATAAATCAAGAATAGTACTATTTGTAGCCTCACTCTGTCCATTACTTTCAGGATGAAATGCAGAGCTAAAATCTATTTTAGAACCAAAATGTTGAAATAAGGCAACCCAAAAATGATTACAAAACCTAACATCACGATCAGATAACATTACTTTAGGAAATCCATGATGTGGAAAAATGCATTTAATGAATAATTTTGCAGCTTGAGGTGCAGTCAAAGTTTTTCTACATGGAATGAAATATGCATATTTACTAAACCTATCAACTATTGTCCAAATCATATCATTATGTGATGAAGTGATAGGAAGACCTGTGATAAAATCCATAGAGATGTGTTCCCATGGTTCATTTGGAATAGGAAGGGGCATTAATAATCCAAATGGTTTACCATGATGACGTTTGACACGCTGACATACAATGCATTGAGAAACATAATGTGCAATGTCTTTTTCCATATGTGGCCAAAAGAAGAAATCTTTGCAAGCAGAAATAGTGCTCTGTATGCCTCTATGACCCATGTAAGATGGTTCATGCATTTCTTTAATGACAAAATCTTTAAAAGCTTGGGTTATGCATAATCTATGTTGAAAATAGAGATAACCATTATGAAATGTATAATGTTCATCAGATAAAGATGCAGCATTATTGAAGTCATGCCATGCACGTGAAAAATACAAATCAGATGCATAAGTGGAAACCATGTCTTGAAACGAATAAATTTGAATGGCAGAAATATTATTTAAACAACGGAATTCGAAGGAAAACGGCTAAGAGCATCAGCTACGACATTAGCTTTACCAGGTTGATATTGTATCATGGGTTGGAAATTTTGAATGAATGATGCCCATTTAAGATGCCTATCAGAGATTAAGGGCTGACTTAATAAATGCTTAATAGCCTGTTGATCGGTTTTGATTAATACTTCAAAGCCCATAAGATAGTGTTTCCAAATTCTCAAAGCATGCACAACTGCTAACAATTCTTTATCATACGTACTATAATTATGCTCGGAGGGCTTAAGCTTTCTACTCTCAAATGCAATGGGATGGTCATTTTGCATTAAAACAGCTCCTATTCTTAAACCACTAGCATCAGTAACAACATGAAAGGGTTGTGAGAAATCAGGTAATTGTAAAACAGGTGCATGTGAAAGTGCATGTTTAAGTTTGTCAAAGGACTGTTGTTGGGTAAATCCCCATGCAAATTTTATTTTCTTTTTCAACAACAAAGTAAGAGGCAATGCTAAATAAGAAAAATTTCGAACAAACTTCCTATAGAAACTAGCCAACCCAAGAAAAGAACGAACATCATTGACTGATTGTGGTGTAGGCCATTCTATGATAACTCTAATCTTTTTCGGATCCACATGCACACCTTCACTTGAAATAATATGTCCTAAATATTCTAGCTTACGCTGAAAGAAATAACTCTTTTCAGGATTAGCATAAAGTGTGTTCTCTCATAACAAATGAAAACTGTTTCAAGATGCTTTTCATGTTCATTATCATTCTTACTGTAAACAAGTATGTCATCAAAGAATACAAGAACAAAAGCTTGGTAATAAAAAAAAATATTGTTCATCATTCGCGCAAATGTAGCAGGGGCATTAGTAAGTCCAAAGGGCATTACCATAAATTCATAATGGCCATTTTGAGTTCTAAATGCAGTCTTAAAAATATCACTTTGTGTCATACGAATCTGATGGTAACCCGATTTAAGATCAATTTTACTAAAGACACGAGCTCCTCGTAACTTATCTAAGAGATCATCTATTCGAGGAACAGGGTATCTATTCTTGATCGTGATCTTGTTAAGGGCTCTATAATCAATGCACATTCGATAAGTTTTATTCTTCTTCTCTACTAAGAGAACTGGTGCTCCAAATGGGGAAGAACTAGGCCTTATAAGTCCTTTTTGTAGCAGGTCTTTTACTTGATTTTCTATTTCCTTTTGATGTAGTGGGCCATGTCTATAAGGTGCTTTATGAGGAGGAGAACTACCAGGGACTAAGTCTATGCTATGGTCAAAGGATCCTCGAGATGGTGGTAGTTCAGAGGGATATTCAGACATAAAACAATCCTTATAAGTACTCATGAAAGGTTTATATGCATCTGAAAGTGTATGAGTATAATCATTGATGACATTAACAAAAACAATGCATGAGTTAAATCCTTTCCTAAATGCACGCTTTGCTTGAGTGTGACTAATCAATGGAAATGGCTGGCAATCATGTCGTGCAGACAAAGTAATGATTTGACCTTTGAAAACAAACTTAAAGGTATGAGTATGGTAGTCAATACGTGGGTTATAATGGTGACGAAAAGGCATACCTAGTATAACATCATAAGATTGCAAAGGTGCAATTAAAAATGTTCGTGAGTCAACATAAGGGCCTATGCTAATCGTAACATCTTGCACTTCTCGTGTTACATTATAACGACTACCTTGAAATGCAGCTTTCACTTTATACAAAGAAGGAAACGTTTGTAATTTAAGTTCTTGTACTAATAAATGTGAAATGAAGTCATGTGAACTACCATCGTCATGTAGAATTTTAACTAGTTTGTTATTTATTGTACCCTGCATGCAAAGAAGAGAGTGTAGAGAGATATCGTTACCCAAGGTACTTAAGTCCTTCTACAATGATTCCTCTGTCCAAACAGGAGGAATTTCTTCATTATAGACCTCCATGTTATGCAATCGAGTTGTAGCTTGTTTCATATGAAGAGGTGGCAATCTGCACCTTATTTTTGTATGTCCAGGTTTACCACAATTCCAGCAAGTGATTCGTGGTCGCTTGTGTTGGGCATTCACTGCTGAAGTTTGATGGGTAGGTGGTTTGGTTGGTTGGAAAGATGAAGCAACGGGTGAAGTTGAGTAATTGGATTGTAGGGGTCGAGGAAAACTAGGGTAAGATGGGGCATTAAAATTACGCTTCATAGGAAATGAAGGTTTAACAGGAAATGGTCGTGGACGTGGTTGTTGTAGATGGAGTGACTTGGTTATGGACTGGAATTCTTTTTCTGCATCATAAGCAAAAGATATAGCCTCGTTGAGGGTTGTAGGTCGTAGGGTGTGAAGCTTAGCTTGGATACCCACTTCCAAACCATCTTCGTATTTCTGCTGCAAGATATCCTCTGATACATCTTCAAGCATTCGTACAAGTAGTAAATTTTGCCAGAACCGCTCTGTGTAGGTAGTAACCGTATCACCCTCCTTCCAGGTAAGGGTCGTCCATGCTCGTCGAACATGCAAATGGTATTGAGGAGGAAGAAATGAATCCTTCACGTTTTCTTGAAAAGCCTTCCAAGTTGTTTGAGGCTCTGTACTGTGTCGCACGACATTCCACCAGAGTTGAGCTTTACCTACTAAATAGTTAGTGGAAAATTTAACTTTTTCACTTTCAGCATACATTTCATCGGTATAAAAATCATCAAACTGTGACAACCAAGAAAGTACTAAAGGCCCATCCTTCTTCCAAAAGCAGGCGTGAAACTAAAAGTTGGTAACTTTTATAGAAAGCCATTACTTTGAATAATAGAAACTGCAGTCTACAACGACCCTTATTCTAACCATTACTTTTCTAACAATAGAACCTTCTACGCAGTTTTATTTACAAGCTAAATAATAATTATTCGGATTATTGATGTCCGCCCTTTCACGCCTTGCACGCTCCTCACGAACCTTCAGCTGCTATATCAAAAACATCAAAAACATATTAATATATTAATAATATAACACTTCAATAATATACAACAGCATCGTGATTCAAATAATGATAATCAATACAGAGACATTGGGTCCTTGAAGTAGCAGCACATGAACTACGTACACAACGTTAATCGGAGCTTGATCCATTTATTAACATAAGCGAACTTAGAATATATTCATCTCATAGTTATAAGAAAAATACGCATCATCCAAATATTGAATGACATTGTTTGATACATGGGCTAAAATGGTGTCATAGAAGGCTACTGAGCAATGGTCTACACTCAAGGATTAGCTTGAGGCATCATATAACCTTGAGGTATGTTCAACATGGTCAAGGAATTTATTTGCAGTGGATCTACATAACTCATGCTTGGCTGAGAAGAAATAAGGTCTTGAAACCCATAGACTAAACCTTTCTAGCTTTGTGTGGTCCTCTTCTTGTAAGAATCAAACAATGAATCATTTGTTTCATGCAACTAATACCGTACACTTAACAAACCTATCATGTTCCACGTGAGGTTCAAGTGTCAAGGAGTGAAGGCAATCGGGTGGACTATGCTGGGGTAACTAACACAACTAGTATTTTTTTCTTTATAATCAATCATGGTAGGGAATTCCTACCAACATTTCTCTCCACTAAACTTGACTTCCTTTTGATGGGTCAAGCTATAGATTCAATGAAAAAGCATCAAATTCTTTTGAAATTATTTTCAAATGTAACTAACAAGTGTTTTTGAAAATAAACATCTTTATGTATGGATCTGCCTCGTGTAGCCTGCATCTAGATTCTCAGCAGTGGTCTTGAAACTATAGCTAAGTCATAAGTAATGTTTTTTTTTTCTTTTTATTTTTTCTTATCTACAACAACCATTATTATACTACTTCTTTCTTTACTTAATTTATTCTTTACGTATGCTTTTTTGGGGGAAAGAAAGCATTAACTTCCTATATGCTAACCACAAACCTTTGTAAATTTCTTAAAGACAAAGGCTTAACCCCCAATCAAAGTTGAAGATCTAGAGACATGCACTAGAAAGAACTAGGATCTCACTATCTAAATGTTTCATATACTTCGCATAGCCTATCTATATAAAATAATTTCTTTTTTCTACTAAGAGATTTAAGTTAGACTATGCTACCTAGGTCCTTATGATGTTTATAAGGTATCTAAACCTATTCTCTCTAGCATACACATCACTATTAGTGTTCATAGTTGAAACCTACCTTAATTTAAAATTTCCTTTTATGCCAAAACTTTTATGATATGCAGTTGAGGAAATGCAAAAAATAGAAAAAAATAAAATAGAACAAATTTGAAGTTAAAAATTCACCTCGCCAATTATTTTCATCATCTTCAATGTCCTCATCATCAAACAACTCTTGTTCAATTCCGTACTTTGTATATATTCTTCTCTTGAACAAATGTATCCATTTTCGTGCAATCAAAATTCTAAGAGGAGTGCCATCAAACTCGCAAAGTGCATACATATAGTTTTTGTAATGTGACACAACCACATAAGGCACAAACCATTTCTTTGTTAATTTCTCTATTGGGTATCAAAGGTACTACCATACATAAATAGCCTAATCCCAATTTAAATCTCTTGAGGCCTAAGTCAATGTCTTTTATCAAAATAAATTTTTGAAGAGAGTTGTAGCAAACAAGAGTTATGTCATAAAAAGAGAACTCCCTCATCAAAAATCAAGCAAATTACATCTTATGTTTAAAAACCACTTACACCAGTATACATACATTTCAAAAATCAAATGAAAACATGTGATTTTTTGACATTTTTTGTCATTATTTGAAAATTAGGAGGTCAAAATGTGCCCAAAATTTGGATCTATTTAACATTGATATCTTTAGAATCTTTATGAGAAATATAAAAGTGATAAAAAATCTTATATAGAAAATAAGGACTAAACGTGTGTTGGATAGAGGATCTTCGGTAGTGACTCAAAAATACAATAGAACATGGTTTCATTATGCGAAGTGCTTTCAAGAAGTTGTATAAGAACAAAAAATATCATATATTTTCAAGTTAATTCACAAATTTCATGATCTATGTATACACCCCCATCATGCATTTGATTCAGTCTAAGACTGTTGGGAGCTCTCTTCTTCTTCTTCTTCTATATCAACAAGAGCTCTATCCTTATCCAAGTACATACCAAATTCTACGAGATCATGCATAGTTCTTCTTGTTTGCCTATGATTAGATGTCCCACATACATCTGGAAGCTTTTGCTTTATCATATTGATGATTGCTTTCCTCAAGTGCCTTATTTTTGACAAGGCATAATCATAAACAAGAATATCCACATCATCCATTTTAAGGTTGGATGTACTTCAAATATATATACATATATATATATATATATATTTGAGCCTGTTTGTTTGGTGTCACATACCATTTCTAAGTTATACTTACCATTGAGTGCATTACTACTTTTTGTAAAATGCAAATGGACTATCAAGGCCTCTATTCTTCTTTGATCAATATCATTAATGACCTCTAACACTTTTGCTATCCAAAATGGTCTAGTATCCTCATCATCATCAACAAGGACTGTTATAAGTGTTCAAACATTTATCTCTTTCAAATTTCCTTGCCATCGTGCTTTCGTTTGTTCAGTCATCTACATAAATATTCCTTTCTCGTGGATGCATAAAGCTTTGAAGTGTATCTGCATTACATGCTTGGTCCAAATTCATTGATCGTTGTGTGCTAAAATGCCATGTGAATGGAATATCAATTGGACAATGTCCTACAATGGTATTCTTTATAATCTCTTCTTGATGGTTAAAAAACTCATTCCACCAAGATACATCTTGATCTCGAGCATATTTTTTTTGCACACTCAAGTTGTCTGTTCTTCTCCATAAGTACATGCTTCCACATTTTACTTTGCTCAACCACATTTCCACATCTTTCCATATTGCTTTTATCTTCACATGGTGTTTTTTCTACACCACCCATAGACAAATTAGGCACATGCAATAAAAATATGCATCGACCTTTAGGCTCTGACCCTACAGAACATGAATATTGCTTTGTGAACAAAAGAGTAATGTCATTAAGCCTCCTCATCAAGAATACGTGGTTGAAATTAATGTCGTGCAATGGAGCCAAAACCTTAGTAATGTTATCAATAGCTACAAAGAAAAATTGCTTAAAGTCATAAATTTGTGTAAGGTGTTGAACTTTAGGCTTTGGAGTATATGCTTGAGAAATCAACATAGATAATATTGGAAGAATAAAAGCATCATGAGTGTGCCCAACCAAAAGGAAATTTACCTTAACCTTCTTAGACACTTGTTGATCAACAAGCATGCATACTTATCCAAAGACTGTAGAATTTTTATTCTCTCTTGCAGTATTATCAAGCTGCAAATAGAGATTTGGTGGCAAAAGACCCTCTCATGATTGCAAAATTTTATGAATCATAGTAACCGTAAGGTTTGGATCATTATGCATGTTGGGATATGTGAAGAAAACATTTGACTTGGTTCCATTGTATACCAAAGCACCAACCAAATGCATTTGCATAAGGACTTCATCTCGCTTGTCCTTAGGAATGTGAGCAAAATGGGGCAGCCATGTTTTCTTTTGATCAATACCATCAATCAAAAAACACATATAATGCTTTGGAATTCTAAGTGCTTTACTTTGATGATGAATTGTTGCTTTCTTTCTTTCTTATGCTTGACTCTCATGATGGTTTTTAAGAAGAATTTTATAATTTTCTTTTTTCTTATGGTGTTGTGGCCCCCTTTGTCATGTTTTCTCAAAGTGGCACAAAGTGAGCATTCACCCATTCTAACTTTACAAGGAATAATCACATTGTTAAATTCTTCTTTCCATAATCGACTAAAATGTCGATAGAGGACATACTTCTCATTTTTACTTTCCATCTCTTCTTTATACACATGAAATACTTCTCAACGAGCAAAGTTATCCGACAACTGTAACCTTCCAGTTGTAGGCATAAGTTCACAATGCAAACCAAAATAATTCATCATCCAACTCATTGCATGACATCCAATAGAACCTTTGGTCCCAATTCCGTGATATGTACCGAAAATGAGATCTCCACATATAATCTCTTGCTAAATCTTATGCATCCTACAATTCCCCACACCCATCACAATTTTAAATGTAGCCCTACAACATATAATCCCTTGACTAAAGTAATATTTAAAAGAAACATGTGTACTGACATGTTATCCTCAATCATTTGTATGTGAGAGACAAGGTATAAATCTTGCCTTTTATTATCCAACTGGAAGAATTTCTCTCTTAGCTGCTTTCATTCCAAATTAATATAAACATTTCAAACCACAACAATGCGTCACAATGTCTAATGAAATTTTTCTATTTGAAGGAATTGAAATCTTCTTTGACTTACTTAATGAGGCCTTCACTTAAAATGCCACATGCTTTGTATATACTCTCTCTCTCTCTCTCTCTCTCTCTCTCTCTCTCTCTCTTCTCTCTCTTTTTCTCTCTCCATCTCTCTCTCTTTGTTCACATTTTTTGCTCCACATGCACTTGAATCTGAAGAGAGATCAATAGGTGGAACGGGTTCAATAGATGGATCGGATTGTGCATTGTTGCATCGAGAATCTAACTTCAATGACTCAACTTCGAACACAGAATCTTGATACATTCTAAGCCATGGACATCATTCATGAAGGGATCCATTGAAAACAACAAATTTGAAAGTTTATCGACTCGATCACTAGAGACAAGTGCTACCGAAGCATCTACTGAAAAGAGAGAGCTCATCTTAGATAATTATGAAGGTCCCCCATTATTATGGGTTGTATGATTCATCTTTATGTCATATTCAAGAATTCATCAATCCAACTTTATGCTGATTAAAAATTGGTTAGACAATCCATCAATGCATGAATGGAAAATATGGGATTGAGGCCAAATGCATCTATGGGATTGAGGCCCTGAATTCCTTTGTGTTAATCATTTAATCTATCAAATTGAATGCAACTATAGAAAAGGAAGATCAAACTGGATCTCACATGGAATGAATCGCTTTATATGAAGATAAAAGATAAGAAGTAATGCACAATGTGATGCGAGTACAAGGGCAAAGACAAGAGTTGCACAACAAGAACTTAGGAGAAAAGCTGAAAGCAACTAAATTAGCATGTGAGGACATATTGTTTAGAACAAATATGCAACCAAGAGCATTGCAAGTCATAATTGCATGCGCAGATGTTGACATGAATCGATAGCACAGCTATGGATTTAAAGGTTCACGTGTGATATCTAACACTCCATTGCTAGAAAAATAAATATTAGATGGTCTTTGAATATGATTATATCATCGATTGAGAAGTTATGGCCACTTTTAGAGACATGGGTGGTAGCACACAACCAATAATATTGGTGTATGCTCAAATAACAAGATAGACTTCATGGTAGATAGTAAAACAACCATACAAGATCACGGATACAAATGAGTACTTTTGATGTTTTAAGCTGATGAAGTCTCACAAAAAGACAAAATTCTATACTTTGGTACATGGATACCAATAAGAACTTTAGATAGGTGAGAATTTGTAAAGGTGCTTTTACATGAAAAGGATAGAATGACATCAATAGGTTGAGGATTTTCATATGCTTATGGATACATAATCCTATGGTTTTAGGTATACATAGCATGCATGGGCTTGCAATTCCACACCTTCATTTTTTGGAAAGAAATTAAGATGGCATATTCATGGTGGTATTCAAGTGCTTTGCATCTTGAATCTTATGTAAGGTGTTCCATTCTCGCTCACAAGTGATCATGTGGAAGACAGAAACATGTCATTGTCTTTTACCCATCAAGTTGGAAGTTTCTGTATTATGAGAATCTCTTAATGTACTGACTTTTTCTATTTTGCATGCGAGAGATAGAGATCACAACACTTTGCTTATTTTATCTCATTCAATCAGGCATGAGGTGAAAGATGTGAATAGGAATGATAAGAGAGGGATTAAGGACATCAAGCATATTCATTGAATGACTCCTAAGAGAGACAAAGTGTATTTTTCCTCTAGTCTTTGCAATTTGTGATCAAGAGGTCCACAATATTGCATTTCAAGTCATAATTACACAAGTAGATGCTGAAATGGATTAAAAATGAAGATTTGAAAGCATTCTATGGACTTTTAGTTCAGCTATTTCCTTTTATTTCATTCAACTGTTTACAAAGAATAAGAAGAATTGTGGAAAAAGTACTTGCAAACTACATTCCCCAACACTGAGTCTACTATTGTTTTGAGTCATTGAATTATATATCTTATTTGGTAATGAAAGAATACATATCTTATTTGGCCTCAATCCATAGATAACCGAAAATTATATAACCAAGTTTGATCTGGCTAAAATTGGTTGCTTCCAGCTTCAATTCTATAGTCTAGTTGTGCCATCAAGTTACACCTACTTTGACTCAATTATAGCACATTAGTTCTTGGTTCAATTCAACCAAATATCTATAAATAGATCACAAGAGTTGAGGCTCATTTTCCAGGTGTATGAGTCTCGATAGAGCACAAAGAACAAAAGAGCACAAAGAGAAAAAGAGCAAAGAAAGGCAAAAAAAAAGCAAAAAGTCGACGATGGAGAAGAAGGGTGCTAGCAAAATGTCTCATAGGTAACCCAAATTTACCCATCAATAAAGATTGCAAAAAGATTCCTTTTTAAAACCCTAGATATTTTATTACTTTGTTTGAAAAAACTTAAATTTTGGTCCAACTTCAGAGTGATGCAGCTCGATGCCAAGCATCAGGATTGTAGGAAAAGTCGATGCCAGGCATCAACTTTTGGGGCCAACTTGATGCCAAGCAGTGACTTTTGGGGCCAACTTGATGCCAAGCAGTGACACTTGGGGCCAACTTGATGCCAAGTAGTGACTTTTGGGGCCAACTTGATGCCAATTATCAAATTTGGTTCCAGGTCAATGCCAAGCATTGACCTACCACAAACTTGATGCCACACATCGAGTTGGATGAGAAGGTCGATGCCTAGCATCCACCTTTTGGTCCAACTAGATGCTTGACATCCACCTTCTAGCCCAACTCGATGCTTGGCATCGACCTTCTAGCCCAACTTGATGCCTAGCATCTTAGGTCCATGTCTAGCATCAACCTTCTCACTGAAGTTGATGCTTGGCATCGACACAAAGAAAACACAAACACGATAAGAACTTTAATATATTGAGTCTATAGTGAATAGCACACGGAATAGTGCTAGCACCAATATTTAGTGCACTCGCTTCTCTAAATTTCCTTGGAACTTTTGCACAAACCTTGGAGATGGATGATTACAATAATCAATTAAACATTTAGGATATTCCTCTGGTAGGAAGAGCTTGTAGTAAAGGTTCTTTAAAAGAAAGGATATCAACACAACACGTGGTTAGAAGGCCATCAATCTCATAACTCTCAATGGTGCCTCAACAATAACCACTTCTATCAATAATTCTATGGAAACACCTCCCGTCCGTCTATCACCACACCTCTAGTGTGACACCACTATGGCTTTGCTGCCTGTCGATCAACATAAGAAGCTTTCGTGCTTACTGCACTGGACGTTCTCCATGATTACATTTCTCCAATTTCCAAAAAAGGTTTGCCTCCATATGGTAAATCTTCTTTCTCTCCTCATTCACTATGCCTTGTCCTATATGTGCATGAGTACTATGGCTCCACCCCTATCTTTCTATGCATCCTCTTCTCTATGCATGCATGTATATGCTCACTTATTCTTTCCCACAAATAATCACACTTGAGTTTTTCTATATTCTTCTACCATAAATAAAATCTTCCTCTAATGGCTAGCTATTGATCTCACATTTCTCTCTCCTCTACTAGTTCTACCACTCTTCTCTTCTCTTCTCTTTTTCTGAACTATTTCACTAGTAAATCCTCTAATTGATTATTGTCCTGCCATTGCTTGTCTCATTCCTTGTAAAGAGTTAAAAATTCTTGGTTTGTCAAGCACCCTCAAGAATCTTTCTCCTTTGCACCTCCATGTTGTACCAACATTATTCAATGCACCATTATCATGAGTGACTTTCACATGGGGTAGATGCATGAATATCTATTAAGAGTGCCATGTCCGAATGAAAGGGCATTGCAGATGAGAAAATGATGGTTAATGAAATGAAGGAGGAAATCTAGTAAAGATGATGGATATTGCCAAACATACTAGAATTGAATGGGACTGCCATGATGTAGAAAGGAAATTTTAACAACTATAATAAAATGTTCTTGTATGTCATAATAAAACTATAGATGGCAAAATATCAATGTCACAACAAAGTGCTAACCAGGAATATGGGAAGTGGGCATCACGTCTACATCTATCAGTGAAACAAGAGGTGGCTCAAAAAATCTAATAGTTGCAAGCTATATGTATTAGTTGACCATAACATCCCTAATCTTTGGCATAACCAAAAAGTTTCTCATTGAAGGTCCTGAATGCCCAATGAGCAATTTAAGGTTTTTGTAGCATTGTTTTTGTACAAGTTTTGCCATCAACCTTCTCTTCCAATTAGCCTTGAAATGGAAATACACTACACATGTACACTTGGAACCCCCTTGTTTACCACTTTCCAAGGTCTTAAAATCAGGCTCCACTTGAGCCTTGCAATCTAGGCCCGAAAGTGTTACCACTAGAAGAGAGATCCTCAATTGAATGGTACACAATTTGAAATGGGCTTCAAACATCCACTTACAAAGGCGACTATGTTTTGGATGTGTGCATTCATTCAAAGTCTGATGTAGCACATCCAAAAGCATTGGGGACTCGAGGGGGGATCTCAAAACACACAATAGAATAGAGTTATGTGACAGGGAATCAAAAAGATTTTGGGACTCTGCTCAATGTGAATTGAAAGTTGTTGAATGCTCCACATGGCAATTCATGATTGCTGCTCACATATGGGAGTCTTGGGGCTTAACTCAATATGATTGGACTTTAATGGAGACATGAATTGCTCTTAAGGATTTGTGAAAACTTGGTCTATTGTGGTTAACATGCTGGGCTCCTTTGGACCAATGGTTGAAGGTGCCATATTTATAGAGTCGACCAACCATAGACCCTAAAAATTGTATGAAGTGGCTCCTCTCGATTGGTCACGTGTGAGTTACTTTAGAATTTCAAACTACTGGAAGAATAGATTGAAGTCTAACTTGAAGAAAAACGCAATGAAAATTCTTTGAAGGTGCTAATGTGATGACATAATTAATCTCTAGGAAGCTTTGAGCAAATCCCAAGTGATGATTACCATTGAACATGTGCACAAAGCTCGCGGTCTGTGTAAAAAGGCCAGCTGCTCATGTTGCTGTCATCGTAGGATTATTTGTATTGAAAGTCTTCGTCTGAACTTGGAATTGATGAGATGAAGGGGACACAAGAAGCACAACATGCACACGTACGTTCAACTCTCCCTCTTTGCGAGGGAGACCATGACAGATCATGGATTGAGAGAATCTCCTTTCATAATTCAAACTAAGGAAGTGATATCTCCAACTTCAAGCTCTCTTGAGTATGCACGTCCCTGACACGGAAACCTTGGGTTTAGTTAGAGACAATAAAAGTTGAACAATATTCAACTTTCCTTTTCGTCTTCGGAATGGAAATATGATCCTTGGGTTTGGAGAAATTAAGTTAGTTTTTGACACCAAAAGCCCAAATAAACTATGTTTTCCGAAATATTATTCTTTATAATCCATCAAGATTAGGAGAAGATGAATATCCACTTATATCCGAACTCGGCTTCCAAAATGCACAATGAAGTCCAAATCCTACGAGAATGCATCTATTTGAGAATGTACAATTGTGAATACCAAATTCAAATGGTTCTTTACGATTCTAATTACATATAAACAAAAGAACTATAAGTACTCTAGCCCCAAGGGCATGGGAATAGTCACCCCGTTAAATACGTATTGGACCATTGAATATCCCCTAATTTTAAAATTAAGAGAAGCAAGTGTACGTTTCCGTTTCGGAGAGTTAAGCATATTTCGAGTCCATCCATAAGAATCTTCTTATAGGTTTTTCGGATTAACATATGTTAATTTCATGTGTTTCCAAGGATCCAAGAGGAACCAAAAACCACGACAAGTTCGATTATCATAAAACAAAAGGTCTGTTGCTTTTATGGAAGTTGAATGAAGCTAAGCTTCTAGTTTATATTTCATATATTGTGGACAGAATAATATGCGTCTTGGTAGAAAATAGCGAGATGAATGAGAATCCTATAGGATTAAGAGGTTTATCGACCTATCAATAACCCTTCACCACCTAGTTTCATGAAGAAATGAGGAGTAAAGTAATTTTAAATATGCTATATTTCAGAGCTATTAGTGGGCTAGAACCACCTAGACATGCCCCCAAAAGACTTAAAAAAATATTTTTCATGAAATGAAAGTTTGTTAATAATTGACTACAGAGATATATAATTTACTCATACTTGAACCGAAAACACTTTCAAACGAAAAAACAACTTTTGGGTACTGTTTATAAACATTCAATGATCAGAGTGACCTGATTTGAGAAAACATGAATCTATGATCTCATTTGGGTGCATTGAAATAACTCTATTAAGTAAAAGATTTCGCTATGAAATAAAGGAGACTATCAAACATTGAGAACTGCTCTAGCGTATACATATTGAGCATATCAACAAAATGTTACCGCATGTCACAATGAATCCAACAACAGGAGGCATAATGTCAATGCCACAACACACTTGTAATATGGATATGGTTTCCGTACACTGATTCAATCAGTACTTGGCTCGTACAAATATTACAACACAGTAAGAACGGATCGCTTCTGTCCATATTCTTATAATCCTTATGAATGTTCGTCGTCTTCGTTCCTTTTCATCTCCACGCAGACCGCTGCAACATTCTATTGAATGCCGAATCTCGTGCGTGTTAGGATCCGCGCTCGATCAGCTTTCACATTGGGGGCATGAACGGGGTCTGGACAATTAGGCCCTGTAAAAGCACGTAAGCCATAACTCCGTCTATATCGGAGAAGAAGACCACCTGTTTTTGGATCGAGCAAGAGATAGGGCATTTCCTAGAACCAATCGAAATGAATCCTGCGCACCGGTCAATGAGAAACAAGTTCATGAATCAACATACTATGAGAGACGGAGAGAAGCGCAATATGGGAGCTCGCTGGGATCAAAAGAAAGGTCGCTTGATTGGTTTCTGAAGAGGTAATACTTTGGTTGACATCGACTACGCTATATAATATGTCAGGAGGCCCATACAACAGAGTAGTATCTAAGTTCCGCTTGGATGTTCCAGGAATTTTTCTGCTCTTTGTTTGCACGGACAAATAGGAGAGAGTTGCTCGTCCTCCGGGCTCCGACGCCCAGCATCCTGACAGGAATAGAGGAGAGTAGGCTCCTAGGAATGACATCGAGGATTGCTTATCTGGAAAATCGTGCACTTTGGAAATTGATGGAGAATCAGAACTGCATCAAAGATTCAGCGCGAATTCAACATATCTATAATCTCTTTCTCTGCAAACGTTTTTTGGAACTTAACGTGTACAATATGTTAGTCCCTGTTGTAGAGATGGTACCAGAACTCACATCATTCGTATCAAGCGACAGTTGATGAGTATCCTTCAGCATATCGTCATCTCGGTTACATTTACTCGAACAGTTTTCCATCTAACGGTCTGAAGTATTGGGTCTTGTATGGCGGGAGTGTGCCACTTCGGGTTGCTTCAGAACGGGATTCAAATGTTCAACGATGTTCAAGCTTCGCGCATACAGTTCGTAGGAGGCAGATCTACGTTGGAAGCATCCTGGAGATGTGCTTGCATCTTAATTCGTTCCAAGGCCTTAAGAGTCGCAGTGAGGAGCTGAATCGGTCCGATGAATCGGCTTGAAGAAACCGAGCCATGCTGGCGTAATCTGTTTCGATATGTAGAAACCAACTGCGTTTGTAGGTTAACTGGATCAGTGGACGAAACTAGAGTTATCCCGCAGATCCCTAATGTCTCAATCTGTGCACGAGGTTGCTTAACCGAAAGAACCCTAATCATTGGAGCAAGCACCGACCACTGTCAATGGAGAGACGATCTCGTCTTCAAGATTCATGAATCATGACCACTGCTTCAAGGTGCTGATGTGATGAGCGAAGTCTCTAGGAAGGCTCCAATGACATTCCAAGTGACTATCGCCATTATTCCTGTGAACGGAGCTGACACAATATTGGAGCAAACATGATGACTATTTCAAGTAGCGTAAGGAAGAATTGAGACAGGTTTACCATTTGTCAGACGGATACTGCTGCTTTCTCCATTTAGCATTGTCATTGTCTCAGTGAAGATGTTAGTCGCATAAAACTAGCAAGCACAATGAAGAAAATCTCTCAGTTGTATAGTAAGGGACGAGGGATTCCAATCTATATGATACAGAACATGGGAGCTGCGCCATAAGATGCACGGTTATCCAAACGAAGGAGACCATTACAGATAATGGATTGAGAGGTACATGGAGAACCTCCTTGCATAATACAAACTAAGGAAAATGATCTCTCCACGTCAATCTGGTAAGTTCAGCATGCACATATTTGACACAGAAACCTTGAACTGGATCAAAGACGCACTCAAAGATGAACAACAACTGTTCGGAATGAACCACTGAGCACCCCTTTCGAACAATGTTCAACATAGGAGCAGTAGCCTTACAAGCATAGAAGTTGAGGGAGGTATACTCGAAAAGGTTGCACATTTTGCACTTCCCATCACTCAGGCCTACTTTGAGAGCTCTATCAGCAGTATTAATAATTCAGTCACCGTTGAAAATACATTTGATACAGTCAATAAATGCGTTTGGTTCCGAAGCTTTTTCATATAATATGCTGTTTCCAGATATAGTCAATAGGAAAATTAGAGCAACTGTCACATGAATATTTTTTATTTAGTCCATTAACACCACTACTAGCTCATACAGCCAGTTATGTTCTAATAATACCACCAAAGTTCACAATGAGAATGGAAATTCAAGAAAAACAATTTATGGAGAGTGTATGCTTGTAATTATCAAATCCAAATGACGTTTTATTATCCTAAGATAAAAAGAGCTGAAGATTTTTCTTAGCCAATTTAGTCCTAAAAACATCAGAATAGTGACCTCATAGTCTTTTTATTGGACCACCCATTATGGACTTTTTCTTTTTCAAGTGAATTGGACCAACTCCACCTACGATTCAAGGACATTGAAAACATATCATTTCACTTTCACATTTCAACTGCAGAAAAGCTTCTTTACAAATTAACTCTATAGACTCGTGCATTTTATGAGTTTTCCAACAATCCAAGAAGAAGTAAACATCAAGAGAAGTTGTAATGATTTTAAACAAGATCTGCTTGACTTCGACAGACAGTGAAGGGACACTCATAGATTATGTTTCAATGAATTGCATCGTTGAATGATGGTTTCTACTACTCTAACAAGCTTTTCATCGATTAACTCTTCATAACTAACATTTATGACAAATCATTATTAAGCACTTTTACAAATGATACTCTTCAGAACTTTTAGCCGTATAGTACTCTATTAATATTCACAAAAAAACAAAAGATAAAAATACAAACAAACTTTCGGAAGAGAAGAAACAGAAAATTCAGTGTGATCAAATGTCAAATAGAACTACATTTGGTTGACAGTACTTTTTTGATTGGATTCCAATCATGAAAAATTCAAGGCTCTGGTCATAGCAGATTAAGCACTTACAATGAGAAACATGACAATGAAATGAACACTCTTTCCTCATTGTAAAACCCGGGCAGAGGGATTTTGCGTTTTCTGACCCAAAAATACTATTGTAAGTCATTGGAAAAGATATTCAAGGCACATATTCTGACCTTTCAGTGATTTCGGTGATTTAAATTCAGGTGAGCCCAAGTTTCATTGATCTACTTTCAGTACCATTTGGGTCACTCAGCTACCCAAAAAGTGATCATGATAGACAAGCAGGAGTTCATTACATTCTTGCCTAAGATGACCATTATATGATGTATCTCTCCTCCCCACTCCCCAGTATTATGTTCCCGTGCTAAGATTTCGCTATTAGAAACGACAGATAATCAATCATTAACAATTTTACCAATCAAACCAGATCAATAAAAGCTTTCGCATGTCAGTGATACGTCCAACTACTAGAAGCATCATATAAATATTACAGCACACAAGTAATATGAATGTCATTGTCTGGTATACCAGCAATGTGCATGTACTTCTCTTGTAATTCATATAATTTTTATGAATGTAATTTCTTCTCATCTCTGCGCATCCTGCCACAACATTCTTCAGCATACGCAACCTTCTGAATCGCGTGTTCGCTTAGCTTTGAATAGGATCGGGTGGTGGATGATTGTGCCTGCCGAAGTATGTAATGGACAAAAATCCATCTCCATCCGACAAAAACTCTACCTGCTTTTTGACAGGGCAACAAATGGGGCTTTTCCTAGAAACACAATCGAAATAATGCCTGTTCATCGGTCAATGGAAAACAAGTTCTCGAATTAGTCTGTTTCGAAGAATAGAAATAACGAATTTAGGCGAAACGCAAGAGAATGGATATCGTTAACTCGACAGTGATTGCTCAAGATTAATCTACGTGGTTTCTTAACAGTTAATCCTATGGAAAAACCGTCAAGGTGCAGTATGCTAGTTAATATACGGAAACAATCATTGAACAGAATATGATACAACATCACCTTCGATGCCGCTGGCCGTTGATGTCTTTCCGACCCTTTTTGTGCCAATTATAGCCATCATAAATGTTGATGCTGCTGCTTGGAACCCAAAACTCTACCTGCTTTTTGTTTTCGGGGACAGATAGAAGAGATTCGCTCGTCCTGTAAAGCCGAGCATCTTAACATCAATAGAGAAAAGTAGATTACTCAGTATTCCGCGGAGCAATCTGTATGCGGTAAAACATGCACATTTGAAAATCGATCGAGAATCAACCAATATCAAAAAGTCAGCACTCATTTCAGTTACCTCCTTCTCTGCATACGTTTTCTGACACTCGGCGACTGCAGCGTGCTGAATTCGACACCATCTCTTGTAGACATTTCACCAGAATTGACTGTATTCGTATCAGGGAGCTCTTGATTATGGTTTTTCAGCATTTCACGCTCTTGCTCACAGATAAACCAAGAGTTTTGCATCCCAGGGTCTGTACTATTGGGTCCTTTAGGGCGGGAGTCTGCTATGTCGGGTTCCTTCTGTGCGAGAGTATTACTTTCAGCACTGGGCCGGGCATCGCGGATATAATTCGTTGGAGGCAGATCCATGATGGAATCATCCTGGAGATCCGGTTTCATCTTTAGCGATTCCAATGCCTCACGGTCGCAGCCATCAGCGTCTTGCTCTGATGAAATGAAGCCTTCTCGATTTGCAGACGATTCGGATTGATGAAACCGGGCCATGCGGGTGCAATATGTCTATATAAGTACAAAAGCAAGTCCTTTGGTATGTAGACTAACAGTAATTACTGCTGGACTGTGCTGGTCACGTTTGAGCCTGTTCCGGGCTCGAGTTAAGTGCCTCAGTAGTAATTTGGATACGAGATTGGACCAGTGTAAGAACAGTAACCATTAAAACACCATTTCTAAATAGAAATGGATTATTCCTTGTCAGAAGATGAAACTTCATCGAAAGTGCTGAGTCCTGACTCCCGATGAAGGTTCCTCGAAAGAGCGGCCAATTTTTTAATGGTTGCGAGTCGCGACTCGCCGACACAAGACTCTTGCGAATATGATCAACAATTCAGTCATAATTCGTAACAGCTGACTTACGGTGTTGATGCGGAGAATACAAATGTGCGATTTCTCTCTCTACTTGGTCAAATTGCCTTCACAAGCTTTTTGATTTTTCCTCTCAAAGCAAGTAAAGCTTTGTAGAGTAGGCTCTAGCCCAACTTCCATTTATGAAAAAAAAAAAGGACAAAGGTAATATTTGGCAGTAGACGTATGCTTGTGGATGACAATATACTTTCTAGTTCTTGATGGCAAAAATCGCTTTCTTTCTAGCCTTCCAACACATCGAGCTCATTTCTTCCCTCCACAAGTGCCTTAGCGACTGGTCCATGTCATCACGATCACTTATACCCATCTTCTTAACTATAACGTGATGAGGATTGACAATATCACACTTTTTAGGAACTACTCGCTCTTCACATTGGAAGTTAGGCCCAATCCTAACCACACAGTCTACTTCACTTTTGAAAAGAGGAAGGTTGTTGAGGTAGACCTTTCGCACAAGAGATTCGGGCACCTCAATGTAGAAAGATTAAAAGACATGGAGAAGATAAGATTAGTGTATGGACTACCAAACTTCCATAGTTAAGGATTGATGCACACATGTGAGGCTTGCCAATGAAAAAAAAATAGATTACCATTCAAGAAAAACAATAACATAAGCTACCTTCGCTAGGCTTGATACACATAGATGAATGAGGTCATTAAAGAAAAGATAAAATGGAGTTAATAGGTACCTCGTAACATTCATTGATGATTGTACGAGGATTACATGGATATTCTCCATGAAACATAAATTAGATATGTTTTATTAATAAAAAATTTTAAAAACCTACTTGAAAGATAAAATGATTGATGAATTATTGGATGGAGGGTAATCGTATTTATCTCATGAGTTCTCGGAACCAAACCAATTTCATAAAGAGGTAGTATACCTGCAAGTATATGCCTCCACAAAGTGGCATGATAGAGAGGAAGAATAGGTACATTTCTCAAGATGTTAGGCCTATGATTAACAAAATGGGATTGCCTAATACCTATTTGGTAGACGAAGCTACCAGTATAGAAATGATGAAAAGAGCATCTACATCACGTGTTAATTCTTCCATACCTTACAAAGCTTTGTATAAAAGAAAAACTAGATATTTCACACAAATTTTTTGGATGCACATGTTATATGTTCATGCCAAGGGGAACTTAGAAGCAAGCTAGATGATAGGGTAGAGAAAATTACATTCATAGGTCATGCAGATGAATGAAAATAAAGTACCCTAGAAATAGGAGATTCATCCCCAACAAACGAGTTAAAATAGGAGATTCATGCCCAACAAAGGAGAAGAAAGAAAAAACAAGAAGGCAAAGGTATCTTGTGTGTTGGGAGTGATGGCTGGATGCAATCAGAAGATCAAGCTGGTGCTACAAATCCTGCTTCACACCTGCCCTCCTTTGACTCCAGATATGCTTAGTAGACTCCTTGAGCTTCCAAATGACACCAAAATATGCTATATGTACTTTGGAAATGAGTTGAGTAATGATTGGATCAAAACAGACTACTTGTGATTTCAAGAATCCTGAAAAACTTGCTATATTGGTACTGACACCTGCTCAGAGTTATGCTCAGTGTGACCAGCACACTTAAAATTGATCTAATTGCTTTTGGACATAATCAATTAGCTTAACAAGCTTTCATTTGCAAGTGGAATGAGGGGAAATGACAAACCACACTCTGAGAAATCAATTTAGCAAACTTAGGATCATCCCCGACATTTTAGGAACTGTACAGAGAAATACCAGAGATTACTTCGAGCGCAATTTCTCCCAGATGGTTGATCCAATAACCTTGAAAATTTGTAGGAGTATGTTATGCTTCAAGCTTGTTCCAATGTGCTTTGAATCATCCAATTTGGTTCAGTAGATCTTGAGATATGTCCTGTTGAAGTTGACAGAGTTGGAGGTAGTCACTCAGAGAAAACAGAGACTATGAATATATGTATATTGATTAAATCTAATGATTGTACATTCCCATTGGCATGTAATGTGATGCCCAATGGTACTCAGAGGTGTAGGTTATGGTGTAGCTCACACACCCTCAATGATTGACTCAGAATTGCCTCGGGAGGAGTGAAGATGACCGCGACTTTTTCCTTGTACTTTTTATAGGAGTTGAATGAGATTTTGAATTTCAAATCCAAGTTAATCTCCTTGAATCATGTACCTAAAAGTGGATGAGATATTCTCTCAATCATCCATCTACTTTTCCACGACTTCCTCAAGTAGGTGAGTTTACAAGAGTGATTAAAGTCATATAGACTTTTACATGAGGTAAAAGATAACTAAGCATAGGCATGTGTTCCTATGCTCTTCCTTCAAATGAAGTCTTCATGAATTAATCCAAACTCTTGTAAAACCTTCAAGGTTGATATCCAATGCTAAGCTATCAATGTCCAGTTTTTATGTTGAGTCTTCAAGGTACAAATCAATGCCAAGTGTGAAGGCTTGTTTGCACCAACAGCTCCCCCTCAAGCCAAACACTTTGGCTCAAGTCTTCATCTCTAGTCTTCAATTATTTCCTGCAATCCAATCATGGATTTAAATCTGCATAGCTTGCTTCCATCCAGACTTTAGTAAGCAAATCTGCACATTGTATATTAGTAGACACATATGATAATTGAATTTCTTTGCTAAGTAACTTCTCCCTCACATAGTGGTAGTGAACCTCTATGTGTTTTGTCCTAGCATGATAAATTGGATTAGCTGCTAGGTGAAGAGAACTTGTGTTATCCCCAAATATGATTTGTGACCTTGTGTGTAGGCCCAATTCTGAATATAATAGCTTCAACCATATAGCTTCTTGAGTGGCATTGGCTAGCCCTCTGTACTCTGCCTCAGTAGATGACAAAGCTACTGTGGGTTGTTTCTTGGATGACCAAGAAATTGGTTTATCACCTGCAAAACATATGTAACCAGATGTACTTCTCCTGTCATCCTTGCAACCTGCCCAATCTGCATCTGAGTATACCTTAATATCAATGTCTGATGAATATGGAAAGTACAAACCATGATTTTGTGTTCCCTTTAGGTACTTTACTATCTTCTTGGCTGCCTCCAAATGTGGTACTCTTGGTTTATGCATAAATTGGCTGAGTACACTAACACCATATGATATATCAATCCTGGTTAAGGTAGCATAATTAAGACTACCTACCAAACTTTGGTAACCTGTAATATCTTTGAGTTCTTCTCCTTCATGTGCACTGAGTTTGTGGTTGACCTCCATAGGAATGTATGAGACTTTAGCTTCCTGCAAATTAAACTTCTTGACCAAGTCCTGAATGTACTTCTTCTGAGTAATAAATATACCTGAATTTGTGTAGACCAATTCAAGTCCTAGGAAGAACTTCAATAATCCAAGATCATTGATCTTGAATTCCTTCATCATTTGACCTTTGATATGTCTTATTCCCTGAACATCATTTCCTGTAATAATGATGTCATCAACATAGACACACAAGTATATTACCTCTGAATTGTTCCTCTTTATAAATAATGAAGTATCTGCTTTACTCATCACAAATCCTTGATCTAGGAGATAGGTTGTCAACCTGTAATTCCATGCTCTAGGTGCCTGCTTCAATCCATACAGAGCCTTCTTCAATTTACAAACATGATTTACCTTATTAGGATCTTCATAGCCAGGTGGTTGTGACATGTAGACTTCTTCAGATATCCATCCATTCAAGAATGCATTCTTCACATCCAATTGGTACATGTTCCAATTCTTGGATGCAGCTACACTCACCATAACTCTGATAGTTGGCATCTTGGCCACAGGAGAAAATGTCTCCTCATAATCAATGCCTTGGGTTTGTGCAAAACCCTTGGCTACCAACCTAGCTTTATACCTGTTTATTGTACCATCTGAGTTCCTCTTGAGTTTGTAGATCCATCTGGATCCTATCACCTTCATGGAGTCTTTCTTGGGTACCAAGTCCCAAGTATCACTCTCCTTGAGAGCCTCCATTTCTTCATTCATTGCTTCCTTCCATTCTGGTTTAGTAATTGCTTCTTCAAATGTACCTGGTTCTTCATTTAAGAGATCCTTTGCAAGATATACAGAGTGCTTGGTTACAAGTGAAGTATCATACCCATACCTAATAGGTTTCTTCTTTTCTCTTTGAGATCTCCTCATAGCTTGAGTTGAGGATTCTGGATTGTCTTCTAGTTGCTTCATCTTCATCTTCCCTTTGGATTTCCAAGCCTTGAACTCTTCAATGTTGATGGTGTCTTCATCATCTGAGCTTGTGTCCTCTTTCTGAGTTGGTTCTTGCCTGATAAGCTTTGGAAAGTCTTCTTCCATATCATAAGGTAGGCTAACTTTCCTGCACTCATTTTCATACCATGAATCATTCTCATCAAATATAACATCTCTGCTTACCTTGAAGCCTTTGTTTGAGGGGTTATAAAACCTGTATCCCTTCTGATTCAAATCATAACCAATGAAGATACACTTTTCAGCCTTAGGATCTAGCTTTCCCCTTACCTGTGAGGGAATATGCACATATGCTACACACCCAAAGATTTTGCAATGATCCAGAGATGGTCTCTTACCATGCCAAGCCTCATAGGGTGTCATTCCATCAAGTGTCTTTGATGGCAACCTATTAATTAAGTATGTGGCAGTAGATACACTCTCTGCCCAAAGATAATTTGGCAATTTCTTTTCATTTAACATAGATCTAGCTGTTTCTACAATGAGTCTATTCCTTCTCTCAGCTACCCCATTTTGTTCAGGTGAGTACCTTGTAGTAATCTCCCTCTTGATGCCTCTTTCCTGCAAGAAATCTTCAAAGTCATTGGAGAAGTATTCTCCACCACCATCTGACCTTAGCCTCTTCAAATGTCTACCTGTTTGATTTTCAACTAATGCAAGATACCTTTTGAAACAATTAAATACTTCATCCTTATGTTTCATGAAGTATAAGACAGTCCACCTGCTATAGTCATCAATAAAGGACACATAGTACCTTGATCCAGATATGGATGGCTCCTTGCTAGGTCCCCAAACATCTGTATGCACCAATTCCAAATAATCTTCATGCATAAAACCTTTCTTGGTATAGGGCAATCTGTGTGACTTACCAAATTGACAAGCCCCACACTTGTATATCATGTGTTGCTTGGATACATTAGGTATCCCAAGCACACATTGATCCCTACTCATTTGCTTTAAGGTCCTCTCTCCAATGTGACCTAATCTCTTGTGCCAAATCTCCAATTCTGATAGGGTTTGGTCTTTATAATTGTACAAGGCAATACTCTTAGTGTCTTCAAGTTCAAAGGTAAACAATCTACCTGATTTCTCTCCCTTGGCTATCCTTCTGAATCCATGTCTTGGATCCTCCACATATGCACCATGTTGAGTGAACCTGACCTGTAGACCTTTTTCAACAATCTGACCTACACTCATCAGATTCTTGGTGATTGTTGGAACATACAACACTCTGCTTAGTAAATTCTGATTACCATCACTTGTTTTGACATTACCTACTTTAACAACTGAATGTTTAGTGTCATCACCTGTCTGCACTTGGTGCTTGCCTTTAGGTTCTTCCAAATCAGAGAGTAAGGCAACATTTCCAGCTACATGGTTAGAGCAACCTGAATCAATATAGAATAAGTGATCATCATTGATACCTGATTTAGATGTCATGTTCATGATCAACAAGGAATCATCTTGCTCCTCTGCATAATTGTTGTAATCCTTCCTATTTCTATATCCACCTTGATAATTGCCATTGTGATTGTAGTTGTTGTTGTAACTATTGTTGTAGCCACGGTAGCCTTGAGATTGATTGAATCTGCCTCTGCCTTGAGAGTATCCTCCTCTTTGGTGACCTCTTCCTCTTTGGTTCTTGTAGTTTTTGTAGCATTCATCTGTAGTATGGTTAGACAAGCCACAGATATTGCATGGAGATTGGTTATAGGGTCTCCCCCTACCTGACTTACCTCCTCTGCCCCTACCTCTAGAAGATCTACCTCTCCCTGCATAGTTTGCTTGGGAGGTAGAGCCTTCTTCATCAACCTTCTTGCTTTTACCCTTGTCTTTAGTCTTCTTATCAGTATATAGGGCAGAGGGATTGTTACCTTTTGATTGCTCTCCATTCTTTGTGATCTTTGCTTCATGTGTAAAGAGTTGTCCAATCAGAGTTGTTAGATCAGGTGCTTGGATGTCCATGTACAAGTCCATTGCTGTGGTAAAGCTCTCCCACTTGTCATCTGCCTTTAGTCCATTGATCACTTGTCTGACTATCTGCTCTTCCTCAATTTCTTCTCCAACACTTGCAAGTTGATCTGCAATGTCTTTGACTTTGGTGACAAAATCTGAGACACATTGTTTTGATTGCTTCCTAAGAGTTGTAAACTCAATCCATAGCTGATTCTTTCTGGCCCTTGTGCTTGATGAAAAATATGTTGACAAGGTTTCCCAAGTCTCTTGGGAAGTCTTGCAATTCCTTACATGAGATAGAAGAAAATCAGAAATAGAGTTTAGAAGATATGACCTTGCCAAAGCATCTTTTGCACACCATTGGTTGAGCCTCTCATGTTCATCCTTTGTAGGTAGGCCTCTGGTCTTGAATGAGGGCAACTCCTCATCTCCTGATATGTATCCATACAAGCTTCTCCCTTGTAGATAGGTCTTCATTCTCAATGACCAAGCCTGGTAATTATTTCTATCCAATTTGTCAATGAAGGAAGGGAAACCATCACCCATGATTACCTTATTTGCTCTGATACCACTGTTGGGAGTGATGGCTGGATGCAATCAGAAGATCAAGCTGGTGCTGCAAATCCTGCTTCACACCTGCCCTCCTTTGACTCCAGATATGCTTAGTAGACTCCTTGAGCTTCCAAATGACACCAAAATATGCTATATGTACTTTGGAAATGAGTTGAGTAATGATTGGATCAAAACAGACTACTTGTGATTTCAAGAATCCTGAAAAACTTGCTATATTGGTACTGACACCTGCTCAGAGTTATGCTCAGTGTGACCAGCACACTTAAAATTGATCTAATTGCTTTTGGACATAATCAATTAGCTTAACAAGCTTTCATTTGCAAGTGGAATGAGGGGAAATGACAAACCACACTCTGAGAAATCAATTTAGCAAACTTAGGATCATCCCCGACATTTTAGGAACTGTACAGAGAAATACCAGAGATTACTTCGAGCGCACTTTCTCCCAGATGGTTGATCCAATAACCTTGAAAATTTGTAGGAGTATAGTATGATTCAAGCTTGTTCCAATGTGCTTTGAATTATCCAATTTGGTTCAGTAGATCTTGAGATATGTCCTGTTGAAGTTGACAGAGTTGGAGGTAGTCACTCAGAGAAAACAGAGACTATGAATATATGTATATTGATTAAATCTAATGATTGTACATTCCCATTGGCATGTAATGTGATGCCCAATGGTACTCAGAGGTGTAGGTTATGGTGTAGCTCACACACCCTCAATGATTGACTCAGAATTGCCTCGGGAGGAGTGAAGATGCCCGCGACTTTTTCCTTGTACTTTTTATAGGAGTTGAATGAGATTTTGAATTTCAAATCCAAGTTAATCTCCTTGAATCATGTACCTAAAAGTGGATGAGATATTCTCTCAATCATCCATCTACTTTTCCACGACTTCCTCAAGTAGGTGAGTTTACAAGAGTGATTAAAGTCATATAGACTTTTACATGAGGTAAAAGATAACTAAGCATAGGCATGTGTTCCTATGCTCTTCCTTCAAATGAAGTCTTCATGAATTAATCCAAACTCTTGTAAAACCTTCAAGGTTGATATCCAATGCTAAGCTATCAATGTCCAATTTTTATGTTGAGTCTTCAAGGTACAAATCAATGCCAAGTGTGAAGGCTTGTTTGCACCAACATTGTGGAAGGAATTACCTATGATTCTTTTGGCACGGAATTCTACGTTCACAAAAAAGGTAGTGGAGGTACAAGAGCTGAAATTTTTGGAGGATGCAAGCAAGTAAATGTTATGGAAACAAGGTATAAAAGTGGAAGTGAATGCCTTCAAAAGCAATATGCATTTGACATTAGTACCAAGGGGGAAAGGTATGAAGGTAATTGTACATTCATATAGTAACATTACTAGATGCAAAGCAAGGTTTTGGGCAAAGGGATTTACTAAAAATATGGTATTGAAACTGAAGCATAATTTAGCCCTATTTCCAAGATGCCCAACATGAGAACATCGGTACAAATCATAGCAACAAAACGCTGAAACATATTCGAATGAGACTCAAAGAATTCTTTCATAAGTGAGAGCTAGAGGAGGTTGTGTTCATGGATGAAATTGGATCATGGATTTATATTGAAGATGAACCTATATATTCTTAAGCAATCATCTAGGGCATGTAATCGAATATTGGTGGACTATCATATGTGTTTTGAATACCAACAAACCAAAGAAGACCCATCTCTATTCATTAAGAGGAAATGCAATACGTTTATTTACTTGTGTGTGTTTGTTGATGCTCTTGCGATGATAAGAGACCATGAAGAAGGCAAAATAGGCATAAAGAGAATGATTGGGATACATTTTAAGATCTATAATTTTGGAGATATAAGGTATTTACAATTGAATTTGTCTATAAGAGCAATACTATATGTATTATATAGAGAAATTATTTCTAAGATATTTCGAAGAACTATGGACTTACTAGTTGAAATCCAATGGCAACAAATCTCAAATTAACAAAAGTGGAGGTATTATGTGAAGGATGTCATATTATATATGTCCACATTTGGATCCTTGATATACACAAGTATTACTAGGCTTGACATAGCATATGAAGTGGGATTAGTATTTCCATTCAACATTTCTACATTAGTCAAAGGATTACCATAACCTTTTCAAAGGGTTTTTTCTAAACCTCATTTGGTTGCAAAGAGAAACCCAAAGATGTATATTTTTATGAGATTTTGTCTCTTCATTTGTAAGAAGAGCAATCAAGCGTGCATAGAAGTGGTTTGCTTGAGAGAACGCAAACACATGCCATTACAAAGAAGGGTAAAAGAAAATGTGATTTAGATTTGGGTTCATTAAAACCAAAGTTTGAATATTCTTCTTCCATGTCTTACTCTATAGATGATGTGCAAAAGAAGAAGAGATTCATGTATTTTCATAATCTTGGGAATACCATTGATGAATGTAGAAATCATGCCAATCATAGTGAAAACAAGAAAGAATCTAGCATGTCTATTGTTGAGAATACATACGATGAAAAGAATGATGAAGCTAATCTTGATCATGATGTTCGGGCCTATTTGGTTGCATGTCATCACGATTCATCATCAGAATCTACATGTATGATTATGAATGAAGCTCATTGTCATTGGTTTCTTGATAGTGGTGCTCCAAATCATATCGTCTCATGAAAAAGATTTTTTATATCTTTCAAAGATATAAAAAATGCCAGGAGATATTGCACGTGAAAACAATGCTTCTTATCCTATTATTGGATTTGGAGGAATTCAGCTTATGAATGCCAAAATGGAGGTATGTTTCTCTCAAGAATGCATTGTAGTACCGGATATCAAGAAAAGCTTGATTTCGGTTCCTACTATTGCTTGTGTGAGAGTTCATGTAAACTTCCTTGATAACATATGTATGGTTCATGATTTCAGGAATGGCAATGTTATTGTGATTTTGGGGACTTCATGGAATAATTTGTATCACTTGCATACATATACAACATTTTCCTGAAATGCCTTTTTACCCATACTTCTTATATGGCTGAAATGGATTTACAACATGCTTGTTTTGTTCATTTGAAATTCAATATTTTGCTAGACATGTAAAAAATTGATTTGGTTACCGGTTTTTGGATATTTGAATACATTGCAAAGCCTGCAAGTGAAGGTTTTATACCTTTAGGTTCATGTCCCTATCAAGACATACATGGTTGATATGCTTCTTGCTAAACCTTAATGTGAACCTAGAACAAATATTTCCTCTAACTCACATGTGATACTCATCGAGAAACATGAAATTTAATGCACACATCAACTTGAAACTCTTTTCTTTTGGGAATAGTTATTCCCTTTGAAATGCATTTCTTATTATTTTCATATATATATATATATATATATATATATATATATATATATATATATATATATATATATATATATATATATATATACATATATATATACATATATATACATATACATATATATATATATATATATATATATATATATATATATATATATATATATATATATATATATATATATATATATATATATATATATATGCATATATATATATATATATATATATATATATATATATATGCATATATATATATATATATATATATATATATATATATATATATATATATATATATATATATATATATATACATACATACATACATACATACATACATACATACATACATACATACATACACACACACACACACACACACACACACACATATATATATATATATATATATATATATATATATATATATATATATATATATATATATATATATATATATATATATATATATATATATATATATATATATATATGAATTTCACTATTATGGTGTTTTTTGATTCCTTAAATTGATAGAAACAATATAAGATAATATATTTATGTGAAAAAAAGTTCCGTTCATTCAGAACATGGAAATAAATTCTCTATCTCTCTCTATTGTTCTTCTCGAACTTTCCAATTGCAATAAGACAATCTCTATAATTATATCTGCTTATTACCCTTGCATCTTGTGTGCGTAATTACTTCCTCTATGAATTGATTCAATGCATGCCCCATAGTTATTTTGCAATTCATTGATCTTCCCAAGATTGAACATGAGCAACCTACTCTCTCTTGCATGTGTGGATACCATAGAATATTACCTTCTTCTCATTGGAAGTTTGGGTTTCCCCATGCATACAATAGTTTAAAGCTTTGAAGGTAAATTTAAGAATTAGAAAAATAGGTTTTATCTATTTTTGGAAATAGAATAAATGGTTATCCTTTAGTCCTTTCCCAAGGAGATAAAAGAATGAATAATGATTTCATGGAGTTTATTAATCATGTTTCATCTTAAGGCAAAATGCAATGGAATTCTATTTTATGAAGATAATCCCATCAAATTGTTGGAGAAACAATCACTAATTAGACATATATTTGAAGGTCAAATCTTAGAAAGAAAACCCCATGCCTATGTGAAGGGACAAATTCACAAGTGTATCATACTTGTAAAGTTAGTTCACTTTAGTTCTAGAAGTTTTTTAAAAATCACGGGAATGAGAAAATCTATATAAGTTAGTTAGTATTAACTGACGCGATGAGAAGTAGAAGGAGGAAGACAATGAGAAAGTGAGAAGAACTCATTTTTGTATGACTGAGTATAGTCGGGCTTCTCTGAGTGAGAAAGCATCTGTAAAACTTTTGAGTTTTTTATAGTTATGAGAAGAACTGAGTAAAGTTCTGTGTATGAGCCTCTCTCCATCATCTCCATGATTACCTACTGTGTGATGAGTTACAAAGATCAAGTTTTCCAAGCAACTCGATGCCTGGCATCGAATCTCTGTTGATAAGTCATATTTTCTTTTATATTTTTCATTCAGTACTGAAGTGTTTGAAAAACATGATGTTGTTGGAGCAACTCGATGCCTGGCATCGAATTCCAGTTGATAAGTCATATTGTAAATGTGCATGAAATCACCTATAGTTTTGGTGTCCAAAAGATCAAGACTTTATGCGGGAAGTCGATGCCCGGCATCGAATCCCTGCTGAAAAGTGGCCAAAAACATCCCAAGTCGATGCCCGGCATCGAATTCTCGTTGCAAGTCGATGCTAGGCATCGAATTCTAATTTTAAACAGGCGCTCTTACTAAAACAGGCAAGTTTTCCAGTTTTGGAAGGTCATACATGGTCATCTTGTGAGGGCCATAACTTGAGTTCTAGAGCTCCGTTTGATGCATATGATAGCTTGTTGGAAAGCTCTACTTCTAGTTTCAGCCTATAAAGTTTCATCAAGAAATAATACTTGAGCTAGGAGAAATTAGCAAAATACTGAAGGTATGTCATTTCGGTGACTAGAAATTTCTGTAGAAGCAAACTTCTCACTTTAGGCTATCATTTCTCAAAGTTTGAAGTGGCAATGAGTTAACGGTGACCATAGAGGTGTTCTAGTGTCACATTAATTCATTTCTTGTGGTGTTTTATACATCAACAAGTGGTATCAGAGCAGAAAGATTCTCGAGAGCAGAAGACGACAAAGGTACGAGAAGTTTTGTAAAGTTTTCCATTAAAGTTTGAAAGGTGAAGCATTTGAAGACACAAGGCATCAAAAGGTTACTTCAAAAGTATCCTCATACACAAAGAACTTCAAAAGGTATTATCCTTTATCCTTTAAGCTCACAGGTTGCAGCAGAAGGAAATAACTATGGCAGATCATATCTCCATTGACAAACTGGACAGAGATAATTACCCCGCATGGGTAATGAGAATGGAAGCCTTACTTATGAGTAAGGATCTCATGATATATGTTACAGGTGAAGAAGAGAAGCCAGTATTTGAAGATGAAAGCCGACCAAAGAAAGAGGAACTTGATGCTTTAAAGCATTGGCAGAAGAAGGATGCAAGTGCAAAAGCATACATCTACAATACAATCTCAGATCATTTGCTACCACACATCAGAGGATTGGAATCATCAGAAGATATATGGAATGCATTGGAATATCATTTCCAAAGCACTACTAAAGCACGGAAAGCAAGTCTATGGTCAGAGTTTACAACATTCAAGAAGAAGCCAAGTCAAACCATTAGTGATTATGTCACTAAGATGAAGGATCTAGCAGATAGTCTTGGATCCATAGATGAAGATGTTGAAGATCACAGATTGATTGCTCAACTACTTGCAGGCTTGAGAGGGGATGAAAGGTGGAAACCTTTTGTCTTATCAACAGAACTTTCATTAAATCATTATGTTCCAGATTTGAACCAGTTGCTTGGTTTGATGCTCACATATGAGCAAGACTTGAAGGGAGATGGAGATAAAGGTCAAAGTTCTGCAATGTACATGAAGAATAAGAAGAAAGGAGATAAAGGTAAAGCAAAGGATGAAGAGGAGTCTAGTTCTCAAGCTTATTATGCAAGAGGTAAAGGCACTGGCAGAGGAAGAGCAAGAGGTTTTGGAAGAGGAAGAGGTAATCAAAATAACAACAAAAAGGCTTGCTGGATCTGTGGATTGAGTAATCATTTGGCTCATGACTGTTGGCACAACCAACAAGGATCAAACCAGAATCAAAACAACAATAGCAGAGGTCGAGGTGGAAGATATCAAAGTAATTTCCAAAGAGGTAGACAAAGTCAAAGAGGAGGCTATGGTAGAGGTGGAGGAAGAAGTTGGGGACAGAATCAATCCTACAACACCACCTACTACAACTATGCAAATGACACACAGAATGAAAGTCATACATCATTGATGATGAATTCAATCAGCACATCAGACAAAGAAGATCTAAAGGTATTTTACATTGACTCTGGATGTTCTAATCATTTGTCAGGAAACATAGAATTGATGTCAGATTTGGAAAAAGGCATTTCTAGTCACACAGTTCAAACTGGTGATAATACAAGACATAGTGTACATTCAATTGGAAAAGTGAAATGCAAGAGTGGAGCAGATTTGCTAACCAATGTTTTGTATGTTCCTACAATACCTAAAAACTTGATTAGTGTGGGACAGATAGTTGAAAAAGGTTTTCAAGTCAGGTTTACAAATGAAGGAGTATTTGTGGAAGATCCAGAGAATGGATATAATCAGATTGTCTCTGGTAAGAAAGAAGGTAGACTCTTTACTTTAAGAGTGCAAGGGAACATTGGTCAAGCTTTGCTCACACATGGTGAAGGAGTGATTACAGAACTTGATCTCTGGCATAAGAGATTAGGTCACTTTAATGAAAGAGGAATTAAAGCTATGGTTGCTAATCAGTCTGTACTAGGATTACCAAATGTGCAAAGTCAACATATGGTTTATAAATGTGAAGCATGTCAAATGGGTAAAGCACACAGGTTACCATTTCAAAAGAAAGGATTCAAACATGATGGAGTACTTGAGCTCATTCATACAGATGTATGGGGACCAACAAAAGAAGGATCTATCAGTGGCTCAAGGTATTATGTTCTTTTCATTGATGATGCTACAAGATGGATAACATTATATGTTTTGAAGGAAAGATCAGAAGTGTTTGGAGCTTTCAAGCATTTTCATGCATATGCAGAGAGAGTCACAGGTCAAAAGCTTAAGAGACTGAGGTCTGATGGAGGGGGAGAATACTTCTCCCAAGAGTTCAATGATTATCTTTGGAATGCAGGTATTAAGAGAGAAATAACTTGCAGGTATACACCACAACAAAATGGTGTAGCAGAAAGAAGGAACAGGACTTTGGTTGAGTTTGCTAGAGCTATGCTAAAGGAGAAGAACTGTCCAAATTATCTTTGGGCTGAGGCTGTAAATACAGCCACATATCTTGTGAATAGATTACCATGTGCAGCTCTGAATGGAATGACTCCATATGAAGCTTGGTGGGGTAAGAAACCAACACTAGATCATTGTAGAGTGTTTGGATCAATTGCATATGCTTATGTGCCATCACAACTTAGGCATAAACTTGAACCAAAGGCAGAAAAATATGTGTTCATTGGTTATGATGAAAAGCAGATGGGTTACAGATTGTGGAATCCTCTAACCAAACAATTTATTGTTTCTAGAGATGTTACATTTGATGAACAGAAAAGTTGGTATGCAGATCAAAGTCATACAGCTGAAGAATTTGAAGAAGAGGTAAGAAGATGTGAGAAAGGAAAATCAATTGTGCAGGTAAATAGAGATGAAGACTATATGCAAGCAAGTACATCCAAAAGTGGATTAACAAGAAGGAATGAAGAAGCTCCTATATTTGATGAAGAAGTGTATCCAGACACATATGAAGAATGTGAACCAAGAAGGTCAAGCAGGACTAGAAGACAACCAGAAAGGTATTCTTATGATACTTCTTACATAACTCAGAAGAACTATGCATATATGGTCAAAGATGATGAAGAACCTCAGAACTATGATGAAGCTAAAGGTAAGAAGCAATGGGAAGAAGCAATGAAGGAAGAGTTCAATGCACTGGAGGAGAACAAGACATGGGAACTTGTTCCTAAACCAAATGGTAAGAAAGTAATTGGAAATAAATGGGTTTATAAAGTGAAGAAGCTTGCAGATGGAAGTATAGCCAGATATAAAGCTAGATTGGTGGTGAAAGGCTATGCCCAGACCTATGGCATAGATTATGATGAGACATTCAGTCCTGTAGCTAAGATGTCAACTATAAGGACAATCATTGCTATTGCAGTTTCAAAAGGATGGACCCTAAGTCAATTGGATATAAAAAATGCATTCTTGAATGGATACATATCAGATGAGGTATACATGGAACAACCTCAAGGGTTTATAGATTCCAGGTATCCAAATTTTGTTTGCAGGTTGAGAAGAGCATTGTATGGATTGAAGCACGCTCCAAGAGCTTGGAACTATAGACTGGTGAAGTATCTCAATGATCTTGGATATCAAAGTTCAAAAGCAGATTCAAGTCTACTTATCAAAAGAACAGAGGAAGGTACAATCTACATTTGTATTTATGTAGATGACATTATAATCACAGGTACTTCAGATGAAGGAATCAAGGAGGTAAAGAGATTACTTGAGAAAGAGTTTAAGATCAGTGACCTAGGAAAGTTATCATACTTTCTTGGAATGGAAGTTACTTATACAGATCATGGCATATATGTGTCACAAGAAAGGTATCTTCTGAACTTGTTGAAGAAGTTTGATATGGAAAATTGCAGAGAAGCTTCAACTCCACTTGAAGTTAATCACAAGCTCAGTAAATATGATGGTGCAGACTACAAAGATATGAGGAAGTATCAATCTCTTGTGGGTAGTTTGATTTATGCTACACTAACAAGACCTGATCTTAGTTATGCAGTGGGAGTTTTGTCACAATTCATGCATTGTCCAAAGGACCCACATTGGATTGCAGGTCAAAGAGTTCTCAGATATATCAAAGGAACTATAAAGGAAGGATTATATTATCCTTTTACATCAGATTTGAAGTTGAGAGCCTATAGTGATTCAGATTGGGCAGGTAACCAGGATGACAGAAGATCAACTCATGGTTACATGATATACATTGGTGATAAGCTTGTAAGTTGGTGTTCAAAGAAACAACATACAGTAGCATTATCATCAACTGAAGCAGAGTACAAAGGACTTGTGGAAGCAGCTAAGGAAGTCATATGGATGCAGACATTGTTCAAGAGCTTAGGCATTGATCAAGGTACACCTACAATACATGGAGATAATATGAGTTCACTTTATCTTGCAGCAAATCCAGTATTTCATGCAAGGACAAAGCACATAGAGATCCAATATCATTTTCTTAGAGAAAAGGTAATGGAGAAGGAGATTGAAGTGGAATACATTTCTACTAAAGATCAGTTAGCAGACATAATGACAAAGAGCTTGGATGGTGTGAAGACCAGCAGATTCAAAAGCATGGCAGGAGTAAAAGAAAAGAAGAAGATATGAAGAAACAGGGAATGTCAATTAGTGATTGAGGGGGGAGCTGTTGGAGAAACAATCACTAATTAGACATATATTTGAAGGTCAAATCTTAGAAAGAAAACCCCATGCCTATGTGAAGGGACAAATTCACAAGTGTATCATACTTGTAAAGTTAGTTCACTTTAGTTCTAGAAGTTTTTTAAAAATCACGGGAATGAGAAAATCTATATAAGTTAGTTAGTATTAACTGACGCGATGAGAAGTAGAAGGAGGAAGACAATGAGAAAGTGAGAAGAACTCATTTTTGTATGACTGAGTATAGTCGGGCTTCTCTGAGTGAGAAAGCATCTGTAAAACTTTTGAGTTTTTTATAGTTATGAGAAGAACTGAGTAAAGTTCTGTGTATGAGCCTCTCTCCATCATCTCCATGATTACCTACTGTGTGATGAGTTACAAAGATCAAGTTTTCCAAGCAACTCGATGCCTGGCATCGAATCTCTGTTGATAAGTCATATTTTCTTTTATATTTTTCATTCAGTACTGAAGTGTTTGAAAAACATGATGTTGTTGGAGCAACTCGATGCCTGGCATCGAATTCCAGTTGATAAGTCATATTGTAAATGTGCATGAAATCACCTATAGTTTTGGTGTCCAAAAGATCAAGACTTTATGCGGGAAGTCGATGCCCGGCATCGAATCCCTGCTGAAAAGTGGCCAAAAACATCCCAAGTCGATGCCCGGCATCGAATTCTCGTTGCAAGTCGATGCTAGGCATCGAATTCTAATTTTAAACAGGCGCTCTTACTAAAACAGGCAAGTTTTCCAGTTTTGGAAGGTCATACATGGTCATCTTGTGAGGGCCATAACTTGAGTTCTAGAGCTCCGTTTGATGCATATGATAGCTTGTTGGAAAGCTCTACTCTTCTAGTTTCAGCCTATAAAGTTTCATCAAGAAATAATACTTGAGCTAGGAGAAATTAGCAAAATACTGAAGGTATGTCATTTCGGTGACTAGAAATTTCTGTAGAAGCAAACTTCTCACTTTAGGCTATCATTTCTCAAAGTTTGAAGTGGCAATGAGTTAATGGTGACCATAGAGGTGTTCTAGTGTCACATTAATTCATTTCTTGTGTTGTTTTATACATCAACACAAATTAGGGATTCTTAATATAATGAAGCACAAAGGGTATGACATTCTTAAAGTCTATTCATAGAGGATATCTAATATGTTTTTCTGGATCCATAATCAACCACTCTAAGACCGCCTTTAGAGCTATTGGTGGGTCACAGCCCGACCTTCTCATTGATCATGGCTGTCAAATCATTCTGCAGGGCCAAATTTTTTGGCTTCTTGGGATTCCCTTGGGGTTTGGCGTCTCTATGGAACAGCGGTGGAACTGGGTGCTTGCCAAACTCGAAAACAAGCTTAACTATTGGAGAGGTATGCAAATCAATCTTGCTGGTCGTGCTATGGTTATCAACACGTTCCTCTTATCATCTACCATTTATTTCCTTTCTTGTTGGAGACTGAAAGAGCAAGATCTGTCCAAACTGGATAGTATTTGTAGAAACTTCCTTTGGACGGGCGACCACAATAGGAGGGGGGTGCCTAAAATCAAATGGTCCATCTGCACCAGCCATAGAGATAGTGGGGGACTTGGTATCTTGGACATTGGGTGCATGGCTAACAAAGTGTCGGCCAAATGGATGATTAAGGTTTGGTGCAACGGGGAGGCCTCGTGGGCCAAGTTGATCTTCAGAAAGAAGAATGAGTTGGCGCTCATGGGTTTCCCAAATTGGAAGAATCTTGACATCTTGACCTTGCTGTTTTCCCCGATCCCCGTCTTCCCGAAAGGCTCTAATCTGGTGTGCTCCCTTTGGAAGAGTTGGAATAAAGTCAAAAGCTTCACAAGAATAAGTGAAGACTGGAAGTGGGCTGCCGGTATCAGACAAAACGACTCTATCTGGTTTCCGATCCATGGCATCCGGAGTGTGGAATCTTGGAACATTCAAAATGCCAAGAAGCTATGGAACAAAGGCTTCAAAAAATGGAAACATCTCTGGAAACAAGACACCAACCGCTGGATCAACTTTGAGGATATTGACCCTAGCATCAACATTTCGCATGAAGAATGGAACACTTTGCAAAGCAGATGTCTCGCCTGGGACCGACACAAAGTTTGCCTTCTCATGGGACACGACATGTCGAGATCGCTTGGTCTCAAATGGCACAATGGGAATAGCCTATCAAAAATCCCGAACATCAAAGAAACGATCGACTATCAGGTTAACCTCAACAAAAAGTGGTGCCTGTCATGGACGCGGCTTCGGTGGGACATGAAGTTCATGGCTATCTGGCACCCCCTCATAGAAATCAAAAAGTCTGTCCTCTTATGGCAAATTCTTCATCATGGAATCTGGACCAACCTTAAGGCTTGCAAAATTTGTGGGATCCCTCCCTGGTGCAAACGCTGCTACCGGTCTATCGAAGATGTTTCACACATCTTCTTTACCTGCCCCAACTCCAACAGACTCTGGCAGGTGGTTGGAAAGAGAATTAGACTTCAAAAACGTCTCAGTTGGCAGCAAGCCCTGCTGGGAGAAGCGATCGGCTGCTCCGCCACTCTCTGGAACGCCATCAGAGGGGAGGTCCTATGGAAAATCTGGCGGGAAAGATGTGCTTTCAACTTCGGTGACTCCCCCAAGGAGTGGTCAATTGAGAAATCGTTGTTCCTCCTTGGCAAAAGGATTGTCAACTGTAAAAAATCCCCCCCCTTTAGGCATCATCAAGTACTCCTTTTGATCGATAACAAGCTTAAACCCAAGTGGGCCCCACATGAGGGCGATGAGAGGGTAATTAACCTTCTTTGTAATGTCATCTAAGCTCTGTAAAAGCTTCCCCTGCTTTGTGGGATTTGGGGGGTCCCGTGGGCACTAGTCCCCTTCTCTTGTACTTTTCTTTATTTAATTCAAGTCCGGGAGAGTAGGCTAATGTCGAACTTCCTTTATATTAAAAAAAAAATATGTTTTTCTGATCTCATACCCTCTAAAGAGAGATGTTTTTATTAATGAAATAAGATCATAAAATTATAATGCAACTCTTGAGGGGTTGAAAGTGGAATGAACACAAGAATTCAAGATAATTTTGCAGAAAATTGAAGTTGGGGCATGAACTCCTTCATCGAAGAGTTTTTATTGAGGATCCCTTACATTAACATAATCTCCTACACTTGTAGAATGCTTCTCATGAGACTCCTAAGTCTTCATACAAGTGCTTTGTATGTATCCCCAAATTTGGAAACTTTTTCTTCCTTGTTATTATATGTGGAGTGGGCCTTCTTAAGCTTTAGGAATGTGAACTCCTAGAAAGAAAAATTAGATTAAAAGACAATTTCATTTGCTACTCATTCACGCCTACCCTTTAAGATTCGGATCCAACATTCTTCATATATTTAGATTACACATTGCGTGAATAATGAAACTTTGAAGGGGGAATGTTCTTACATGTTATAGTTGGTAAAAAGATTCCTAGATTATTTAGAAGCCTTTGATGAAATGAAGGATCTTATTACTTATTCTTTTACATTTACCTAGGAATATTTGGTTGATGACAATCAAATGAGAAATATAGGACCAAATCCTTGTAGTTCTTCCATTTTAGATATAACTCTCAGTTCATATATGATCCTTTCTTCCCACTCTATCCTTTTCTAGAGATCAATATTCATACTTAAGAGTTCATCCAATGTAAGGAGGTTCAAAAGTATAGGCGATAAAGAGAAATTACTACAAAATTTAGTTCAAACACAAACTTTTTCAATAAGCACACAAAATAGATCAATTTCCATATGCAAAGTGTTTGATCATGATTTTTTTTTCTTGATTATAATGATTCCAAGTATAATGTACTCAACTGTTACAAAATCTCTAGATACCATACCTAGATGGAAAGTTTCTTTTCATATTATACCAAATGTTTGTCAAATGCAATAACACTCTACCACATTGCATGAAAGAGGTGCATGTTCAGGTGTTCCCATATCATAATGAAATTCAGGAATCCATAACATTTCCTCACACACACACACACCTTATAGGTTATTTCACTTTACACTTTTATTGTCATAAAAAATGAACCCTCCAAAAATTTTGCCTCTTGGGAAGTGGAAAACGTAAGTTGAAGTAGACTTGTTATTGTGTACATAAATATCATAGTCAATTTCTTTGTATCCATTTTTGCATATAGAACCTCTATCAAAACTTGGAGAATAAAATCTAGCGAGAATGAACCTTTTCTTTTGGATTAAAGAATATATATAGTAACAAGTTATATTACAAGTAAAATTCATTTTCTAGAAGATATTTTCATGTAGATGCCAAATCTAAGAAAAAAATATACAATTGAGGTGCTTACAATAGAATAGAAGCCAATGGATTAAAAAGACAGGAAGGGATGAGAACCGTTATAAAACTTACATGAATGATCAAATTTTTCTCACATGCACTCTTAAAATATAAATTAAATGAAGAGGTTACCGAGTTCTAGATGGGGAATTGAGACTTTTTTTTGCTCAACTTGATTTTCAAACTAGATTTAAATCTATATTAAAATAAAATATGGAGAAATATGTAACTGAATAAATAGTTACATATGGTTCTTGTTACATGTATAACTAATACTGAGTGGATTACCACCCATACAAGGTTTATACATATGGTGAGCTCATGGAAAGTTATATTCGTATATTGTACTTTAATATTTATAGCGGAACGTTCCATTGGCTTTCCTTCACCTTCGTATTAAACCTATTAAACACCATAAATCATATCTATAAATGTGTTCTCATCAATGTTAGTGCATATGGCAAGCCTAAGTGCTTGACCATACTCCCTAGAATAATTTTGTGGATTATTCTCTTATTGCTACAACATGTAATGAAGAGCCACTTTCTTTTGAAGATGCATGTGACGATCCACAATGGATGAGTGCTATGCAATCAGAAATGGATTCCATACATAGGAATGGTACTTGGGAGTTATGTGAATTGCCAAAAGGAAAGAATGTCATTGGTACAAAGTGGGTTTACAAGATTAAGAGAAAATCTGATGGTAGCATTGATCGCTACAAAGCTAGATTGGTTGCCAAAGGATATGCACAACAATATGGCATTGACTATGAGGAAACTTTTGCACCTACTTCATGCATGACTACCATTCCTACCATGGTTGCATTGGCTGCCCATCGAGCTTGGAAAGTGCATCAATTGGACATAAAAACAGCCTTCTTGAATGGAGATTTGCAAGAAGAGGTCTATGTGAAGCAACCTCCTCGATTTGCTATGAAAGGGAAAGAGCATATGGTTTGTCGCTTGCATAAAGCCTTGTATGGTCTCAAGCAAGCTCCACGTGCATGGTATGACAAAATACATAAGCACTTGATTGCTCTTGGCTTCACATGTAGTCCGATTGAAAGCACACTCTATGTACGCAAAAATGGGGCTGATTTTATAATGCTTGTTCTTTATGTCGATGACATACTCTTGACGAGGTCATGTGATGCAAAACTTGACATTCTTATGGCTGATTTACAACATACTTTTGATGTCACTTATCTTGGTCTTTTGAGCTACTATCTTGGCATCCAGTTTGTATCCGTTGAGGGGGGAATTGTTATGCATCAAGCCAAGTATGTTGAGAAACTACTTCAGTGTTTTGACTTTGAGGATTGTAAGCCAGTTTCCACACTAGTTGAGACAGGATTCAGGTTCTCAGTTGAGGATTCCAGTGATGCATTTGACACTTCTCTTTATCAGCAAGCTGTGGGATGTCTTATATATGCATGCAACACAAGGCCGGATATATAGTATGCAGTTTCCCAGTTGAGTCGATTCATGCATAGCCCTGGCACTAAGCATTGGCAAGCGGTGAAATGTGTGTTTAGATATCTTCGAGGCACTTTGAGCTTAGGTCTCTTTTATGGCAGAGATGTTCAGCCATGCTTGCATGCTTTTACAGATAGTGATTGGGCTGGTTGTTATGATACTCACGTGTCCACTAGTGGTAATTGCTTTTTCCTTGGAGACTCATGCATATCTTGGTTGAGTAAGAAGCAACCTACAGTGGCGACATCGAGTTGTGAAGCTGAGTACAGGGCAGTTTTCACAGCTATAGTGGAGTGTATATGGCTGAGTCGCCTATTGATGGATCTTTGCATGGAGATTGATGCTGCTACGCATATTCTCACAGATAGTCAGAGTGCTTTGGCTGTTGCACGAAACCCAGTGTTTCATGCACCGACCAAACATATTGAGGTGCATTATCACTATGTGAGAGAGCGCCTTCATGCAGGAGATATTGATTTGGTATATGTGCCTACATAAGATAATGTGGCAGACATATTCACCAAAGCTCTTCCACGGGAAAAGTTTGAAGCTTTTCGCAAAGCTTTAGGCTTATTACCTTGTGGGGGCTGATCTATCACTCCCTGTATGTGTTCACATCATTTGCTCCAGGGGGGTTTGTTACACTTATGTGTTCCTCAAGTAGCTTTGATGTGAACCTTTTCCCTATACATGGGCACTTTTTACTCTAGTGCTAGCTAGAGGTTTTTTCCCCATGTTACCACATACTTGATACTCTCATATGTGGTGGTACTTTGTACTTAGGGATATAATTCAACTCTTACTTCACTTCAGTTAATCGATCTATAGAGAGAGCTATTCCAGCCATCGTCTTCTCTATGTGTCTTGTTGTGTTTGTGCTCCTTGTGTGTGCTTCTTGTGTGTCTCTCGCACTTCTACACACACCCAACATTGACAACTATGTATCTTGATACATCTCTACTCATGTACGGTGATTCATGTCTATTTTCACACTCCTCAAATGTGCAGTTAGTCCTTGAACTATTATGTAACCCTCGACTACTATTTATTAAACCTGCTATATTTCCATGTGTGTAAGGTCTTCCATCAATATATTCTCTTTCATTTTCTGCATGTAAAATCCTTCTAATAGTAAGGGATGCTGCGTTCAAGCATATTCCATAAGTACTCATGCTTTGAACATAGCGTGAAAGTCGATGCCAATCTCCCCATCCATATATAGGACCACAAAATGACATAAGAGTGACTTCAGAGTTCGAAGGCATATACAAATCCTCTACAATAAAGAGACCACAACCAGCATTAGTAATAGTGGATGGAGCAATCATATAGCAATTACCCTAAAAGTTGAAAACCTCTCCATCTAAAGGAAGTGGTTCTCTATTCCATCCTCCATATCTTCTTCTATCATATGTTTGTACTAAAGAACGACTACGAGCTGGCAATGGATAATCTCCAACCGTTTAGTCTCTAAACCAGGAGGTAGAGGATTTCTAGAAACCTCTTCTTGTAATTGATGAACAACAAGTCCATGACGTGTACGAGGTATATTAACATTATGAGAAAAATTATCATCATCATCATCATCGAGCAAGTATTCTTGTATATCAATAGTAATTTGATTTTGTATATGGTTTTTAAATAAAATAATGACATTAATATATATAGAAAATACATACCCAAGAATTATCACGTTGACCAGGTGATGGTGCACGCTCAAAAGTACCATACTCTACCTCATGTTCAATACATTCCAATCATGGTCTTCCATACGTGCCATAATAATAGATACACCAACATATAATATGCTCTTGATAGTAAAATTCATCATAATTCCTATTGCAGGACACATGTGAAGTCGTTGCATGGGTAGGAGGTGCTTGAGTACCCTTTGATTGATCAAAATCTGCACAGAATAAGAAACAAAAAAAAATATAAGTTATGTATCCATCAAATATATTTAAAATTAAATATTTGATATACTTATAGTATATAGTCATTGCACGATGAGGAGACGGTGGTGGAGTTCCATCTGATTGATCAGAATCTACAAATAATGGTATTTGATATTAATAATCTGATTATCTACATACACAAAAAATTCACATATACATATTTACACATACACACATATTCACATATACACATTTACACATACACACATATTCACATATACACAACTACACATTATTGTGGGATAAATGCATGTATTTTGTATGAATGAGTGTATATGCATGCATGTGTGTGTACGTATATATGTGTGGATATGTATATGTGTGTTTATGTTATATGTATGTATATGTGTATATGTATACATATATGTATGCGTATATGTTTGCATGTATATGTGTATGTGGGTATGTGTATGTGTGTGTATATATGTGTATGTATTCTGATTTTTTTTTTCTGTTTGAGATTAAATTAACAGGAGATATTGTATGGTGGAAAAAAATAAGAGGCGACCTAACATACCACCTGAGACGTGGCAGTCTTTTCGTAGATAGCTACGTCTTCAGGATTCATTTCCTCGACAGAAGGTACACAAATTAATAATTTATAAATTTTATAATTTCTATATATTTTAGTAATTTAGTTAAAATGCAAGCAACTAATATTTTTTATTTGTTTCAATGCAGCGGAAGGATTATAACCGATATCCTACGAAACATGAGATTGAGTATGCTACATATTTTGGATATCGGTGTTTGAGTAAGTATATGCGAGATCATCCTGATGCCTTTATGAGTATTTCTAAATTTTATATAATTATTTTATTTTTATGAATGGTTTAATTGTTTTATTTATTTATGTTTGTTATATGTAATACAAGAGTATTATGGAGAGACAGATATGGATGAGGTGGAGAGACAGACATAGGAGGGACGATCTCGATCGTCACAGGGTGATCATGACGATGAGGATGAGGAAGATTAGGATGATCATGATACTGCTGATGATGATGATGATAATCATGATGATGATGATTAGGATTTTAGTTGATTACGACATTGGATTATATGTATTTACATTGATATATATATATATATATATATATTTTTTTTTTCATTTCAGTTATGTTTCGAATTGTGTGTATGGTATTAAGTAATGAAGAGTTTTGTTCTATTGATTGTTATTATTGTTGATATTAAGCATGTGTTTTAATACTTTAATTATATAATTCATTCATATGTGTGTACCTAAGTGTAAATGTATGTGTGTGTATATGTATGTATGTGCATGTGTATGTGTGTGTATATGTATGTATGTGCATGTGCATGTGTAAGTGTATATGTGTGTATGAGTATGTGCATGTGCATGTGTATGTGTGTGTATATGTATGTGCATGTATATGTGTAAATCTATGTGTATATGTGTGTATGTGCATGTATATGTGTATATGTAGGTATGTGCATGTGCGTGTGCATGTGTATATGTGTTTTAATACTTTAATTATATAATTCATTCATATGTGTGTACCTAAGTGTATATGTATGTATGTGCATGTGTATGTGTGTGTATATGTATGTATGTGCATGAGCATGTGTAAGTGTATATGTGTGTATGAGTATGTGTATGTGCATGTGTATGTGTGTGTATATGTATGTGCATGTATATGTGTAACTCTATGTGTATATGTGTGTATGTGCATGTATATGTGTATATGTAGGTATGTGCATGTGTGTGTGCATGTGTATATGTGTTTTAATACTTTAGTTATATAATTCATTCATATGTGTGTACCTAAGTGTATATGTATGTGTGTGTATATGTATGTATGTGCATGTGTATGTGTGTGTATATGTATGTATGTGCATGTGCATGTGCATGTGTAAGTGTATATGTGTGTATGAGTATGTGCATGTGCATGTGTATATGTGTGTATATGTATGTGCATGTATATGTGTAACTCTATGTATATGCATGTGTGTGCATGTGTATATGTGTGTGTACTTATGTGCATATATATGTGTATATATGTGTATAATGTATGTATATGCATGTGTATATGTATTCCACATGCATGTGTATGTGGATGCATTTCCATTTGCATCCATGTGAATGCATGTGGATGTGCATATACATGTATTTGCGTATATGTTTATGTGTCTATGTGTGTGTGTGTATATATATATATATATATATATATATATATATATATATATATATATATATATATATATATATATATATATATATATATATATATATATATATATATATATATATATACATATATATATATATATATATATGCAATAATGCATGCATGTAAGTCTTTTTATGTGGTTGTAGAAATGTTTGTGCATATGCATGTGTATATGTGTGTATGTCTAAGTGTATGTGCCAACCATTTGGCCCACATAAAATAGATTCTTTGCAATAGTGGATATATGAACAACATCTATTAAAGAGTTAGTCATATGAGAACCATCCAACATAAAATCACGTATATGTGTGATGGCATGGGGGGTATCATCACATGTCTCCACATGCCCTTTGGTTAATGGTACTTGTATATTTGAGAAGAAGTCTTTGTTGCAAGTCATGTGATTGCTGCACCCTCTATCAATGTACCATATGCTTGGCCCTTGTGTTTATTAATCACTCATCTACATCAGAGATAACATGCTTTCATGATCATTTTAAGTTTATACGTAATTAGCTTGCCCCTTTTATGGTGAGTTTCTTCTTGCTCCTCTATTAGCGTTTCCTTGTATAGTGACCATACTTGCCACATATGTAGCATCCGTTTGAGTTGTTGTTTCAAGCTTGATTGTACCTTACTCCTTTTCCTCTATACTTGCCTCTCCCTCTTAATGAAGAGAAATTTCTCCCCTTGGATGTGATTAGAGCCTCCATTTGATCTTCTTACTTGCCTTCCTCTACCTCTACCTTGATTCCTTCATATATCTCTTCCTTTACCTACATAAAATGCTTGGGCTTCATTACCCTTTGCCTTTGATCCTCCAATGTTTATCTCCTCGGTGACCATTAGGGCTACTAGTTGCTCAAATTTGGGCACATTATCTATGATATATAGAAGGAGTGAAGGCCTTTCGGTTCTCATCATCCCTAAGTCCATTAAATGTGTATGCAACGAGATCATCATCATCATCTATGTCACAACCGATGGATCCCAATGCATCACTTCGTTGATCCTAATAATTTAATCATTCATGTTGCTAATAGGTGTCTGCCTCAAGTCATCGAGTTCATTCTTTAATTTAATATAGCCCCCATAGACACTTGCGGATGAGAAAACTAGAAATTCTAAACATCAATGGTTGATAGTTTTTCTCATCCAACTTTTTTATCTGAGTGTTCTAATGTTCCTTGGTGCAAGGAGAGTGATGAGTATCAATACCTTTACCTCTCCACTTCAAAACTAACAAAACAGATAATGTGGATGTGTTGCTTCTTCATTGGTAGAGTTCCCTTGAGTTATATGTATTCTCTTCAACTTGAATCAATAGTTCCTCTTCTTCCAAGGCCTTGAAAATATCTTTTTGGTCCTCTTTGAATGTAAGTTACTTTGACACCATTCTTTGGAGAATCTTCACTTTCCCTATTCATCTTGAAGCATGAATGGCCTCACAAGAATGTTTATGCATACCTCCTTTCACTCAAAATTATGGTTATCTGAGTTCCAATGGAATGGACCATAGGCATTTCTCACCCTCCCATCTAAAAGTACATATGTGTGTCACACAAGCTTCAATATGTAGAAATGCCTCCATTTCACATTTGGAAGTGTTTTATGTTAGATATAATCATTACTCCCCTTCAAATGAAAATTAATGATCCATTGCACCCTTCATTGTAAGTCCACAAGAAGCTAGTGTGAGAGCACAAACATTTGTGGGATACGAACATCCAAGTTAGATGAGTTCTTTGTCACCATTGATGGCAATAGATGATCTTTGCAAGTCCAGCCATGAGGTTAGGTAGGGCATAAAAGTCTACGACATTGTTTTTCCATTCAAGGCAAAAACAAAGGCCTTATGGTTTGTGGTTTCTCCATAGAACCTCAATGGGGGTATTGGAGGGAGGGGGGCTTTCCCCCTTGTGCGAGATCCAAGGGGGCTATCCCTTCGGTGTGTAGGGCCAAGGCATAGCAATTCTTGTGGTGAGTATATTGACTTCCATTGTAAATGTTCTATAAGAATGGCTATATGAAGCTCTACATAGCATTTGTGCAGTAGTGAGCCCTTAATCTAGAGTCTATCTAGATCTCCATATAAGCTCCATATTGGGATCACATAGGTGGATATCAACATCTTTGTAGTTGCATTGCTCTTGGAAATTTGAGAATTTGATTTCTCTATCTCTAAGTCTATAATTTTTGAAGTAGTTCAATGATGATGCACCGCACTGCACTCTTCTTCTCGAGAGCTCCACGACAATATGCTCGGAGTAGAAAACCGAGCTCCTGACGCCGCACGCAATACTCCGCACAGAGGTTGTAGAATACACAGAAAACACAGTACACAGGGAGCACGAAGACAGACTTCTTAGGTCTTACAAATGCGGTCGAACTTACAGTCTGTGACTGACCAGGCCACTATATGTTTTATTAAAGAACATATACAAAGAAGTGTCCGGTGGCCATTTGGCCTTTCACATGGACACTAACGGTAACAATCTCCCACTAAAGGCCAATATGGCCAGAGTAACTATGGGAGAAAAAAGAAAGAATGATAAAGAATACCTGAGTGTAAGTATACAAACTATACCTCCCACCTGATGGGCATGTTACACAGTATACAAGTGACTGTGTAAGATCAAGAATCAAGTAACCCCCATCAAGTGACAACAGTGTCGAAAGCTATCCTATGGTAGAGCTTTAGTCAAAGCATCTGCAGCATTATCTCGAGTGTGAACCTTCTCAAGAATAATGCTCTCAGTGGCTAAGCAATCTCTAATGAAGTGATACCTCACCTCAATGTGCTTGGTCTTTGCATGATAGAACGGATTCTTAGCCAAAGCAATGGCACTCTGACTATCACTGAGCAAGTGAGGTACATGCTGAGGCAAACCCATATCACAAGCAAGACGAGAAAGCCACAATGCTTCCTTACATGCCTCACTTGCTGCAACATACTCTGCTTCTGTGGTGGAAACAGCTGTACATTCTTGAAGACGAGATCTCCAAGAGATAGCACCTCCAGCAAAATGAAAAATGTACCCTGATGTAGACTTACGATTGTCTACACAACCAGCATAGTCAGAATCTGTGTAACCAATAATGGATGCTTTCCCTCTACCTAAGCATAGACACTTGTTCTTAGTGCCACTCAGATATCTCAAAATCATTTTGACCGCTTCCCAATGTTTCTTGCCAGGATTAGACATATATCTGCTCACAACTCCCACTGCAAATGCAATGTCTGGTCTCGTAGCTACCATAGCATACATGAGACTACCAACAGCAGACTGATAGGGAATTTTGGTCATGAATTCCTTTTCCTCATCTGATTTGGGGCAGTCATCCTTGCTCAATTTCACATATGTGGGTAAAGGTGTACTCAATGCCTTTCCACCCTACATATTGAATCGGTGAAGTACTTTGGATATGTATTCACTTTGAGACAAGTATATGCATCTTTTACTCCTATCACGAGTAATGCGCATGCCAAGAATATGTTTGGCATCCCCCAAATCCTTCATATCAAATGTCTGACTCAACTTCTTTTTGAGAATTGACAAATCATAAGAGGACTTCCCAGCAATCAACATATCATCGACGTAAAGTATCAAGCATATCAAGCTGCCATCAGAACATCTCTTTGTGTAGAGACAATGATCCTCATTGCTCCGAGAATAGCCTTGGGACTTCATAAAAGCATCAAACTTTTGGTACCATTTTCTAGGAGACTGTTTAAGTCCATACAAGCTCTTCTTGAGCTTGCAAACTAGACTTTCCTTGCCAGGAACTACATAACCCTCTGGTTGTTCCATATAGATCTCATCTATAAGATCTCCATGCAAGAAATCTGTTTTCACATCCATTTGGACTAGCTCTAAGTCCTCCATTGCAACGAATCCAAGCAACATGCGCAAAGTAGTCATCTTGACCACTGGAGAGAAGATTTCCTCAAAATCAACACCATGTTGTTGCTTAAAACCCTTTGCAACAAGTCGTGCTTTATATTTTGGAGAAGCACTATCTGATGTGAATTTCAGCTTATATACCCATTTACATGGTAAAGCTTTCCTGCCCTTTGGCAAAGGTACTAAGTCCCAAGTACCATTCTTGTGAATAGAATCCAACTCACTCTTCATGGCACGCTCCCACTTGACATGATCCTCTGTCTGCATAGCCTCTTTGTAGCAAGAGGGCTCACCGACATCTGTTAGCATAACAAAATCTAAACCTGGAACATATCTATCAGGTGGATATGAGACACGTGCAGAACGTCTCAATGGTTGCTGAACAGGAACATGTGCAGACTGATCTGAATGGACATTCTCTTGAACATCCCTATGTGCATCATTTATGCATGCTAACCGGAGGACTAGTATCCTCAAACACCACTCTTCTCACTTCAACCTCCTTAATCGGCTATTTATGCATCTTAGACTCATTAAAAATGACATCACTACTTCTGATCACTGACCGTGTTCCAGGATCCCATAAGCGATATCCAAATTGTCCTTCTCGACCATATCCAAGAAAAATGCATTTCTTTGACTTATGGTCCAACTTCTGTCTAAGATTCTTGGGTATATGAACATATGCTTCACACCCAAAAACTAGAAGATGATCATAATATGGTGGTTTCCCTGTCCATAACTCTTGTGCCACTTTCAAACCTTTGGCAGTACTAGGTGAAAGGTTAATCACATGAACTGCAGTCAATACTGCTTCTGCCCAAAAACCTTGTGAGAGGTTTGCATGATGCAACATAGAGACTACTCTATCTTGAATAGTTCTATTCATCCTCTCAGCTACACCATTCTGTACTGGGGTATAAGGAGCTGTAAACTCTCTACGAATCCCTCTACACTGACAGAAAAGGCTGAATTCATGTGAGGTATACTCACCCCCATTATCTGAACGTAAAGCCTTAAGCTTAGTTCCTTTTTCAGTCTCAACTGAAGCAAGCCATTTTTTGAAAGTAGGGAATACATCATCCTTCGATTTGATAGGATATACCCTGACTTTTCTAGTAGCATCATCTATGAAAGTGACAAATTAAAGAGAACCACCTAAGGACCTAGTGGGCATAGGACCACACACATCTGTATGAACAAGATCTAAAGGCTGAATTGAAGAGTCAATGTGCGTTTTATGCACATTTCTGGTTTGCTTTCCATATTGACAATGCTCACAAAATGAAAAATCAGAGAAATATAACACAGGTAAGTAGCCAGAACGAGAAAGATTTTCCATTCCACTACGAGATATATGGCCCAAACGACCATGCCAAATACAAGCCATAGGCTGTTCAGTAACAGCTAACAAGTGTTCTTTCTGTGATACAAATAAAGGGTAAAGTGAGCCAACTTTCCTTCCTTTTGCAATAACCATATTGCCCTTTGATATACGAAAGGACTGAGCATAGAAGACCACCTTGTAACCAAGGTCATCAAGTTGACCAGCTGACATCAAACTGCGTGATAACTGAGGTACATGTCGTACATTATGCATAGTAACTTTTGAACCATCAATGAACTACACAACCACATCTCCAATCCCCACAACATCACACTAGTAAGAGTCACCAAGTCTCACGGTACCAAGAGACTTTGCTGCATAATTAGAGAACCATTCTCTATGTGGTGTCACATGGAAAGAAGCACCAGAATCTAGCAGCCAGGTGTGGGAAAGAGAATCAGCCATAAGTGCCTCAGATGGCACAGTACTATCAAGTGTCAACACATCAGCATCATCAGAAATAGCATTAATTTCTTCAATCTTCACAGTCGAAGTAGATGGTGCAGGTAACTGTTTAACATGCCCATCAACATTCTGTCCTTTACCTTTAGCATTCTTTAATGCATAACAGTCTTTCTTCATGTGTCCTTTCTTATGACAATAATGGCATTCAATATCCCTCTTCCTTGATTTACTTCTGCTCTTATTCCATTGACCATTCTTTTCCTTGTTCTTGCTCCTGCCACGTTGTTGATTCTTTCCTTGGTAAGAATCACGAACATTATATGCATCTCCACTATGAGTGCCAACCATAGATTTTCTACGAATCTCCTCACTCAAGAGTGCTCCACATATGTCATCATAGACGAGTTTACCACCTGGTGCACTATTGTTAATAGCTGTGCAAAATGTATCCCATGATGATGGCAGGGTGCATAACAGCAATACTGCTTTCATTTCATTGTCCATATCCATTTTCTGAGCCTGTAACTGGGAGAATATGGCATCAAACTCATTTAGATGAGCAGCAACACTATCTGTGTCCTTCATACGAAGGTCGTATAATTTTCTCATCAGATATACTTTATTTGATGCCGTCTCTTTTTCATATGTATTGCATAACTTCTTCCAAAGCTCCTCTGCACTTTCACAGTCTAATACTGTAAAGTAAACATTATCTGCCAAGTGCAAGCGAATGGTAGACCTGGCCATTTCATCTAACTCATCCCAATCATCTTCATCCATGTCAGCAGGCTTCTTTGAAATCCCATTTACTGGCTTCCATTGCCTTCTTTGAATCAGTACATCTTTAATCTGATTCTTCCATAGAGCAAAGTTTGTGCCATCAAATTTTCGAATCTCAAAATGGTCTTTGCCCTGCAATTTATAGCTCCTCCTCGGAACGCTAGCACTAGACCCTGATCCATCGGATGTGCCTGAGACCTCTGATGCCATGATCGTAGAGAACTGAATAGAATGATAATGGAGCTAGAAGAGTCCAAACACCAACAAATAAGTGTATCAAGGAGTAAATTGACCACTATATAGTTGACTAAACCAGAAATCTGGAAAAATTTTGCCAGAGTATCCTCTGAAAAATTAGCATATGACCAGTGTCAAAGTATCATAAAACTGCAAGTACTGACATGTCTACCTGCATAGTGAATCACTGACTCCACTGCATATAATCAGTTACCCAATAGAAGCCAACTAGGCTTATCGAGCACCTATGAACAACTATCATACATCTCCTATGGCGAGGTTGGGTAAGTCTTCCACCTGCATCACCGAAGAGACCACGACATCTGGGTGTCTCCCAGTTAAGAAAACCTCACCACGACCCTCTTTATCAAACGTAAAAGGCTTTATGCAAAGAACGTAACTGCTATATCAATGCCCACATGGACGTACATAAGCGGTATCGACAGAAGCGTACATGGTGTGTATGTGCTCAATATATGCATGAAATTACACTAAAAGGCTGAATACAGAGCCCAAAAACTACCCAATAACACCTGCAAGTGTCTGTCAACTCTGATGTTTTAGGCTTTAAAAACCTGCATAAATTTGCAGCGACTGCTCCCACCAAAACTGAAAACCCCTCGAGAAGCCTATAGTTTTACAGTGTGGCTGAAAATATAGCCCCAAAGGTTGATATTTATTGTCTGAGAAGTACAAGGAACACTCTTCTTGATGTTCTTGGACCTGTGTGAAGAGAACAACGTGCGAAAGTACTCCGAAATGGCTTCAAAAACACCCCAAAATTGCTTCAGAAATAGGCTTTAAAAGCAAAAATGAAGCTTTGAGCATGCATGTAAGTCTTTTTATGTGGTTGTAGAAATGTTTGTGCATATGCATGTGTATATGTGTGTATGTCTAAGTGTATGTGCCAACCATTTGGCCCACATAAAATAGATTCTTTGTAATAGTGGATATATGAACAACATCTATTAACGAGTTAGTCATATGAGAACCATCCAACATAAAATCACGTATATGTGTGATGGCATGGGGGGTATCATCACATGTCTCCACATGCCCTTTGGTTAATGGTACTTGTATATTTGAGAAGAAGTCTTTGTTGCAAGTCATGTGATTGCTGCACCCTCTATCAATGTATCATATGCTTGGCCCTTGTGTTTATTAATCACTCATCTACATCAGAGATAACATGCTTTCATGATCATTTTAAGTTTATACGTAATTAGCTTGCCCCTTTTATGGTGAGTTTCTTCTTGCTCCTCTATTAGTGTTTCCTTGTATAGTGACCATACTTGCCACATATGTAGCATCCATTTGAGTTGTTGTTGTTTCAAGCTTGATTGTACCTTACTCCTTTTCCTCTATACTTGCCTCTCCCTCTTAATGAAGAGAAATTTCTCCCCTTAGATGTGATTAGAGCCTCCATTTGACCTTCTTACTTGCCTTCCTCTACCTCTACCTTGATTCCTTCATATATCTCTTCCTTTACCTACATAAAATGCTTGGGCTTCATTCCCCTTTGCCTTTGATCCTCCAATGTTTATCTCCTCGGTGACCATTAGGGCTACTAGTTGCTCAAATTTGGGCACATTATCTATGATATATAGAAGGAGTGAAGGCCTTTCGGTTCTCATCATCCCTAAATCCATTAAATGTGTATGCAACTAGATCATCATCATCATCTATGTCACAACCGATGGATCCCAATGCATCACTTACTTCGTTGATCCTAATAATTTAATCATTCATGTTGCTAATAGGTGTCTGCCTCAAGTCATCGAGTTCATTCTTTAATTTAATATAGCCCCCATAGACACTTGCGGATGAGAAAACTAGAAATTCTAAACATCAATGGTTGATAGTTTTTCTCATCCAACTTTTTTATCTGGGTGTTCTAATGTTCCTTGGTGCAAGGAGAGTGATGAGTATCAATACCTTTACCTCTCCACTTCAAAACTAACAAAACAGATAATGTGGATGTGTTGCTTCTTCATTGGTAGAGTTCCCTTGAGTTATATGTATTCTCTTCAACTTGAATCAATAGTTCCTCTTCTTCCAAGGCCTTGAAAATATCTTTTTGGTCCTCTTTGAATGTAAGTTACTTTGACACCATTCATTAGAGAATCTTCACTTTCCCTATTCATCTTGAAGCATGAATGGCCTCACAAGAATGTTTATGCATACCTCCTTTCACTCAAAATTATGGTTATCTGAGTTCCAATGGAATGGACCATAGGCATTTCTCACCCTCCCATCTAAAAGTACATATGTGTGTCACACAAGCTTCAATATGTAGAAATGCCTCCATTTCACATTTGGAAGTGTTTTATGTTAGATATAATCACTACTCCCCTTCAAATGAAAATTAATGATCCATTGCACCCTTCATTGTAAGTCCACAAGAAGCTAGTGTGAGAGCACAAACATTTGTGGGATACGAACATCCAAGTTAGATGAGTTCTTTGTCACCATTGATGGCAATAGATGATCTTTGCAAGTCCAGCCATGAGGTTAGGTAGGGCATAAAAGTCTACGACATTGTTTTTCCATTCAAGGCAAAAACAAAGGCCTTATGGTTTGTGGTTTCTCCATAGAACCTCAATGGGGGTATTGGAGGGAGGGGGGCTTTCCCCCTTGTGCGAGATCCAAGGGGGCTATCCCTTCGGTGTGTAGGGCCAAGGCATAGCAATTCTTGTGGTGAGTATATTGACTTCCATTGTAAATGTTCTATAAGAATGGCTATATGAAGCTCTACATAGCATTTGTGCAGTAGTGAGCCCTTAATCTAGAGTCTATCTAGATCTCCATATAAGCTCCATATTGGGATCACATAGGTGGATATCAACATCTTTGTAGTTGCATTGCTCTTGGAAATTTGAGAATTTGATTTCTCTATCTCTAAGTCTATAATTTTTGAAGTAGTTCGATGATGATGCACCGCACTGCACTCTTCTTCTCGAGAGCTCCACGACGATATGCTCGGAGTAGAAAACCGAGCTCCTGACGCTACACGCAATACTCCGCATAGAGGTTGTAGAATACGCAGAAAACACAGTACACAGGGAGCACGAAGATAGACTTCTTAGGTCTTACAAATGCGGTCGAACTTACAGTCTGTGACTGACCAGGCCACTATATGTTTTATTAAAGAACATATACAAAGAAGTGTCCGGTGGCCATTTGGCCTTTCACATGGACACTAACGGTAACAATTTCCTCCACTTTATCTACTAGTCTATTCTGGTAATATGCTAACATTTCTTAGATGGTACCAAATATCAGGAGCAGTGATGTACAAAAATAAATACAAAGGTTTCAATGACAAAAAAGTAAAGATGTTAACACTAGTGTTGTACTTGGACACTTTAGTGTCCTCAGAAAGAGACAATGTTTGATGAATTTTTTAGCTTACTAGAAGGAACCATTTATAAATGTACCTATGCAACATGTTGGCATAAGGGTTGAATATTTTTAGAAAAATATAGTTTTTATTAAAGGATACAAAAAATTATATTTATTCTCTAATTTTATGATGCTAATTTCAATACTGGTGCAGAAATTATAGTGATGTGAGTTAGAGGCTTTTTTTATTAAAATCATGATCTCGTAATTTTCATTGGTCCAAATGCAATACAACCTTTTATTTTATATATGTCAACATGTTTCTATCCATAATTAGATATTTGTAATGAATTTTACTAGGTTTATGGCATAAAATGAATCTCATTTGTGATATGATAGTCTTGTCATCTATGAATTACTTTGCTAAGTGATGCTATGAACATGCATCATTTTTTGTTATCAAAATACTATTTGATATTATTACAACTAGAAATATTTTTTTGACAACCTTAGGATTCGAATTTCTATGTCGTTTCTTCAAGTTAAACAATACCACTATTTTTCTCCGCTAAGAAAAGGTCATTTTATGAGGAAATATTTCATATGCTACATGATTAAAGTTAACATGTTAGTTTTTTCTACATAAAGTAGTTTATAATGTTTATATAATTATTTTTATTCATAATATATACCTTATATCATTTAGAAAACCTAATTTTTTAGCATGAACATTTATTCTCTGTAGAGAGGATTATGGCTATTCAATGAAATATTGAGATTTTTAGTGGTATGTGAGATACATACAAAATTATTGGTTCAAAGACATGTAGCATATCTTTATGCTACTATATGATGGTTTTTGAAATAAAACACAAACCATTTTAGTGCTTTTATGAATCAATATCATATAGAAGGCTGCTAAAGTGTATAACTATAATGAGCACCCTATATTGTACTAATTTTTTTATTATAAAAATGATTTTTCTAGTTCCCAAGACTTGTCTTAAATGATTATATGACAATAAATTAACATTAGAAAAATGATTCCAATAGGAGGAAAATTCTTTGTATGGAGATATTTCTTTCTTCTCATATATAAGCTTATAGAAAAACAACTTTTCTCAACCATATTCAATCATTTGTATATTTTGAGTTATCAAAGAAGGTTATTTTTTAAAATATATATATTCTATAGAGCATCTATGTATAGATCTTTATGGGGCTTTAAGGTTTTTTCAAAATTCAATTTGATTAGTATGTGTGATTTTTTTTATTTATTAGAAAAAAGGACACTATAGTGTCTTGTTTTGGTACAACACTAGTGTTAAGTGGTGCATCAATATCTACAACTCTGATCAAGGTGGTTTCTTAAGAGAAGTAGGTGGCACACAAGAGGGGGTTGCAATGATGCTGTTCATTCCAAAATTGTAGTTACATCCACTAGCTTTCATGGACGGCAAGCTTGATGGTACAAATTACATCCACCATCCTTGATTCATATGAGCTTTTGGAGAATGTTCTTAGAATTTTTCATGAGTCCTAAGAAATACCTAATCCGAATAAGCATGGTTGAAAGATCCCTCTTGATGGTGATTATCTACATGCTTATAAGCCTTGAAATTCTTATGCACTTTGTGCTTGAGTTACAACTACTACTGATAGTGTTTTGACTTTGATTTAGCAAACTATGAAGGGTTTTGAATCATCAAATATGTTGAGAAATCAATATGAAATTTGTGTTTAGACATGGATTTCAAACTTTGATAATGAGCTAGCAGCATAAAGGTTATTTGATTGGGTGAGTTGAGGGATATTCATCACTAGCATAGAGAATTTATAGGATCAAATGGAGGGGGATAGGACAAAAGTCAAGTGAGTAGCTAGCTTGGTGTTGTCTTACAATCTAACCTCAACATCTAACATTTGAAGAATTTAATGCCTTACTCACGGAGAAGAAGCTATGGCTCAAGGCGAAGAGTGGTGAAAACAAAGTTGATTCTCCTCTCACAACAAATGTGAAAGGAGGCAAAGTAGACCTTTCAGAAGATGGAAACAAAAAGAAGAATGAAAAAAAGAATTTTAGGGGAGAATACTTCCATTACAAGAAGAAAGTCCAAGGAATCCATTAGTGTTGCATCAAGAAGGCAAAAGAGAAGAATGGCTCTTCACAATGTGGTTAGGGCACTGAGTCTTCTAATACCATGGAAAGACACCTTGAGTTAATTTTTATGATAAAGGAGGTATGCTCCTTGAGTGAAGATTCACGAAAATATGCCTTGTCAATGTTGGATAGTGATGTCTGTCATCACGTGATGAGTAGAGTAGACATGTAGATCTCCTTAAATCATCTAAAAGAACTTATCAGAGTAAAGGTAGGCAATAATGTAAGATGTCCTCTAAAGGGAAGGTATGATTTCTTTCATAAATTGTAATGGCAATATCAAAAAGCTTTCAAATATGTTGTGTCTTCCACAAACTTAACAAAAGGAAAGTTTTAGTAGGCTCTAAAATTGTTCAAGTTCATGAAGTATCTTTCAAAAGAATATGTGCTTGGTTGATGGAAAATTAAAAAAACATTTGGGATTAGCATAAGCAGGGACGTGTATGACTTGCATGCGCTTACAACCACTAGAAGCATGGGCATAAGTAAGCTATCGAATGAGAGATTTTTCCATATTGGATACCCCAAAATAAAGGAGATTCATTATAGGGGTATCATTGCACACCTATCATTTATTATAGAAATAAAGGAACTATGTGAAGTTTGAATGATGGGAAAGAAACTAAGGCAATCATTCCCACAACAAAACAAGAATATTGCAAGTTATCCTCTATACTTTGTGCATGCTAACTAACATGGAAAAATGCCCACACATGCCTTAGATAGATCTTCTTATTTTATTTTATTCGTGAATGAATATAGGAGGAATATGTGGATGTAGTTCCCCTATGATAAGGCTAAAGATTTTGGTAAGTTTGAAGAATGGCTTCAACTTCTTGAAACTACAATAGGGAAGAAGATGGAGAAATTCATGACGGAGAAGGATGGTGAGTTTACATCAATAGAGCTTGAAGATTTTCACAACAATAAAGGAATCTACCATCAATTCATAGTGGCACATAGCCCTCCACAGAATGGTTTTATAAAACATCATCATTGAAACCTCATGGAGATAAGAAGGTACATCTTGAAGAGAATGGATTTTCCAAATCAATTTTGGATAGAGGTCAATCAACACTATTATCTACATCTTGAATTGAATTCACACCAAGGCACTTGATGGAAAGATTGCAAAAGAGGCCTAAATTGGTAAAAAGCAATATGTGTCCATTTCAAAGTATTTGGAGGTGAATGTTATGTACATCTTCTACATAGGGACATAGACAAGCTTCAACCAAAAATCATCAAATGTATTTTTTTGGGGTACAAGGAGGATAGAAAGCCTTATATGCTTTACAAACTTAAAGTTAAGAAGATCATAGCGAGCTCCAGTATGGTTATTAAGGAGGATCGACCACAAGGATTGAGGAGGAAAAGAGAGCCTTCATTGTAACATCAAGCGAAGGGACAATCCACTATGAACCTGACTAAAGAGCTATCCCTTCAACACCAAAGAAGGAAGCATTATCTTTAGTATCAATAAGACATAACTGACTATAGCATGTATTTTCTATTGAAGTTATGCAAAAAGTAGTATGTGTTGCAACATGTGAAGCAATATGGTTGAGGAGGATCCTAGTGCTCATAGAAATATAAGGTGGTGAGGCTACATGGCTTGATTACGACAACTAGAGTTGCATGACCATTGCCAAAAATGCCATCTTCCATGCACGTACCAAGCACATAGATATTTATTATCACTATGTGCACGAGGTTATCACAGATTCAGCCTAATGAAGAGGTCATTTTCCAAACAAAGAAAATGGATGCGACATCTTCACCAAGGCTCCTACGAAGAACAAAACAATCAAAACTTTCCAAAGCATGGTATTGGAACAAGGAGGTAGTTCACCGTAGGGGGAAGGGGTGTTAAATATACTTAATACTCCATCTTCAAGTGACTAAAATTATCCATGGTGATTTTGGTTGTAAGGTAAGAGAAGCCATTATGAGAGCTATAAAATTTATGGAACCCTAACTTCAACAATAAATGAGGCATGTGTGTAACCATTGATGAAATAGATAATCTACATGAATCCTAGCCATGATGTTAGGTAGGACATAATTTTTTGGTTCATTGGATTTTCATTCAAGGAAAATTAAAGGCGTTGTTATTCCATAAGGTTTCCCCAAAGAACATTAGTGGGGAAAAGTGTAGAGGGGGGCTTGCCCCATTCTGCGAGGTCTAGGGGGCCTATCGCTTTAGACTATATGGCCAATATAGTAGGCCCTCTCATCCGGGATATATTGTTGGATTATATATTTTTGAGACTATTTTGTCTCTCTCAAACTATGTTTATTTATGCCAAATTCCATTCAACAAGCTATATAAACTTGGTCTATGTGATGATCTACATAGAAATTGTACACTACTCAGCCGTTCATCTAAAGTCTCTATAGATGGCCATCTTAGCTTGATATTGGGAATCAATGAGGGGATAACACCCTTTTTGTAGCTCCATTGTTCTTAGCGATTAGAATTTTAGTACTCTATCTTTGAGTATATCTGTCTCTCTATCTTCATTTTCCTCAAATTTTCCTATTGGTCTATTCAGTTGTGCTATTATTTCCTACATTAGCATGCCAAACAATTGTTGATCATGCTATCAAATCAACCTTCAAAATTTTCAATAATCAATAATGGAAAAATATTTTGGTTCATAGAAGAGTCAAGTGTCTTTTGATGGTAGTAAGATCTATGTATTTGGAAATCTTGCAAGAACAACTCTCCATCAAGGTAAAATTCTTGAAAATACCTATGCAAATAGAAACACATATCCAAAGATGAATGGGTAGTAGGTGATGATGGTCTGCAAGCAATGGTGCCACTTTGGAGGCTTTCTTAATGTCACTCAGAGATAGCTTCCTGCCACTTGAGCTATGTACGTGTTTCAAGAAGTCAAAGGAACGCATACGAGTCATAAACAATAATTTTGAGTAATCATTGCTATCGAAAAATGATGATAAATATCATTTAGAATAGTTTTCATTTTTCTCAATTGAGCTCTTGCTTTAGCATCAAGATGTGGAAATGAGATATCCATGAGCATGGTTGTTCATGATTAAAATTCCATCAAAAGATAAAGGAGAAATGAAAAACAATTTCCTTGATTCATTTGATGAAGAGATTCGATACTTCATCTTCCATACTTCCTTGTGATTTGCATGTTGAACTATAAAAGACAACCTTGCATATCCATATATCTTGTTTTCTCACTCCATCATGTGGATCTATTTTCAATCTCCATGCTTGATGTTATATAATTATTAAAGATTTTCATCAATGGATAAGCAGAGGGAAAGGTGGAACTAATTATGGATGCTTGTGTGAACAAGATCTACCACAAAACTTGAGTATTCCTTTATCCAAATAGTACTTAAACACTCAATAGCCCTCACTTCGTGTTTGAGTCTGGGAACATAAGAGAGACATCTCAGGAGGATGGCTGACCATTTTTTGTATCCTCTTTGGATTTTCGATGCATTGTCATACTCCTTCTTTATTGCTCTTTTCTTATCAACTAGCTCTGATGTTCTTCTTGATTCTCTATTCTCATGAGAAAGAACAAAAGAAAATCTTTCTTGCATTCAAGATAGTTGGAAATGGACATTCCTCTTTATTTCCTCAAAATCTATGAAAGAAGAATAAAAAATTGAAGAAAAAAAGAACGACACCTTTTGTCATCTCTCCACAAACAATTTAATCTATTATGGATCCTAAATTTATATGCAGGTGGGTTGCTAATGTGGATCAAATTAAGAAATGTGCATCAAGTTATGATTAGAGAGTTGATAAGAAAGCGGCTAGAGATGCAAGACCCCTATGTATGGAATTGAAGAGTTCTAAAATACCATAAGAAGTGCAACTTCTCTCATTTTTAGCCTCATCAAGAGGGAAAGAAAGACTAGTAAAGCTTCTATTGTACTTGCAAGGGCAAGAGCGCAACCATGAGCAAGCACGGGCAAGTCATGGGAAAGATGCCACGTGTTGCACCATGTTCAGCTATGAGTCACCTTAGAGGTGGTTGCTATTGCCTACAGAATCATGCAATTTGTTGGGAGCTACAAAGAACAGTTTGTACACTGTAGCATTTCCTCAATCACAATCTATCCCCAATCACATTATTTGATCACTCAAAATAATAGAGGAAAGAAGAACAGAGAGATTGCACAAGATAAGAGAAAATCTGATGTGGAAGAGTAGAAACAAATATGACGTAGAGAAGGAAGAATTCTGATATTATAGATGTGAATCAATGGTTACAATAGCTTTGTACAATAGCTTCTTGATGAAGCCTCTACCTCCCGACCACCCTCGAGCTATCACAATCGCACTCACACTCGCACTCTCAATCACACTCTCACTCTCACTCTCACTCTCAATCACAAGGTAATTCTCAGATTTCTGTGTGTCCCCTGTTTTGATGCGCAGACCTCTATATTAGAGTTTGATTGTTGCCCTCCCAAAGAAGTGTGCGATCCACCAAATTTAGAAAAAGACGAGTTTCTCCAAAACTTTCGCAAAAAGTCATGCGATCATAGTGTGCTTTCTTTTAGCGTACCTCTCAAAAATAGGAAAAAAAACCAAAAAGACATATCCAAAAATATCCATAATTAGATATGGTGACACATGAGCATCAGAATCACGGATTGGAATAGAATTAGATAAGCCCTCCTTTTTTTTCTAAGTGTTGGAAAATGGCACTTTTCAAAGCCCTATAACTGAAAAACGATAAGGAATTAGCTTAAGCTTGTGAGAGAAACTTTTATTTAATTTTGCAATCTGCACAATAGTGTTAGAGACGTCCAAGGTCCAAATCCACCTCCAAATGCCACTTTTAAGCCCAGCAAGTTTCAAATTCTAGAGAGAGAGTAAAATCAAGGCATTTTCTTACAATGCACTAAATGTAGGACCCTAAACGAGGTACTTAAAACATGATTCACAAAAAATTCACACAAACACTTTTATTCTCTTATACTTGCTCTACCTTTCTCTCATATAGAGTTTTCCTTAATTCTTTCATCTTCACCTTCAATTTTCCTCCAGAAAACATGATGCGAATAAGGTCTAGAGAGAGAATATGAAACTTGTCAACCCAAAATTTTTCCTACATGCATAAAATGATCTAATTATTCATTCTAAGCATTACACCCACAATGAAATTCAAGAAGCTCAAAATGAATTATTTCACTAGAAAAGAGGCCTATTACAATTCTTCCCCCCCCCCCCCCCCACCCCCCCACCCTTTAAGAACTCTGTCCTCAGAGTTGGAAAGAAGGATAATGTTTAAAAAAATCTTCTAAGTTCACCCAACTCGAATTTTGTATTGGGTATGAGTGCCATTTCACTAAAGTTTCTACTATACATCTATTTCTAAGAAATCTTTCCTTTCTATCTAATATTATTTCAGGTTGAAGCTCAAAAGAGCCATCATCTTTCAGCTTATAATTGTCCTACACAACATGAGCAACATTAGATACATATCTTTAAGTAAGCTAACATGAAATACAGGATGCACATTTGAATGTTTAGGTAATTCCAACAAATAAGCAAGATATCCAATCTTTTTCAGAACTTTAAAAGGACCTGCATATCGAGGAGAAAGCCTATAATCCTTCCCGAGCAACAAGTTAGATCGGTGAGGATTAACTTTAAGAAATACCATATCATCAACTTGAAATTCAAGTGGTATTCTCTTTAAATCATAGAATTTCTTTTGTCTTTGCTAAGCTTCTTTAATGTGTTTCTTAAATTTCCCAAGTTCTTCATCCATTTTATCAAGCATTTCTTTGGAAACTTCTACTTTATTTGAAAAACCCAAAACGAAGGTGGAGTCAAACAATTATAACCATACATAGCTTCAAACAGAGTCTTTTTTATAGATGCATGCCATGCACTATTGTATGCAAACTCAACCAAAAGTAAATATTCACTCCAATTATCCTACTTTTCATCCACATACATACGCAACATATCTTCAACTACCCTGTTAACCCTCTCGGTTTCCCCATCAGTTTGTGGATGGAAAGCTGTACTCATACGAAGTTGAGTATAAATCGATTCAAATGTTACTCTCCAAAAGTTTGATATAAATCTAGAATCTCTATCAAAAATTATGCTTTTAGGCATTCCATGCAATTGAAAAAATTCTTTTACAAAGATTCTTGCAACGTTCAATGGAGTATCATTCTTTTTCATAGGAAAGAAATGTGCCATGTTGGTAAGCCGATCGACTACAACAAATATGGTATCATGCTTACTTCTGGTCATAGGTAGCTTCGTGATAAAGTCCATAGAAATATATTCCCACTTCTCATTTGGAACATCCAAAGGTTGAAGCATTCCATTCATCCTCTTAAACTCAGATTTCACATGTTGGCACTTTAAACATTCACTTACATATTTTCTAATATCGCACTTCATACATGGCCAAACGTAAGAATACTTTGTTTTAACATAGGTCCTTGAATAATTTGGATGTGCAGAAAAAGGTGCATCATGACAATCATGCAATATTTTAACTTTTAATGGAGATTCACACGATATGCACAACCGATTGTTACGATAATGTTCCATTCTGCACCTCATGTATTGATCCCATGTTTGCATTCAAAGAATTCAAAATAGGTGCATAAAAAGGATCCTGTTTTATCTCTTCTTGATTTTGATTGAGAAAATCAAAATTTATTAGAGAAACAAGATTACACAAAGGTCTCCGACTCAATGCATCAGCAACCTTAATATCCTTACCATCCAGATACTTAATGTCAAAATCATACTCACTTAGTAACTCAATCCAACACTTTTACCTGTTATTAAGCAATGGTTGTGTGAAGATGTATGATGATCTGTTTTCAATTCAAACATAACCCCTAACAATAGATGTCTCCAATGCTTAAGTGCATGCACAACAACAGGCATCTCTAAGTCATGTGTAGGATAGTTAAGTTCATGTTTTCTTAGTTTTTTGGACTCATATGCGACCACCCTACCATACTGTGAAAGAACACATCCTATCTGACTACCACTTGCATCACATGCAACCACAAAAGGCTTTCCCATTTTTGGTATTTTCAAAACACAGTTTTCAATGACTTTTTGTTTCAATGTTTCAAATGATTTTTGATAGGCATCACTCCACACAAATCCTACATTCTTTTTAGTCAATTCTGTGAGGGGAGAAGCTATCTTAGAGAAATCCTTAATATGTGCTCTTTCATATTGTGCCAACACAAGAAAACTTCTAACATCAGTCTTAGGAATTGGCCAATCAACTATTGTTTTTTACTTTATCTTCATCTATAAGGATTCCTTCTTTTGATATTACTCTTCCTAGATACACAAGTTTATCCTTAGCAAAGAAACACTTACTCTTTTTTCCATACAACTTGTGTTCTCTAAGAGTTTGCAAAGTCTTCTTGAGATGTACCGCATGCTCAAAATCATCTTTAGAGTATACAAAAATATCATCAAGAAATACTAAGATGAATTCATCTAGGTAATCATGAAAAATATTATTCATCAAGCACATAAATGTGGCAGGAGCATTTGTTAATCCAAAAGGTAGAACCGTAAACTCATAGTGACCATATCGTGTTCGAAAAGCTGTCTTAGGAATATCCTATATTTTGATTCTAATTTGGTGTTATCCAGATCTTAAGTCAATCTTAGTGAATACAGTCGCTCCACTTAATTGACCTAATAAGTCATCTATGTGAGGAAGTGGATAGTAATTCTTAATTGTTCTTTTATTCAACCCCCTATAGTCAATGCATAATCTATAAGAGTCGTCTTTCTTCTTTTGACACAAAACAGGTGCACCCCAAGGTGATACACTCAATCTTCTCATGCCTTTCTTCAGAAGATCATCTAATTGAATCTTAAGCTCCTTTAATTCATCAACGTTAAATCTATAGGGTGCTCTAGAATATGGTTCACTCCCTGGATATAGGTCAATGGCATGGTCAATCTGCCTAGGTGGAGGTATACCAGGCAACTCTTTTGAAAAAACATCTGCGAATTCTTTCGAAAGATTTTCTACATAATTCGGAACACTTTCCTCATTATCTTCTTCATGCACATTGTTTACATACATTATAAATGTTCTACAACCATTATGTATACCTTTAATTATTTGCATAGCAGAAATAAGGACAGGTTTAGGATTATAGGCATCACCTAGAATATGAATAGATTCATCATCTAGTTTTAAAGTGATCGTTCTTTGTTCACAATTAATCATCGCAGAATTTTTAACCAACCAATCCATGCCTATCATTTCATCACTGTGTTTCATCTCAATTACATGGAAGCTTCCAGAAAAGCACCTATCACAAAGAGTACATTCAAGGTTTCCAATATATCCTTTTGTGTAGTGCAATCGTCCATTGGCCATCTCTAAAGGTTTGGTTATCTGCATATTTAGGGCTACCCCTATATTCTGTACCAATTTGAAAGATAGAAAACAATGGGTACTACCTGAATCCATCAAAAATCTAATTTTATGCGCAAAAATCATACCCAGAAACATGATTACAAAAGCCTTTGGAAAAGAACTAACCACCAAGCAATGTAAAGTGGAGTCAAGGCACTTACCTCCATCATCTGCTTCCTCAATAATTGTACCCTCCTCGATGATGTTTGTCACTTTTGATTGTGCGGGTCGAAAGACTGCCTTATTCGGGCACTCATATGTCCGATGCCCTTGCTCCCCACAACAAAAACAAAGACCAAGTCTTTTTGCCCTCTCAATAAAATCAGGGTCTTGTTGCCATTGGATTGGTTGATGCCTCCTTTGATTTTCCACCTAAGTTGGATTTTTGCCTTGGTTATTTGAAGATGGAGTCTTCTTTGAATTGTTCACGTTCATTGCAACAGGTCTTTGTGGCCAATGACCCATTGCAATGAATCTGCTTCTATTTGCCTTCTGCAAATTGAACTTCTCCATCTTCTCAAAGTTCTCCGTCATCGCAATAACATCAAGAAAATCAATGCAGCCAGATCCCTTGACTTGATAGCGAAGTTCCTCACGAAGCCCTTCAATAAATTTACTCTTTAGAGCCTTACCAGTAACCTCTAATGCATATTTATGAAGACATAGGAACTTCTCTTTGTACTCATCAACAGATAAGCTATGCTTATCACTTTCGTGTTGTTGGAAATTGTAAAAATCCATCTTCTTCTCCATATGGTAGTGTGGAGAACAATAGCATTTTTTAGCTTGTTCTCTAAATTCCTTTCATAGAACTGGACCAAAACACGTTCGAGTCTTCATATACGACTTCCACCATAGGTTTGCGATCCCATACAGGTGTAGGATCCCAACTTTTGCCTTGGACTCTTCACTTAATTGTCGAAAATCAAAGAAATCCTCTAGTTCTTCAATCCACGCCTCAAGATCTTCGCCACTCTTCTCCTCACCATCAAAACCATTCAACTTTGCCTTCTTGAAGACTTCGTTAAGGGCAAACTCACCTGGTTCCATATCTTCATAATTGCATTTTTGTTTTCCACGAGGTACACTAGATGTTCCCGCACCTTCATCTACTTTATCATTCAACTCCACAAACAAATTTGTTTCTCCTTCTGGTTGCTTTCCGCCTCGTTCTCTGTGCAATTCTCCAAGAAGCTTCTGATTAAGCTCCTGTTGTTCACGGATCTTTTGTGTAAGACCTTCCATCATTCTCGAGGATTGATTCTGATTTGATACCACTTGTAGCATTTGTTGGGCCTTCTTACAGCTCTTATACCACTGATGGTGGTTCCTTTTCTCTGAACCACCTGTTGATGGCCGATGCGGCAAGACTTGAACCTTGTCAAATCTGCGGAATTTGCTGCACCACCAAAGGTTGCTAAACTAGAGCGATATTAGAACACCTCTATAATCAGCAGTAGCTTAGCAGGGTTACTATTACTCAACATATAAAACCGTGCTTTGAATTCACTAAAAAATTCCACCGGAACTTTACTGGACTGGTACCAGACTGTCATCGTAATTATACCAGAATCTTACTGGAATCAACTGCGATTCTATTTGTGATAACTTTAAGTGATTATACAAGAAGTAAGGAAGTGATGAGTGAACTTCCCTTACTGACACAGAACTCTTCCTGAAGTTTAGAGAAAAAACTTCATCAGTTTAGAGTGCTATTTTCGGTCCGACTTTGTACTGTGTGTACATATCCATTTCACTGGAAACTTTGATCCGTATAAAGTAGAGACTTCTAGCTACAAGATAAGCTATGTCTCATACAAAAATCTATATTATTCTGTGAGATATACTTCGTGGTTCTTCCCAAAAAACACATTTATTGAGTAAACCGTAAGTGACCAAAAGTACGTATACGTTGAAACTGTAATTGTTAACTAACTTTAACCGTAACATAGAATATTCAAACTTCTACTCATACGAAGAATGCGCGCAGAGCTTCCACATGAACATGTGTTTTCTATTAGAGAAGATGTGTACAAACAAGCTTGGCCTCTTCTTGCTCAAGCTATAGAAACTCTCCTACATTGAGTAGTTTCTTATTACCATCTCTCTCAGATGAATACCTGACATTTCAGGTTTCTGTTATTCATCTTTACATACGCGATCTATGGGGTCTTCTATACTACATACGCGATCTCTGGCGTCTTCTCTCTCTCTCTCTATCTGTATATCTGTATCTCTGCGTCTCTGCGCATCTGCTATATTTCATCTCTCTCTTGCTCGATTCTTGATTGATATATATAGTCTTCATTCTTCCACGCTCTTCTGCGCCTTTCACTTTCGGTATGCTCCACCATCCTTCTTTATGTGCGTTATGCGCACTCCCCTATTCACTACTCTGTTACCCGAACTGTTCTCATATTTACAATTCTTGATTCGGTTTTCTGATTCTGCACGTTGTACAGTTCGGTCGTGCTTCTTTAATTCTGCTTCTCTTTGTCTTTTCTCCTTCCCCTTTTTTTTTCTGGATGCCAAATTCGTGAGTGCTTCTTCATGAGCTCCCCCTCAATCACTAATTTGCATCTTCAGGTCTTCATATATCTTTCTTTCTTTTATACCTGGCTTTTCTTTGAATCTGTTTATCTTTGTTCCATCCAAACTCTTCATCCGCATATCTACAATTTGATCTTTTGTCAGAGTGTATACAATTTCTAACTCCTTTTCCATTACCTTTTCCCTCAGGAAATGATACTGAATCTCTATGTGTTTTGTTCTTGCGTGAAACACCGGATTCGCTGCAAGATATAGAGAGCTCATATTGTCTCCATGTATAATTGGTATACCTTGATCAATGCCCAAGCTTTTGAGCAAGGTCTGCATCCATATCACTTCTTTAGTTGCTTCTACCAGTATTCAGCTTCTATTGATGATAAAGCCACTATGTGCTGTTTCTTCGAGCACCAGTTTACTAGCTTATCTCCTAGGTATATCATATACCCATGTGTTGATCTTCTGTCATCCTGGTTACTTGCCCAGTCTCAGTCACTATAGGCTCTCAAATTTATATCTGACGTATAAGGATAGTATAATCCTTCCTTAATAGTTCTCTTTATATATCTGAGAACTCTTTGACCTGCAATCCAATGTGGGTCTTTCGGACAATGCATAAACTGTGATAAAACTCCCACTGCATAACTCAAGTCAGGTCTCGTTAGTGTAGCATAAATCAAACTACCTACTAACGACTCATACTTTGTCATATCCTTGTAATCTGCACCATCATATTTACTGAGTTTGTGATTGGCTTTAAGAGGTGTTGAAACTTCTCTGCAATTCTGCATATCAAATTTCTTCAATATATTCAGAAGATACCTTTCTTGTGATACATATACACCGTGATCTGTATAAGTGACTTCCATTCCAAGAGAGTATGACAACTTTCCTAGGTCACTGATCTTAAACTCCTTTTCAAGCAGTTTCTTCACCTCTGTGATTCCTGCATCTGAGGTACCTGTAATTATTATGTCATCTACATAAATGCAAATGTAGATCATTCCTTCGTCTGTTTTTTTAATGAGTAGACTTGCATCTGCCTTTGAACTTTGGTATCCAAGTTCATTTAGATATTTCACAAGCCTGTAATTCCAAGCTCTTGGAGCTTGCTTTAGTCCGTAAAGTGCTTTTCTTAATCTGCAAACAAATTTTGGGTATTTGGAACTTACAAAACCTTCCGGTTGTTCCATGTAGACTTCATCTGATATATATCCATTCAGAAATGTGTTCTTTATATCTAGCTGACTTAGCTTCCATCCTTTTGATGCTGGTATAGCAATCACTGTCCTTATGGTTGACATCTTTGCCATTGGACTAAACGTCTCATCGTAATCTATGCCATGCGTCTGAGCATAGCCCTTGATAACCAGTCTAGCTTTGTATCTGGCTATCCTTCCATCTGCAAGTTTCTTGACTTTGAATTCTTACCATTTGGTTTCGGAACAAGTTCCCAAGTCTTGTTCTCCTCTAGTGCGCTGAACTCTTCTTTCATTGCTTCTTCCCATTGCTTCTTCCCATTGCTTCTTGCCTTTAGCTTCATCATAGTTCTGAGGTTCTTCATCATCTTTGGCCATATATGCATAATCTTTATGAGTTATGTACGAAGTATCATAAGAATAACTTTTTGGTTGTCTTCTGGTCCTGCTTGACCTTCTTGGTTCACATTATTCGTAAGTGTCTCATTACACTTCTTCATCTTCATTTCTCATACCTGATCCGGTCCTGGACGTACTTGCCTTCATATGATCTTCATCTCTGTTTACCTGCACAATTGATTTCCCTTTCTCTTTTCTTCTTATCTCTTCTTCAAATTCTTCCGTTGTATGACCTTGATCTGCATACCAGCTTTTCTGTTCATCAAATGTCACATCTCTGGACACAATAAATTGTTTGGTTAGAGGACTCCATAACATGTGACCCATCTGCTTTTCATCATATCCGACGAACACATATTTCTCTACTTTTGGTTCAAGCTTATGTCTTAGTTGTGACGGTACATAAGCGTACGCAACTTATCCAAACACTTTGCAATGATCAAGTGTTGGCTTCTTTCCCCACCAGGCTTCATACGGGGTCATTCCGTCTAAAGCTGTACATGGTAACCTATTTACCAAGTATGTAGCTGTATTTACAGCCTCAGCCCAAAGATAGTTTGGACAATCCTTTTCGTTTAGCATAGCTCGTGCAAACTCAACTAGAGTTCGGTTCCTTCTTTCTGCTACACCATTTTGTTGTGGTGTGTACCTGTAGGTTATTTCTCTCTTAATACCTGCATTCCAAAGATAATCATTGAACTCTCGGGAGAAGTATTCTCCCCCTCCATCAGACCTTAGTCTTTTTAAGTTTTTGACCTGTGAGTCTTTCAGCGTATGCATGAAAATGCCTGAAAGCTCCAAACACTTCTGATTTCTCTTTCAAAACATATAGCGTTATCCATCTTGTAGCATCATCAATGAATAAAACATAGTACCTTGATCCGCTGATAGATCCTTCCTTTGTTGGACCCCATACATCTGTATATATGAGTTAAAGTACTCCATCATGTTTGAATCCTTTCTTCTGGAAAGGTAACCTGTGGGCTTTTCCCATCTGACAAGCTTCGCACTTATGAATCATATGTTGGTTCTGTACGTTCGGTAAACCCAATACAGACTGATTTGCAATCATAGCTTTAATTCCTTTTTCATTGAAATGACCTAATCTCTTATGCCAGAGATCAAGTTTTGTAATCACATTTTCATTATGTGTGAGCAATGCTTGGCCAATGTTCCCTTGCACTCTTAAAGTAAAGAGTCTGCTTTCTTTCTTACCAGAGACGATCTGGTTATATCCATTCTCGGGATCTTCTACAAATACTCCTTTATTTGTAAATCTGACCTAAAAACCTTTCTCAACTATCTGTCCTACACTGATCAAATTGTTCGGTATTGTCAGAACATACAAAACATTGGTTAGCAAATCTGCTCCACTCTTACACTTCACTTTTCCAATTGAATGAACACTATGTCTTGTATTTGTGAAGAGATGGATAGGTATCTGCTTGAAGATGAAGAGGTGTTGCAAAATCCTTGATCTACACCAGCCAAATGAACTCCAAGAGTATATGGTGGGCCCTTTTAGCTTGCCAATGGATGTATTAGAAACCCTATGTACCTTGGAAGATCACTCTCAAAAAGATAGATCAAAACAGATAAGTTGGAGTTAGCTCAGAGGTGAGAAACTTGCTAATTTGGTTCATACACATGTCCAGTGTTTTGCATAATTCTCTGAGCACAGCAGCAATTAGCTTAATTCCTCTTGGGAAACTCTAGGTAGCTTAAAGAGCTAACTAACAAGAGTAATCTCATCAAAAATAATAAACCACACACTGAGAATGAGTTTTATCAAGTGATGACATCATCCCGATTTTCACGGGCTGCTACAGTTTGAGACCAGTGAGCAGAAAAATGAACATAACTCACAATGTAGGAATGCAATGATTATGAAAATTTGTATGGTTATACTAGACAGTAAGCTGAATCTAACAAGTTTTAAATCACTGAATTTGAATAAGTAACCACTGAGAAATGGCTCTGACAATGTGAGTCAAAAAATCTGGTATCTGACAGAGAAGTGAAGATGAACGGACCCTGTTGACTTCAAATGACCATAACTGAAGATTGCAACATCCAAATGACATTAAAATTTGTGAGCATATATTAGACTTATATAGCTAACTTTACCAAGTTAAATCATCGAAAATTATGCACCAAGCGCAGAGAAACCATCTCCGCAATCTGACTGAGAAAACTAAGAGTAATGGCAGTGAGTAGTACACTTCATAAGAACATGGAAATATGAACCCAAATGATCATGAAAATAAAAGTATATTGCTTGTACAATACAATGGACTTACTGAACATATGTGTGCCTTGTAATCACACCTTATATGGCATAAAGCTCAGCTCTTGGAGGTCTTCACATAGGTCTCTCTAACAACGACTAAAACTGCCATCTATTTATAGTTGAGTTTGGGAGGCTAACTTCCCTCAATCACTCTCCAATCAATCAATGATTGATTTGATTCTCTACCTACCACAAATCACAAATTCGTGGCTCCTCTTTCCCTTTTTGATCATGTGGACTCAATCACTTAAGATTCTTTCACGTTTACATTAAGTAAACTCTTCAAAAGTTACAAGAGGTAGTTCACAAGTGAACTTTACATAGTCTTCATTTTAAGGCTTCTTCTATGACTTTGTGGGACTCAAGCCAATACTTAGGCTTGTCATACACTTGCTCCAATAGTATTGTCACCTGTTTGAATAGTGTGATACGAACTACCTTTTTCCAGTTCTGACATCAATTCTATATTTTCTGACAAATGATTAGAACATCCGGAGTCAAATGTAAAATACCTTTAGGTCTTCGTTTTCTGATGTGCTGATAGATTTCATCATTAGTGATGTGTGAATTTCATTCTCTGTGTCATTTGCGTAGTTGATGTAGGTGGTGTTGTAGGATTGATTCTATCCCCAACTTCTTGATCCACCTCTACCATAGCCTCCTCTTTGATTTTGTCTACCTCTTTGAAAGTTACTCTGATATCTTCCGCTTCTGCCTCTGCTGTTACTGTTCTGATTTGATCCTTGTTGATTGTGCCAACAATCATGGGCCAGATGATTACTGAGTCCACAAATCCAGCAAGCCTTCTTGTTGTTCTTGTTGATATTCTGGCTACCTCTTCCTTTTCCAGAACCTCTTGCTCTTCCTCTGTTGGTGCCTCTACCTCTTGCGTAATAAGCCTGAGAGCTCGACTCTTCTTCATCTTTTGACTTACCTTTAACTGCTTTCTTCTTGTTCTTCATGTACATTGCAGAGCTTTGTCCTTTATCTACATCTCCTTTTAGGTCTTGCTCATATGTGAGCATCAAGCCAAGCAACTGATTTCAATCTCGTACAAAGTGATTTAAAGAAAGTTCAGTTGAGAGTATGAAAGGTTTCCACCTTTCATCTCCTCTCAAACCTGTTAGCAGTTGCGCTATCAATCTGTGATCTTCAATATCTTCATTTATGGATCCAAGACTATCTGCTAGATCCTTCATCTTAGTAACATAGTCACTAATGCTTTGACTCGGCTTCTTTTTGAACGTTGTGAGCTGGGACCATAAGCTAGCCTTCCTAGCTTTCGTAGTATTTTGGAAGTGATCTTCCAACGCACTCCATATGTCCTCCGCTTTCTCCAGACCTCTAATGTGCGGTAGTAGATGATCTGTAACGGTACTATAAATGTAAGATCTTGTCGTTGCATCTTTCTTCTGCCACAGCTTCAAGGCTTCTAATTCTTCTTTTTCTGATTGACTATCATCTTCGAAAATCGGCTTCTTTTCTTCTCCGGTCACATACATCATTAAGTCCTTACTCATAAGTAAGGCTTCCATAGGCATTACCCATGCGGGATAATTATCTCTGTCCAATTTATCAATTTGGACATGATCTGCCATGATTTTCTTGTTCCTGTAACTTCCGGTGACCTTTCGAGAATCCTTCTGCTCTTCAGAATTTTTTTTCATTCTGGTACCACTTCTCATGGTTAACCAGCTCTGATACCACTTGTTGGGACTTCTTACAGCTCTTATACCACTGATGGTGGTTCCTTTTCTTTGAACCACCTGTTGATGGCCGATGCGGGAAGACTTGAACCTTGTCAAATCTACGGAATTGGCTGCGCCACCGAAGGTTGCTAAACTAGAGTGATATTAGAACACCTCTATAATCAGCAGTAGCTTAGCAGGGTTACTATTACTCAACATATAAAACCGTGCTTTGAATTCACTGAAAAATTCCACCGGAACTTTACTGGACTATCACTAGACTGTCATCGTAATTATACCGGACTCTTACTGGAATCAACTGCGATTCTATTTGTGATAACTTTAAGTGATTATACAAGAAGTAAGGAAGTGATGAGTGAACTTCCCTTACTGACAGAACTCTTCTTGAAGTTTAGAGAAAAAACTTCATCAGTTTAGAGTGCTATTTTCGGTCCGACTTTGTACTGTGTGTACATATCCATTTCACTGGAAACTTTGAGCCGTATAAAGTAGAGACTTCTAGCTACAAGATAAGCTATGTCTCATACAAAACTCTATATTATTCTGCGAGATATACTTCGTGGTTCTTCCCCAAAAACACATTTATTGAGTAAACCGTAAGTGACCAAAAGTACGTATACGGTGAAACTGTAACTGTTAACTAACTTTAACCGTAACATAGAATATTCAAACTTCTACTCATACGAAGAATGCGCGCAGAGCTTCCACATGAACATGTGTTTTCTATTAGAGAAGATGTGTACAAACAAGCTTGGCCTCTTCTTGCTCAAGCTATAGAAACTCTCCTACACTGAGTAGTTTCTTATTACCATCTCTCTTAGATGAATACCTGACATTTCAGGTTTCTGTTATTCATCTTTACATATGCGATCTATGGCGTCTTCTATACTACATACGCGATCTCTGGCGTCTTCTATCTCTCTCTCTCTATCTGTATATCTGTGTCTCTGCGTCTCTGCACATCTGCTATATTTCATCTCTCTCTTGCTTGATTCTTGATTGATATATATATATAGTCTTCATTCTTCCATGCTCTTCCACGCCTTTCACTTTCGGTATGCTCCACGATCGTTCTTTATGTGCGTTATGCGCACTCCCCTGTTCACTACTCTGTTACCCGTCCTGTTCTCATATTTACAATTCTTGATTCGGTTTTCTCATTCTGCACGTTGTACAGTTCGGTCGTGGTTCTTTAATTCTGCTTCTCTTTGTCTTTTCTCCTTCCCCGTTTTTTTTATGGATGCCAAATTCGTGAGTGCTTCTTCATTAGCTCCCCCTCAATCACTAATTTGCATCTTCCGGTCTTCATATATCTTTCTTTCTTTTATACCTGCCTTTTCTTTGAATCTGTTTATCTTTGTTCCATCCAAACTCTTCGTCAGCATATCTGCAATCTGATCTTTTGTCGGAGTGTATACAATTTCTAACTCCTTTTCCATTACCTTTTCCCTCAGGAAATGATACTGAATCTCTATGTGTTTTGTTCTTGCGTGAGACACCGGATTCGCTGCAAGATATAGAGAGCTCATATTGTCTCCATGTATAATTGGTATACCTTGATCAATGCCCAAGCTTTTGAGCAAGGTCTGCATCCATATCACTTCTTTAGCTGCTTCAACCAGTCCTTTGTATTCAGCTTCTGTTGATGATAAAGCCACTGTGTGCTGTTTCTCAAGCACCAGTTTACTAGCTTATCTCCTAGGTATATCATATACCCATGTGTTGATCTTCTGTCATCCTAGTTACCTGCCCAGTCTGAGTCAGTGTAGGCTCTCAAATTTATATCTGACGTATAAGGATAGTATAATCCTTCCTTAATAGTTCTCTTTATATATCTGAGAACTCTTTGACCTGCAATCCAATGTGGGTCTTTCGGACAATGCATAAACTGTGATAAAACTCCCACTACATAACTCAAGTCAGGTCTCGTTAGTGTAGCATAAATCAAACTACCTACTAACGACCCATACTTTGTCATATCCTTGTAATATGCACCATCATATTTACTGAGTTTGTGATTGGCTTCAAGCGGTGTTGAAACTTCTCTGCAATTTTGCATATCAAATTTCTTCAATATATTCAGAAGATACCTTTCTTGTGATACATATACGCCGTGATCTGTATAAGTGACTTCCATTCCAAGAAAGTATGACAACTCTCCTAGGTCACTGATCTTAAACTCCTTTTCAAGCAGTTTCTTCACCTCTGTGATTCCTGCATCTGAGGTACCTGTAATTATTATGTCGTCTAGATAAATGCAAATGTAGATCATTCCTTCGTCTGTTTTTTTAATGAGTAGACTTGCATCTGCCTTTGAACTTTGGTATCCAAGTTCATTTAGATATTTCACAAGCCTGTAATTCCAAGCTCTTGGAGCTTGCTTCAGTCCGTAAAGTGCTTTTCTTAATCTGCAAACAAAATTTGGGTATCTAGAACTTACAAAACCTTCCGGTTGTTCCATGTAGACTTCATCTGATATATATCCATTCAGAAATGCGTTCTTTATATCTAGCTGACTTAGCTTCCATCCTTTTGATGCTGCTATAGCAATCACTGTCCTTATGGTTGACATCTTTGCCACCAGACTAAACGTCTCATCATAATCTATGCCATGCGTTTGAGCATAGCCCTTGATAACCAGTCTAGCTTTGTATCTGGCTATCCTTCCATCTGCAAGTTTCTTGACTTTGAAAACCCATTTATTTCCGATTACTTTCTTACCATTTGGTTTCAGAACAAATTCCCAAGTCTTGTTCTCCTCTAGTACACTGAACTCTTCTTTCATTGCTTCTTCCCATTGCTTCTTGCCTTTAGCTTCATCATAGTTCTGAGGTTCTTCATCATCTTTGACCATATATGCATAATCTTTCTGAGTTATGTACGAAGTATCATAGGAATACCTTTCTGGTTGTCTTCTGGTCCTGCTTGACCTTCTTGGTTCACATTATTTGTAAGTGTCTGAATACACTTCTTCATCTTCATTTCTCATACCTGATCCGGTCTTGGACGTACTTGCCTTCATATGATCTTCATCTCTGTTTACCTGCACAATTGATTTCCCTTTCTCTTTCCTTCTTATCTCTTCTTCAAATTCTTCCGTTGTATGACCTTGATCTGCATACCAGCTTTTCTGTTCATCAAATGTCACATCTCTGGACACAATAAATTGTTTGGTTAGAGGACTCCATAACCTGTGACCCATCTGCTTTTCATCATATCCGACGAGCACATATTTCTCTGCTCTTGGTTCAAGCTTATGTCTTAGTTGTGACGGTACATAAGCGTACGAAACTGATCCAAACACTTTGCAATGATCAAGTGTTGGCTTCTTTCCCCACCAGGCTTCATACGGGGTCATTCCGTCGAAAGCTGTACATGGTAACCTGTTTACCAAGTATTTAGCTGTATTTACAGCCTCAACCCAAGGATAGTTTGGACAATCCTTTTCGTTTAGCATAGCTCGTGCAAACTCAACTAGAGTTCAGTTCCTTCTTTCTGCTACACCATTTTGTTGTGGCGTATACCTGCAAGTTATTTCTCTCTTAATACCTGCATTCCAAAGATAATCATTGAAATCTCGGGAGAAGTATTCTCCCCCTCCATCAGACCTTAGTCTTTTTAAGTTTTTGACCTGTGAGTCTTTCAGCGTATGCATGAAAATGCTTGAAAGATCCAAACACTTTTGATTTCTCTTTCAAAACATATAGCGTTATCCATCTTGTAGCATCATCAATGAATAAAACATAGTACCTTGATCTGCTGATAGATCCTTTGTTGGACCCCATACATCTGTATGTATGAGTTCAAGTACTCCATCATGTTTGAATCCTTTCTTCTGGAAAGGTAACCTGTGGGCTTTTCCCATCTGAAATGACCTAATCTCTTATGCCAGAGATCAAGTTCTGTAATCACCTTTTCATTATGTGTGAGCAATGCTTGGCCAATGTTCCCTTGTACTCTTAAAGTAAAGAATCTTCGTTTTTTCTTACCAGAGACGATCTGGTTATATCCATTCTCGGGATCTTCTACAAATACTCCTTTATTTGTAAATCTGACCTGAAAACCTTTCTCAACTATTTGTCCTACGCTGATCAAATTTTTCGGTATTGTCGAACATACAAAACATTGGTTAGCAAATCTGCTCCACTCTTACACTTCACTTTTCCAATTGAATGAACACTATGTCTTGTATTTGTGAAGAGATGGATAGGTATGTGCTTGAAGATGAAGAGGTGTTGCAAAATCCTTGATCTACACCAGCCAAATGAACTCCAAGAGTATATGGTGGGCCTTTTTAGCTTGCCAATGGATGTATTAGACACCCTATGTACCTTGGAAGATCACTCTCAAAAAGATAGATCAAAACAGATAAGTTGGAGTTAGCTCAGAGGTGAGAAACTTACTAATTTGGTTCATACACCTGTCCAGTGTTTTGCATAATTCTCTGAGCACAGCAGCAATTAGCTTAATTCCTCTTGGGGAAGTCTAGGTAGCTTAAAGAGCTAACTTTCAAGAGTAATCTCATCAAAAATAATAAACCACACACTGAGGATGAGTTTTATCAAGTGATGACATCATCCCGATTTTCACGGGCTGCTACAGTTTGAGACCAGTGAGCAGAAAAATGAACATAACTCAAAATTTAGGATTGCAATGATTATGAAAATTTTAATGGTTATACTAGATAGTAAGCTTAATCCAACAAGCTTTAAAGCACGGAATTTGGATAAGTAACCACTGAGAAATGACTCTGACAAGGTGAGTGAAAAAATCGGGTACCTAACAAAGAAGTGAAGATGAACAGACCCTATTGACGTCAAATGAACATAACTGAATATTGCAACGTCCAAATGACATGAAAATTTGTGAGCATATAGTAGACTTTTAGATCTAACTTTACCAAGTTAAATCGCTGAAAATGATGCACCAAGCTCAGAGAAACCATCTCTGCAATCTTACTGAGAAAACTGAGAGTAATGGCAGTGAGTAGTACACTTCGTAAGAACATGGAAATATGAACCCAAATGATCATGAAAATAAAAGTATATTGCTTGTACAATACAATGGACTTACTGACACATATGTGTGCCTTGTAATCACACCTTGATATGGCATAAAGCTCAGCTCTTGGAGGTCTTCACATAGGTCTCTCTAACAACGACTAAAACTGCCATCTATTTATAGTTGAGTTTGGGAGGGTAACTTCCCTCAATCACTCTCCAATCAATCAATGATTGATTTGATTCTCTACCTACCACAAATCACGAATTCATGGCTCCTCTTTCCCTTTTTGATCATGTGGACTCAACCACTTAAGATTCTTTCACTTTTACATTAAGTAAACTCTTCAAAAGTTACAAGAGGTAGTTCACAAGTGAACTTTACATAGTCTTCATTTTAAGGCTTCTTCTATGACTTTGTGGGACTCAAGCCAATACTTAGGCTTGTCATAGACTTGCTCCAATAGCTCCCCCTCAAGCCAAGTATGCTTGAGGTCTTCTATCTTCCAAGATTACCTGTAAACCAATCATAGCCTTGAACTTGCAAAGCTTTGTACCATCCAATGCTTTGGTTAGAATATCTGCACATTGTTGATGAGTGGACACATATGATATTTGAATCTCTTTGCTTAGAACCTTCTCTCGTACATAGTGATAATGAACTTCAATATGTTTAGTCCTTGCATGAAAAATAGGATTAGCAGCTAAGTGAATAGAACTCATATTGTCACCAAAAATAGTTGGAGTTCCAAACTCCAATCCAAGATCTTTGAATAATGTCTTCATCCACATAGCTTCCTGAGTAGCTATGGCAAGACCTCTATATTCAGCTTCAGTAGAAGAGAGAGCAACTGTGGGTTGCTTCTTGGATGACCATGAAATAAGCTTTGAACCAGCAAAGGTAAGATAACCTGAAGTGCTCCTTCTATCTTCCTTGGAGCCAGCCTAATCTGCATCAGAAAATAGCTTCAAACCTAAATCAGATACATAAGGATAATAAAGTCCTTCATTTATGGTTCCTTTGAGATACTTGAGAATCCTTTTGGCAACATCCATATGTGGTTTCCTTGGTGTGTGCATAAATTAACTTAGCACACTCACACTGTAACATATATCTACTCTTGTCAATGTGGCATAGTTGAGACTACCCACTAGACTTTGATATGATGTGATGTCCTCTATGAGTTCACCTTCATGTGAGCTCAATTTGTGATTGACCTCCATTGGAGTACCTGCAATCTTACAATCTTGCATCTTGAATTTTGCCAACATGTCCTTAATGTACTTTCTTTGAGTGAGAAACAAACCATGATCTTTGTAAACAACTTCCAAACCTAGGAAGTAGACCCAAATCACTTATCTTGAACTCTTCTCTCATCTGATCTTTGATCTTCTTCATACCATCTGCATCATTTCCTGTCAATATAATATCATCTACATATACACATAAGTAGATGACCTCAGAATTACTGTTTTTAATAAAGAGTGAAGGATCTGCCTTGCTTGGTTGAAAGCCTTTGTCCTGCAAGAATGAAACAAGCCTAAAATTCCAAGCTCTTGGAGCTTGCTTGAGACCATACAATGCTTTGTTAAGTTTACACACATAATCAGGATAAACTTGATTCTCAAAACCAAGTGGTTGTGCCATATATACCTCTTTTGTTATCCAACCATTCAAGAATGCATTCTTTACATCTAGTTGAAGTATCTTCCAATTCTTGGAAGAGGCAATACTAAGCAAAACCCTAATAGTAGGCATCTTTGCCACAGGAGAGAAGGTCTCCTCATAATCAATTCCCTGAGTTTGTGCAAAGCCTTTTGCTACAAGCCTTGCCTCATACCTGTTAATGGAACCACAAGAATTTTTCTTGATTTTATAGACCCATCTTGAGCCTATTACCTTCATGGATGAAGTCTTGGGCACCAAATCCCAAGTGTTGTTTTCCTCAAGTGCTTCAATCTCTTCCTTCATTGCATGCTTCCATTCTGTTTTTGCTTTGGCCTCTTCAAATGATGATGGCTCCTCTTGGTTTATGTCCTATGCTATGTAGATAGAATGTTTAGTTACTAATGAGGTGTCAAACCCATACCTTTCTAGTTTTCTCTTTTCCCTCATAGATCTTCTTAGGCCACGTAGTGATGATTCTGCCTCATGTCCAAGTTCCTGCAATTTGGCTTTACCTTTAGACCTCCATGCTTTGATCTTTTCCATCTAAGATTCTTCATCATCCTTTGAGGTGTCTTGTTCTTCAATCTTTGGTTGTTCTCTACTAAGCTTTGGAAAATCTTCTTCAAGATCATATGGTAAATTGACCTTCCTGCATGAATCTTCATACCATGAATTGTTCTCATCAAAAACTACATCTCTGCTTACCAAGAATCCTTTGTTGGTAGGGTTGTATAACCTGTAGCCCTTTTGATTGTTGTCATATCCAATAAATACACACCTTTCTGCCTTTGGATCCATCTTGACTCTAACCTGTGAAGGAACATGAGCAAAAGCAATACATCCAAAAATTTTACAATGATCCAAGCTTGGTCTTCTTCCATTCCAAGCCTCATATGGAGTCATCCCATCAAGGGATTTTGAAGGCAACCTGTTAATCAAGTAAGTGGTTGTAGATACAGCCTCAGCCCATAAGTAATTAGGTAAATGCTTTTCATTTAACATAGACCTTGCAGCTTCAACAATTGTCCTATTCCTCCTTTCTGCCACTCCATTTTGCTCAGGAGTGTACCTTGTAGTTACCTCTCTTTTGATTCCTCTTTCTTGAAGAAAAGAATCAAACTCATGGGAGAAGTATTCTCCCCCTCCATCTGACCTTAGCCTTTTTAGTGATTTACCTGTTTGATTCTCCACAAGAGCCAAATATCTTTTGAAACATGAAAAAACTTCATCTTTGTGTTTCATAAAGAATAGGATAGTCAATCTGCTGCAATCATCAATAAAGGAAACATAATACCTTGATTCAGATATTGAAGCATCCTTGCTAGGTCCCCATACATCTGTATGAACCAACTCCAAGAGATCTCCATGCATATAACCTTTCTTCATGAATGGTAACTTGTGAGACTTTCCAAATTGACATGCACTACACTTATAAATCATATGTTGTTTTGACAAATTAGGGAGTCCAAGTACACTTTGGTCCCTGCAAATTTGCTTTAATGACCTTTCACCAATATGTGCTAACCTTTTGTGCCATACTTCCAATTCTGTGAGTGTCTGACTACCATAATTAAAGAGAGCAATGTTTCTAGTGTCCTGTAATTCAAATGTGAACAATCTACCTGTCTTTTCACCTTTTGCAATTTTTCTGAATCCTTGACTTGGATCTTCAACAAATGCTCTTGCCTTTGTGAACCTGACATGCAACCCTTTCTCTACTATCTGCCCAACACTTATCAGATTCTTTGTAATGGTAGGGACATAGAGTACCTTACTGAGTAGGTTGATGTTTCCATCAGGTGCTTTGACATTGCCTATTTTTTCCACTAGATGTTTTGTATCATCTCTTGTTTGTACCTCATGCTTATTCCTTGGATCTTCTAAATCTGATAGGAGTGCCACATTTCCTGCCACATGATTTGAACAACCTGAATCTATGTAGAAAACATGGTCATCAGATTTACCTTGTGGCATAGCCATGTTCATGATCAATAATGAATCCTCTTTGTTTGAGTCTTCTGTGTAGTTATTGTAGTCTCTCCTTCCTTTGTAGCCTCCTTGATAGTTTGAATGATTGTAGTTGTTGTAGTTGCCATGATAATTGTTGAACCTTCCTCTTGAGTAGCCATAACTTCCTCTATTGTATCCTCTTCCTCTTTGATTACTGGAATTCCTAAAGCAATTTTCAGTTGTATGATTAGTTAGTCCACAAATAGAACATGGGTTGGAGTCTTGGGATCTCCCCCTGCCTTGTCTACCTCCTCTTCCTCTACCTTTGCCATGTCTTCCTCTACCTGCATAGTTAGCTTGATATGTACCTGCTTCATCATCCACTTTCTTTGCCTTTCCTTTGTTATCTTTGGACTTGCTTTTATCAGTGTATAAAGCTGAAGATTGATTACCTTTAGAGCTTTCTCCATTTTTTATAAGCTTTGCCTCTTGAGTAAGTAGTTGTACAATGAGTGTATTGAAATTAGGTACATGCATGTCCATGTACAAATCCATAGCTGTGGTGAATGCTTCCCACTTGCCATCTGCCTTCAAGACATTGATGACCTGCCTTACAATTTGCTCTTCATCTATTACCTCTCCAATGCTTCCCAACTGATCCGCTATGTCCTTGAGCTTTGTGACAAAATCAGTCACATTTTGTTTGGAAGCCTTCTTGAGAGTTGTGAAATCAAGCCATAGTTGATGCTTCCTAGCTTTAGTACTTGAAGAAAAGAAAGCTTCAAGTGCATCCCACACTTCTTGAGATGTCTTACAACTTCTAATGTGAGGCAACAAAAAATCTGAGATAGAGTTGAGGAGATAAGACCTTGCAAGTGCATCCTTGGAGCACCATGTGCTCAATCTTTCTTGCTTTTCTTGTGTTGATTAACTTTTGTTCCTGAAACTTGGCATAACTTCATCTCCAGCCACATAACCATATAAACTTCTACCTTGGAGATAAGCTTCCATTCTTAATGACCAAGCTGAGTAGTTACCTCTGTCCAATTTATCAATTGATGAAGGAAATCCATCTCCCATGTTGTCCAACCTTGCTCTGATACCACTGTGAAGAGATGGATAGGTATGTGCTTGAAGATGAAGAGGTGTTGCAAAATCCTTGATCTACACCAGCCAAATGAACTCCAGGAGTATATGGGGGCCCTTTTAGCTTGCCAATGGATGTATTAGACACCCTATGTACCTTGGAAGATCACTCTCAAAAAGATAGATCAAAACAGATAAGTTGGAGTTAGCTCAGAGGTGAGAAACTTGCTAATTTGGTTCATACACCTGTCCAGTGTTTTGCATAGTTCTCTGAACACAGCAGCAATTAGCTTAATTCCTCTTGGGGACATCTAGGCAGCTTAAAGAGCTAACTTTCAAGGGTAATCTCATAAAAAATAATAAACCACACACTTGGAATGAGTTTTATCAAGTGATGACATCATCTCGATTTTCACGGGCTGCTATAGTTTGAGACCAGTGAGCAGAAAAATGAACATAACTCACAATTTAGGAATGGAATGATTATGAAAATTTGTACGGTTATACTAGATAGTAAGCTAAATCCAACAAGTTTTAAATCACTGAATTTAGATAAGAAACCCCTGGGAAATGGCTCTGACAAGGTGAGTGAAAAAATCGGGTACCTGACAGAGAAGTGAAGATGAACAGACCCTGTTGACTTCAAATGAACATAACTAAAGATTACAACATCCAAATGACATGAAAATTTGTGAGCATATATTAGACTTATATAGCTAACTTTAGCAAGTTAAATCACTGAAAATGATGCACCAAGCTCAGAGAAACCATCTCTGCAATCTGACTTAGAAAACTGAGAGTAATGGCAGTGAGTAGTACACTTCACAAGAACATGGAAATATGAACCCAAATGATCATGAAAATGAAAGTATATTGCTTGTACAATACAATGGACTTACTGAACATATGTGTGCCTTGTAATCACACCTTGATATGGCATAAAGCTCAGCTCTTGGAGGTCTTCACATAGGTCTCTCTAACCACGACTAAAATTGCCATCTATTTATAGTTGAGTTTGGGAGGCTAACTTCCCTCAATCACTCTCCAATCAATCAATGATTGATTTAATTCTCTACCTATCACAAATCACGAATTCGTGGCTCCTCTTTCCCTTTTTGATCATGTGGACTCAACCACTTAAGATTCTTTCACTTTTACATTAAGTAAACTCTTCAAAAGTTACAAGAGGTAGTTCACAAGTGAACTTTACATAGTCTTCATTTTAAGGCTTCTTCTATGACTTTGTGGGACTCAAGCCAATACTTAGGCTTGTCATAGACTTGCTCCAATAGTATTGTCACCTGTTTGAACAGTGTGACACGAACTACCTTTTTCAAGTTCTGACATCAATTCTATATTTCCTGACAAATGATTAGAACATCCGGAGTCAATGTAAAATACCTTTAGGTCTTCGTTTTCTGATGTGCTGATAGAGTTCATCATTAATGATGTGTGACTTTCATTTTGTGTGTCATTTGCGTAGTTGTTGTAGGTGGTGTTGTAGGATTGATTCTGTCCCCAACTTCTTGCTCCACCTCTACCATACCCTCCTCTTTGATTTTGTCTACCTCTTTGAAAGTTACTCTGATATCTTCTGCTTCTGCCTCTGCTATTACTGTTTTGATTTGATCCTTGTTGATTGTGCCAGCAATCATGGGCCAGATGATTATTGAGTCCACAAATCCAGCAAGCCTTCTTGTTGATATTCTGGCTACCTCTTCCTTTTCCAGAACCTCTTGCTCTTCCTCTGTCGGTGCCTCTACCTCTTGCGTAATAAGCCTGAGAGCTCGACTCTTCTTCATCTTTTGACTTACCTTTATCTGCTTTCTTCTTGTTCTTCATGTACATTGTAGAGCTTTGTCCTTTATTTGCATCTCCTTTTAGGTCTTGCTCATATGTGAGCATCAAGCCAAGCAACTGATTTCAATCTGGTACAAAGTGATTTAAAGAAAGTTTAGTTGAGAGCACGAAATGTTTCCACCTTTCATCTCCTCTCAAACCTATTAGCAGTTGCGCTATCAATCTGTGATCTTCAATATCTTCATTTATGGATCCAAGACTATCTGCTAGATCCTTCATCTTAGTAACATAGTCACTAATGCTTTGACTCGGCTTCTTTTTGAACGTTGTGAACTCGGACCATAAGCTAGCCTTCCTAGCTTTCGTAGTATTTTGGAAGTGATCTTCCAACGCACTCCATATGTCCTCCGCTTTCTCCAGACCTCTAATGTGCGGTAGTAGATGATCTGTAACGGTACTATAAATGTAAGCTATTGCGGTTGCATCTTTCTTCTACCACAGCTTCAAGGCTTCTAATTCTTCTTTTTTCGGTTGACTATCATCTTCGAAAATCGGCTTCTTTTCTTCTCCGGTCACATACATCATTAAGTCCTTACTCATAAGTAAGGCTTCCATGTGCATTACCCATGCGGGATAATTATCTCTGTCCAATTTATCAATTTGGACATGATCTGCCTTGATTTTCTTGTTCCTGTAACTTTCGGTGACCTTTCGAGAATCCTTCTGCTCTTCAAAACTTTTTTTTGTTCTGGTACCACTTCTCGTGGTTAACCAGCTCTGATACCACTTTTTGGGATATCTTACAGCTCTTATACCACTGATGGTGGTTCCTTTTCTCTGAACCACCTGTTGATGGCCGACGTGGCAAGACTTGAACCTTGTCAAATCTGCGGAATTTGCTGCGCCACCGAAGGTTGCTAAACTAGAGCGATATTAGAACACCTCTATAATCAGCAGTAGCTTAGCAGGGTTACTATTACTCAATATATAAAACCGTGCTTTGAATTCACTAAAAAATTCCACCAGAACTTTACTGGACTGTCACTAGACTGTCATGGTAATTATATCGAAAACTTACCGGAATCAACTGCGATTCTATTTGTGATAACTTTAAGTGATTATACAAGAAGTAAGGAAGTGATGAGTGAACTTCCCTTACTGACAGAACTCTTCCTGAAGTTTAGAGAAAAAACTTCATCAGTTTAGAGTGCTATTTTCGGTCCGACTTTGTACTGTGTGTACATATCCATTTCACCGGAAACTTTGATCCGTATAAAGTAGAGACTTCTAGCTACAAGATAAGCTATGTCTCATACAAAACTCTATATTATTCTGCAAGATATACTTCGTGGTTCTTCCCGAAAAACACATTTATTGAGTAAACTGTAAGTGACCAAAAGTACGTATACGGTGAAACTGTAACTGTTAACTAACTGTAATCGTAACATAGAATATTCAAACTTCTACTCATACGAAGAATGCATGCGGAGCTTCCACATGAACATGTGTTTTCTATTAGAGAAGATGTGTACAAACAAGCTTGGCCTCTTCTTGCTCAAGCTATAGAAACTCTCCTACACAGAGTAGTTTCTTATTACCATCTCTCTCAGATGAATACTTGACATTTCAGGTTTCTGTTATTCATCTTTACATATGCAATCTATGGCGTCTTCTATACTACATACGCGATCTCTGGCGTCTTCTATCTCTCTCTCTATCTATATATCTGTATCTCTGCGTCTTTGCGCATCTGCTATATTTCATCTCTCTCTTGCTCGATTCTTGATTGATATATATATTCTTCATTCTTCCATGCTCTTCCAGGCCTTTCACTTTCGGTATGCTCCACAATCCTTCTTTATGTGCGTTATGCGCAGTCCCCTGTTAACTACTCTGTTACCCATCCTGTTCTCATATTTACAATTCTTGATTCGGTTTTCTGATTCTGCACGTTGTACAGTTCGGTTGTGCTTCTTTAATTCTGCTTCTCTTTGTCTTTTCTCCTTCCCCTTTTTTTTTTCTGGATGCCAAATTCGTGAGTGCTTCTTCAACGCGATTTCCTCAATCACAATCTATCCCCAATCACAATCTTTCGATGACTCAAAATAATAGAGGAAAGAAGAACACAAAGATTGCACAAGATAAGAGAAAATCTGATGCGGAAGAGTAGAAACAAATATGACGCAGAAAAGGAAGAATTCTGATATTATAGATGTGAATCAATGGTTACAATAGCTTTGGACAATAGCTTCTTGATGAAGCCTCTACCTTCCAACCACCCCCGAGCTATCACAATCGCATTCACACTTGCACTCTCAATCACACTCTCACCCTCACTCTCACTCTCAATCACAAGGTAATTCTCAGATTTCTGTGTGTCCCATGTTTTAATGCGCAGGTCTCCCTTTATCAGAGTTTGATCCTTGCCCTCCCAAAGAAGTGTGCAATGCACCAAATTTAGAAAAAGTCAAGTTTCTCCAAAACTTTCGCAAAAAGCCATGAGATCGTAGTGTGCTTTCTTTCTTTAGCATACCTATCCAAAATAAGAGAAAAACACCAAAAATACATATCCAAAAATATCCATAATTAGATATGGTGACATGTGAGCATCAGAATCACGAATTGGAATAGAATTAGATAAGCCCTCGTTTTTTTTGAAGTGTTGGAAAACGGCACTTTTCAAAGCCTTGTAACTCAAAAATGGTGAGGAAATAGCTTAAGTTTGCGAGACACACTTTTATTCAATTTTGCGATCTGCATAATAGTGTTAGAGACGTTTGAGGTCCAAATCTATCTCCAAATGCCACTTCTGAGCCCTGCAAGTTTCAAAATTCTAGAGAGAGAGTAAAATCAAGGCATTTTCTTAGAATGAACTAAATGTAGGACCCTGAACGAGGTACTTAAAACATGATTCTCAAGAATTTGACACAGGCACTTTTATTCTCTTATGCTTGCTCTACCTTTCTCTCATAGAGAGTTTTCCTTAATTCTTTCATCTTCACCTTCTAAATTCCACTAGAAAACATGATGCGAATAAGGTCTAGAGAGAGAATATGAAACTTGTCAACCCAAACTTTTTCCTACATGCTTAAAATGATCTAATTATTCATTCTAAGCATTATCCCCACAATGAAATTTAGAAAGTTCAAAATGAATTATTTCACTAGAAAAGAGGCCTATTACAATTCTTCCCCCCTTTAAGAACTCTGTCCTCAGAGTTGGAAAGAAGGATAATGTTTTAGATAATCATCTAAGTTCACCCAACTTGAATCTTCTACTGGGTATGAGTGCCATTTCACTAAAATTTCTACTATAGATCTATTTCTAAGAAATCTTTCCTTTTTGTCTAATATTATTTCAGGTTAAAGCTCAAAAGAGCCATCATCTTTCAGCTTATAATTGTCGTGCATAACATGAGAAACATTAGAAACATATCTTTTAAGTAAGCTAACATGAAATACAGGATGCACATTTAAATGTTTAGGTAATTCCAACAAATAAGCAAGAGATCCGATCTTTTTCAAAACTTTAAAAGGACATGCATATCGAGGAGAAAGTCTATGATCCCTCCCTAGCTACAAGTTACATCGGTGAGGATTAACTTTAAGAAATACCATATCATCAACTTGAAATTCAAGTGGTCTTCTCTTTCAATCATAGAATTTCTTTTGTCTTTTATGAGCTTCTTTTATGTGTTTCTTAATTTTACCAAGTTCTTCATCCTTTTTATCAAGCATTTCTTTGGACACTTCTACTTTATTTGGAAAACCCAAAAATGAAGGTGGAGTCAAACAATTATAACCGTACATAGCTTCAAACGGAGTCATTTTTATAGATGCATGTCATGCACTATTGTATGCAAACTCAACCAAGGGTAAATATTCACTCCAGTTATCCTGCTTTTCATTCACATACATACACAACATATCTTCAACTACCATGTTAACCCTCTTGGTTTCCCCATCAGTTTGTGGATCAAAAGTTGTACTCATACGAAGTTGAGTTCCAATCGATTCAAATGTTGCTCTCCAAAAGTTTGACATAAATCTAGAATCTCTATCAGAAATTTTGCTTTTAGGCATTCCATGCAATCGAAAAATTTCTTTTACAAAGATTCTTGCAACATTCAATGCAGTATCAATCTTTTTCATAGGAAAGAAATGTGCCATCTTGGTAAGCCGATTGACTACAACAAATATGGTATCATGGTTACGTCTGGTCATAGGTAGCTTAGTGATATAGTCTATAGAAATAGACTCCCACTTCAAATTTGGAACATCCAAAGGTTTAAGCATTCCAAGCATCCTCTTAAACTCACATTTCACATGTTGGCACTTCAAACGTTCACTTACATATTTTATAATATCTCTCTTCATACATGGCCAAAAGTAAGAATACTTTGTCTTAACATAGGTCCTTGAATAACCTGGACGTGCAGAAAAAGGTGCATCATGAAAATCATGCAATATTTTAACCTTTAATGGTGATTCAGAAGATATGCATAGCCGATTGTTACATTACAATGTTCCATTCTGCAAATAAAATTTCTCCTCATGTATCCATCCCATGTTTGCATTCAAAGAATTCAAAATAGGTGCATAAAAAGGATCCTATTTTATCTCTTCTTGAATTTGATTGAGAAAATCAAAATTTATTACAGAAACAAGATTACACAAAGGTCTCCGACTCAATGCATCAACAACCTTATTTTCCTTACCAACTAGATACCTAATGTCAAAATCATACTCACTTAATAACTCAATCCAACACTTCTGCCCGTTATTAAGCTATGGTTGTGTGAAGATGTATTTTCTGACGATCTGTTTTCAATTAAAATGTAACCCCTAACAATAGATGTCTCCAGTGCTTAAGTGCATGCATAATAGCAAGCATTTCTAAATCATGTGTAGGATAGTTAAGTTCATTTTCTCTTAGTTTTCTGGACTCATATGCGACCATCCTACCATCCTGTGAAAGAACACATCCTATCGGACTACCACTTGCATCACATGCAACCACAAAAGGCTTTCCCATTTTTGGTATTTTCAAAACACAATTTTCAACGACTTTTTGTTTCAATGTTTCAAATGATTTTTGACAGGCATCACTCCATGCAAATCCTACATTCTTTTTAGTCAATTATGTGAGGAGAGTAGATATCTTAGAGAAATCCTTAATATGTGCTCTTTCATATTGTGCAAACCCAAGAAAACTTCTAACATCCCTTACAGTCTTAGGAATTGGCCAATCAACTATTGTTTTTACTTTATCTTCATCTATAATGATTCCTTCTTTATAATATGAATAGATTCATCATCTAGCTTTAAAGTGATAGTTCTTTGTTCACAATTAATCATCGTAGAACTTTTAACTAACCAATCCATGTCTATGATTGCATCACTCTGTTTCATCTCAATTACATGGAAACTTCCAAAAAAGCACCTATCAAAAAGAGTAAATTGAAGGTTTTCAATATATCCTTTCGTGTAGTGCAATCGTCCATTGGCCATCTCTACAGGTTTGATTATCTGCATATTTTGGGCTATCCCTAGATTCAATGGGTTCTACCGCAATCCATCAAAAATCTAATTTTATGCGTAGAAATCATACACAAAAAGTGATTACAGAAGCCTTTGGGAAAGAACTAACCACCATGCAACGTAAAGTAGAGTCGGTGCACTTACCTCCATCATTTGCTTCCTCAAAAATTGTACCCTCCTCGATGATGTTTATTGCTTTTGATTGTGTGGGTCGAAAGACTGCCTTATTCGGGCACTCATATGTCCAATGCCCTTGCTCCCCGCAACCAAAACACAGACCAAGTCTTTTTGCCCTCTCAATAAAATCAGGGTCTTGGTACCACTGGATTGGTTGACGCCTCCTTTAATTTTCCACCTGAGTAGGATTCTTGCCTTGGTTATTTGTAGATGGAGTCTTCTTTGAATTGTTCATGTTCATTGCAACAGGTCTTTGTGGCCTATGTCCCGTTGCAATGAATCTGCTTAGATTTGCCTTCTACGAATTCAACTTCTCCATCTTCTCAAAGTTCTCGGCCATCGCAACAGCATCAAGAAAATCAATGCATCTAGATCCCTTGACTTGATAGCAAAGTTCCTAACGAAGCCCTTCAATAAGTTTACTCTTTAGAGCGTTACCACTAACCTCTAATGCATATTTATGAAGACCTAGGAACTTCTCTTTGCACTCATCAACAAATAAGCTATACTTATCACTTTCGTGTTGTTGGAAATTGTAAAGCTCCATCTTCTTCTTCATATGGTAGTGTGGAGAACAATCACTTTTTTCAGCTTGTTCTCTAAATTCATTCCATAGAATTGGACCAGAATGAATCAATGGTTACAATAGCTTCTTCACGAAGCCTCTACCTCTTGCAATCCACCAAATTTAGAAAAATTCGAGTTTCTCCAAAACTTTCGCAAAAAGCCATGCAATCGTAGTGTGCTTTCTTTCTTTAGCATCCTTGTAAAAAATTGGAGAAAAACACCAAAAAGACATATCTGAAAATATCCATAATTAGATATGATGACACTTGAGCATCAAAATCACGGATTGGAATAGAATTAGATAAGCCCTGGTTTTTTTTTTGAAGTGTTGCAAAATGGCACTTTTCAAAGCCCTGTAACTCAAAAACGGTGAGGAATTATCTTAAGCTTGTGAGAGACACTTTTATTCAATTTTGTGATCTACACAGTAGTGTCAAAGACGTCTGAGGTCCAAATCCATATTGAAATGCGATTTTTGAGCCTTGCAAGTTTCAAAATTCTAGAGAGAGAGGGTAAAATCAAGGCATTTTCTTATAATGAACGAAATGTAGGACCCTGAACGAGGTACTTAAAACATGATTCACAAAAATTTCACACAGGCACTTTTATTCTCTTATACTTGCTCTACCTTTATCTCATACAGAGTTTTCCTTAATTCTTTCATCTTCACCTTCAAAATTCCACTAGAAAACATGATGCGAATAAGTTCTAGAGAGAGAATATGAAACTTGTCAACCCACAATTTTTCCTACATGCATAAAATGATCTAATTATTCATTCTAAGCATTATCCCCACAATGAAATTCAGAAAGTTCAAAACCAATTATTTCACTAGAAAAGAGTCCAATTACAATTCTTCCCCCCTCTAAGAACTTTGTCCTTAGAGTTGGAAAGAAGGATAATGTTTTAGAAAATCCTCTCAGTTCACCCAACTCGAGTCTTCTACTGGGTATTAGTGCCATTTCACTAAAATTTCTACTATAGATCTATTTCTAAGAAATCCTTCCTTTCTGTCTAATATTATTTCAGGTTGAAGCTCAAAACAACCATCATCTTTCAGCTTATAATTGTCCTGCAAAACATGAGCACCATTAGATACATATCTTTTAAGTAAGCTAACATGAAATACAGGATGCACATTTAAATGTTTAGGTAATTCCAACAAATAAGCAAGAGATCCAATCTTTTTCAAAACTTTAAAAGGACTTGCATATCGAGGAGAAAGTCTATGATCCTTCCCTAGCAACAAGTTAGATCGGTGAGGATTAACTTTAAGAAATACCATATCATCAACTTGAAATTCAAGTGGTCTTCTCTTTAAATCATAGAATTTCTTTTTTCTTTTCTAAGCTTCTTTTATGTGTTTCTTAATTTTCCCAAGTTCTTCATCCATTTCATCAAGAATTTCTTTGGACACTCCTACTTTATTTGGAAAACCCAAAAACAGAGGTGGACTCAAATAATTATAACCGTAAATAGCTTCAAAAGGAGTCATTTTTATAGATGCATGCCATGGATTATTGTATGCAAACTCAACCAAGGGTAAATATTCACTCCAATTATCCTACTTTCATTCACAGACATATGCAACATATCTCAACTACTGTGTTATCCCTCTCGGTTTCCCCATCAGTTTGTGGATGGAAAGCTGTACTCATACGACGTTGAGTTCCAATCAATTCAAATGCTGGTCTTCAAAAGTTTGATGTAAATCTAGAATCTCTATCAAAAAATTATGCTTTTAGGCATTCCATGCAATCGAAAAATATCTTTTACAAAGATTCTTGCAACATTCAATGTAGTATCATTCTTTTATAGGAAAGAAATGTGCCATCTTGGTAAGCCGATCGACTACAACAAACATGGTATCATGCTTACTTCTAGTCATAGGTAGCTTAGTGATAAAGTCCATAGAAATAGACTCCCACTTCTGATTTGGAACATCCAAAAGTTGATGCATTCTAGGCGTCCTCTTAAACTCAGACTTCACATGTTGGCACTTCAAACATTCACTTACATATTTTCTAATATCCGGCTTCATACATGGCCAAAAGTAAGAATACTTTGTTCTAACATAGGTCCTTGAATAACCTGGATGTGCAGAAAAAGGTGCATCAATCATGTTGGAGATTCACTCACTAATTAGACATAAAAGACACGAAGTCATATGAAGGATAAAGAAAGACAAAGAGAAGCAGAAACAATGCATTCATAAAATAAAACCTTAGTGAAGGGACAAATTCATGACTGTAAGATAATTCATCGAAACTTTTAGAATTACGAGTTTTGAATCTCCGAACAAATATGTATATATAAGAGTTAGAAGATCAGAATAAGTGTGCTGGTGAGAGTAGAGAGAGAGCTTATAGAGTAGAAGGAAGTACGCGTATGTAGAGATGAATAATGGAACCTGAATTGTCAGGTATTCATCTATAAGAGAGATGGTAAGGAAGAACTACTCAGAATAGGAGAGTTTTCCATGGCTATGAGCAAAGTGAGGAGAAGCCATTCTATACACATCTTTCTAATAGAAAACACATGTTTATGTAGAAATATTGAGCACATTCTTCTGTGTGAATAAATCTAAGTGATTTCATGTTACTGTGAAAGTTAGTTAACAGTTACAGTTTTCTCAGTGCACATTTTACGGTATTTCTACAAGTTAGATCTCATCGTATAATGTAAAGTTTTTCATGAGAGATAGCTCATTTTGACGCTACTAGTCTCAATTATAAAATGATCAAAAGATTTTCGTGAAACGGGACATGTACGCACAGTACTAAGTCTGATAGTAAAAGCATCCAAAACTGATGAAGTTTTTCTTAAACCTCAGATAGAGTTGATTCACTGAAAGAAGCTCAGGTATTTCCTTACTTCATTTACACATATTTGAAGTAACCACAAACAGAATTGTAGTTGGTTCCAGTAACATTCCGGTAACATTACGGTGAATCTCCGGTAAGAGTTCGGTGAAGTTCCGATGGTGTTTCGGTGAGTTAAAATCATAGTTTTGACACAATTAAGTGACTGAAAGATTATCTAACAGTTCAGAATTGAAGCTTGAAGAAAAGGCAAGGTTTCTATAAAGTGAATTTTTCAGATTTCACTAAATACAGTTATAAGTTTTCAATTTCAAAAAGCTTGCTAAGCTATTGATGATTATAGAGGTGTTCTAGTATCACTCTAGCTTAGTTCTTGTGGTGTGGCGAATTGCGCAACTAAGTTCAGCTTTTGTCTCACCACCAATAAGTGGTATCAGAGTAGAAAGGTTCTGAAGAACAGAAAGGTCCTCAAGAGTAACCGGAAGTAAAGATACAAGAGAAGTTGAAGAATTCTTTGATGGAAAGGTGAAAGCTGAGGCAATCAACAACAAACGGCATTGGAGAAGCATTCCGAAGTCATTCTCAATGGTAAAGGTTTATGAAAGGTAAAAACTTTTAAAGTTTTACTCACAAACAGCAATAGAAACAAGAAGACCATGGCAGATCACATTTCTATTGACAAATTGGATAGAGATAATTATCCCGCATGGGTAATGCGAATGGAAGCCTTAATTATGAGTAAGGACTTAATGATATATGTGATAGGAGAAGAAAAGAAGCCTACTTTTGGAGATGACAGTCAACCAAAGAAAGAAGAGTTAGAAGCCTTAAAGTTGTGGCAGAAGAAAGATGCAACGGCAAGAGCGTATATTTACAATACCATTACAGATCATTTGTTACCACATATTAGAGGTTTGGAAAAAGCAAAAGATATATGGAGTGCTTTGGAAGATCATTTCCAAAATACTACTAAAGCTAGCTTATGGTCGGAGTTCACAACGTTCAAGAAAAAGCAAAGTCAAAGCATTAGTGATTATGTCACTACGATGAAGGACTTGGTAGATAGTCTTGGATCTATTAACGAAGATATCGAAGATCACATGTTAATAGCGCAATTGCTTGCCGGATTGAGAGGAGATGAAAGGTGGAAACCTTTTGTACTCTCAATTGAACTTTCATTAAATCATTTTGTACCAGATTTAAATCAGTTGCTTGGACTAATGCTAACATTTGAGCAAGATTTGAAGATAGATGGAGATAAAGGACATAGTTCTGCTATGTACGTAAAGAGTAAGAAGAAAGGTGATAAAGGTAAAGAAAAAGATGAAGAAGAGATGACTATTCAAGCAAATTATGCAAGAGGAAGAGGTAATGTCAGAAGTAGAAGTAGAGGTAATACAAAAGGAAGAGGTAATCAGAATAACAACAAGAAGACTTGTTGGATCTGTGGATTAAGCAATCACTTGGCTCATGATTGTTGGCATAATTCTCAAGGATCAAGTCAGAATCAGAATAACAATAGTAGAGGCAGAAGTGGAAGATATCAAAGAGGTAGACAAAGCCAAAAAGGCGGATATGGTAGAGGTGGAGCAAGAAGTTGGGGACAAAATCAGTCTCACAACACTACCTACTACAACTATGTGAATGATACGCAGAATGACAATCATACAACTTTGATGATGAATTCGATAAGTGTGTCAGAGAATGAAGATCTCAAGGTATTCTATATTGACTCTGGTTGTTCAAATCATTTGTCAGGAAATATAGAATTGTTATCAGAACTGGAAGGAGGTATTTTGAATCATACAGTACAAACAGTTGATAACACAAAACATAATGTACGATCAATTGGAAAAGTAAAGTGTAAGAATGGAGCTGACCTGCTAACAAATGTTTTGTATGTTCCAACAATCCCAAAGAATCTGATCAACGTGGGACAAATAGTAGAAAAAGGTTTTCAAGTCAGGTTTACAAATGAAGGAGTATTTGTTGAAGATCCAGAGAATGGATACAATCAAATTGTCTACGGTAAAAAGGAAGGTAGACTTTTTACTCTTAAAGTACAAGGGAATGTTGGTCAAGTCTTGATCACACATGGTGATAAAGCATTTACAGAACTAGACCTCTGGCATAAGAGGTTAGGACATTTTAATGAAAAAGGAATCGAAACTATGGTGGAGAATCAATCTGTAAGAGGATTACCGAATATGAAGAATCAACATATGATTCACAAATGTGAAGCCTATCAAATGGGAAAAGCACACAGGTTACCATTTCAGAAAAATGGTTACGAACATGATGGTTTGCTAGAACTTATACATACAGATGTATGGGGACCAACAAAAGAAGGATCTATCAGTGGCTCAAGGTATTACGTTCTTTTTATTGATGATGCAACAAGATGGATAACTCTTTATGTTTTGAAAGAGAAGTCAGAAGTGTTTGGAGCTTTCAAGCATTTTCATGCATATGCTGAAAGACTTACAGGATAAAAACTCAAGAGGCTAAGGTCTGATGGAGGAGGAGAATATTTTTCTCAAGAATTCAATGATTATCTATGGAATGCAGGTATAAAAAGAGAAATAACTTGAAGGTATACACCGCAACAAAATGGAGTAGCAGAAAGGAGAAACCGAACTCTACTTGAGTTTGCCAGAGCTATGTTAAAGGAGAAGAATTGTCCAAATTATCTTTGGGCTGAGGCTGTAAATACAGCCATATATCTTGTAAACAGATTACCATGTACAACTTTAAATGGAATGACCCCTTATGAAGCTTAGTGGGGTAAGAAACCAACACTTGATCATTGCAAAGTGTTTGGATCAGTTGCTTATGCTTATGTACCATCACAACTTAGACATAAGCTTGAACCAAAAGCTGAAAAATATGTGTTCATCGGATATGATGAAAAACATATGGGTTATAGGTTATGGAGTCCTTTAACCAAACAGTTTATTATTTCCAGAGATGTGACATTTGATGAAGGAAAGAGCTGGTATGCAGATAAAGAGCATAATGATGAAACATGTGAAGAAGAGATAAGAAGAAATGAAAAAGGTAAATTACATATGTAGGTGAATGGAGATGAAGATCATATGCAGGCAAGTACATCCAGATATGGATCAGTTATGAGAAATGAAGATGCACCGAGATTTGATGAAGAAGTGTATTCAGATACACATGAAGAATATGAACCAAGAGGGTCAAATAGATTAAGGAAACAACCAACAAGGTATTCCTATGATACTTCTTATTTGGCTCACAAAAACTATGCTTACTTAGTAAAGGAAGATGAAGAACCTCAGAATTACAGTGAAGCAAAAGGTAACGAAAAATGGGAAGATGCAATGAAGGAAGAGTTCAATGCACTTGAAGAGAACAAGACTTGGGAACTTGTTCCAAAATCGAATGGTAAGAAAGTGATTGGAAATAAATGGCTTTACAAAGTTAAGAAGCTTTCAGATGGAAGAATAGCTAGATACAAAGCTAGACTAGTGGTAAAAGGTTATGCTCAGACGCATGGCATAGATTATGATGAGACATTCAGTCCAGTGGCAAAGATATCAACCATAAGGATAGTAATTGCTATAGCAGCATCAAAAGGATGGAGGCTAAGTCAATTGGATATAAAGAATGCATTTCTAAATTGATATATATCAGATGAGGTCTACATGGAACAACCTGAAGGGTTTGTAAGTTCTAGTTACCCAAATCATGTTTGCAGATTAAGAAGAGCACTTTATGGATTGAAGCAAGCTCCAAGAGCTTGTAATTACAGACTTGTAAAGTATCTCAATGATCTTGGATACCAAAGTTCAAAGGCGGATGCAAGTCTACTTATTAAGAGAACAGATGAAGGTATGATCTACATTTGTATTTATGTAGATGACATTATAATCACAGGTACCTCAGATGAAGGAATCAAGGAGGTAAAGAGATTGCTTGAAAAAGAGTTCAAGATCAGTGATCTAGGAAAGTTATCATATTTTCTTGGAATGGAAGTTACATATACAGATCATGGTGTATATGTTTCGCAAGAAAGGTATCTTCTCAACTTACTGAAGAAATTTAACATGGAGAATTGCAGAGAAGCTTCAACACCGCTTGAAGTAAATCATAAACTCAGCAAATATGATGGTCCAGAGTTTAAAGATATGAGGAAGTATCAATCTTTAGTGGGAAGCCTGATTTATGCTACGCTAAGAAGACCAGATCTTAGTTGTGCAGTATGAGTTCTCTCACAGTTCATGCATTGTCCGAAGGATCAACATTGGGTTGCAGGACAGAGAGTTCTTAGATATATCAAAAGAACTATAGAGGAAGGATTATATTATCCTTTTACATCAGATATAAAGCTGAGAACATACAGTGACTCAGACTGGGCAGGAAGTCAAGATGGCAGAAGGTCGACACATGGGTATATGATATACCTAGGAGATAAGCTAGTTAGTTGGTGTTCAAAGAAGCAGCATACAGTGGCTTTATCATCAACTGAAGCTGAGTATAAAGGACTTGTGGAAGTAGCTAAAGAAGTGATATGGATGCAGACCTTGTTCAAAAGCTTGGGTATTGATCAAGGTACACCTATCATACATGGAGATAATATGAGTTCGTTGTATCTTGGAGCAAATCCAGTATTTCATGCAAGAACAAAGCACATAGAGATTCAATATCATTTCCTGAGGGAAAAGGTAATGGAGAAGGAGATTGAAATAGTATTCACTCCTACAAAAGATCAGATTTCAGATATGTTGACAAAGAGCTTGGATGGAGTAAAGACAAGCAGATTCAAAGAAATGGCAGGAATAAAAGAAAAGAAGAATATATGAAAGATCAGAGGATGCTAATTAGTGATTGAGGGGGAGCTCTTAGAGATTCACTCACTAATTAGACATAAAAGACATGAAGTCATATGAAGGATAAAGAAAGACGAAGAGAAGCAGAAACAATGCATTCAAAAAATCAAACCTTAATGAAGGGACAAATTCACGACTGTAAGATAATTCATCAAAACTTTCAAAACTACGAGTTTTGAATCTCGGAACAAATATGTATATATAAGAGTTAGAAGATCAGAATAAGTGTGCTGCTGAGAGTAGAGAGAGAGCGTATAGAGTAGAAGGAAGTACGTATATGTAGAGATGAATAATAGAACCTGAATTGTCAGGTATTCATCTGTAAGAGAGATAGTAAGAAAGAACTACTCAGAATAGGACAGTTTTCCATGGCTATGAGCAAAGTGAGGCCAAGCCATTCTGTACACATCTTGTCTAATAGAAAACACATGTTTATGTGGAAAGATTGAGCACATTCTTCTGTGTGAAGAAATCTAAGTGATTTCATGTTATTGTGAAAGTTAGTTAACAGTTACAGTTTTCTCAGTGCACATTTTATGGTATTTCTACAAGTTAGATCTCATCGTATAATGTAAATTTTTTCATGAGAGATAGCTCATTTTGAAGCTACCAGTCTCATTTATAAAATGATCAAAAGATTTTTGTGAAACGGGACAGGTACACATAGTACTAAGTCTGACAATAAAGGCATCCAAAACTGATGAAGTTTTTCTTAAACTTCAGATAGAGTTCGTTCACTAAAAGAAGCTCAAGTATTGCTTCCTTACTTCATTTACACATATTTGAAGTAACTACAAACAGAATTGTAGTTGTTTCGGTAACATTCCGGTAACATTACGGTGAATGTCCGGTAACAATTCGATGAATTTCCGGTGGTGTTTTGGTGAGTTAAAATCACAGTTTCGACATAGTTAAGTGACTGAAAGATTATCTAACAGTTCAAAATTGAAGCTTGAAGAAAAGGCAAGGTTTTTGTAAAGTGAATTTTTCAGATTTCACTAAATACAGTTATAAGTTTTCAGTTTCAGAAAGGTTGCTAAGTTACTGATGATTATAGAGGTGTTCTAGTATCACTCTAGCTTAGTTCTTGTGGTGTGGCAAATTCTGCAGCTAAGTTCAGCTTTCATCTCAGCACCAACAAATCATGCAATATTTTAACTTTTAATGCAGATTCAGCAGATATGCATAGTTGATTGTTACAATACAATGTTCCATTCTACACATGAAATTTTTCCTCATGTATTGATCCCATGTTCGCATTCAAAGAATTCGAAATAGGTGCATGAAAATGATCCTGTTTTATCTCTTCTTGAATTTGATTGAGAAAATCAGAATTTATTACAGAAACAAGATTACACAAAGGTCTATGCATCAGCAACCTTATTTTCCTTACCAGCCAGATACTTAATGTCAAAATCATACTCACTTAATAACTCAATCCAACACTTTTGCCTGTTATTAAGCAATGGTTGTGTGAAGATGTATTTTAGACTCTGACGATCTGTTTTCAATTCAAACTTAACCCCTAACAATAGATGTCTCTAATGCTTAAGTGCATGCACAACAACAAGCATTTCTAAATCATGTGTAGGATAGTTAAGTTCATGTTTTCTTAGTTTTCTGGTCTCATTGATGTTAAATCTATAGGGTGCTCTAGAATATGGTTCACTCTCTGGATATAGGTCAATGGCATGGTCAATCTGCCTAGGTGGAGGTATACAAGGCAACTCTTCTGGAAATACATCTGTAAATTCTTTCAAAAGATTTTCTATATAATTTGGAACACTTTCCTCATTATCTTCTTCATGCACGTTGTTTACGTACACTATAAATGTTCTACAACCATCATGTATACCTTTAATTATCTACATAGCAGAAATAAGGATAGGTTCAGGATTATAGGCATCACTTAGAATATGAATAGATTCATCATCTAGCTTTAAAGTGACCGTTCTTTGTTCACAATTAATCATCGCAGAATTTTTAACTAATCAATCCATGCCTATGATTGCATCACTCTGTTTCATCTCAATTACATGGAAACTTCCAAAAAAGCACCTATCAGAAAGAGTAAATTCAAGGTTTTCAATATATCCTTTCGTGTAGTGCAATCGTCCATTGGCCATCTCTACAGGATTGGTTATCTGCATATTTAGGGCTATCCCTAGATTTTATACCAATTTGAAAGATAGAAAACAATGGTACTACCTAAATCCATCAAAAATATAATTTTATGTGGAGAAATCATACCCAAAATCGTGATTACAAAAGCCTTTGGCAAAGAACTAACCACCATGCAATGTAAAGTAGACTCAGGGCACTTACCTCCATCATCTCCTTCCTCAATAATTGTACCCTCCTCGATGATGTTTATCGGTTTTGATTGTGTGGGTCAACAGATTGCCTTCTCTTTGAACTCATCAACAGATAAGCTATGCTTATCACTTTCGTGTTGTCGGAAACTATAAAACTCCATCTTCTTCTTCATATGGTAGTGTGGTGAACAATAGCATTTTTCAGCTTGTTCTCTAAATTCCTTCCATAGAACTGGACCAGAACGCGTTTGAGTCTGCATCTACGACTTCCATCATAGCTTTGTGATGCCACGTAGGTGTAGGATCCCAACTTTTGCCTTTGACTCTTCACTAAATTGTCAAAGATCAAAGAAATCCTCTAGTTCTTCAATCCATGCCTCAAGATCTTTGGCATTCTTCTTCTGACCATCAAAATCATTAAACTTTTCTTTCTTGAAGACTTGGTTAAGGGCAAAGTCACCTAGTTCCATATCTTCATAATTGCATTTTTGTTTTCCGCGAGGTACACTAGATGTTCCCGCACCTTCATCTACTTCATCGTTTAGCTCCACAAAAAAATTTGTTGCTCCTTCTGGTTGCTTTCCGCCTCGTTCATTGTGCGATTCTCCAAGAAGCTTCTGAATAAGCTCCTCTTGTTCACGAATCTTTTGTATTAGACCTTCCATCGTTCTCGAGAATTGATTCTGCTTTGATACCACTTGTAGCGTTTCCTCAATCAAAATCTATCCCGAATCACAATCTTTCGATCACTCAAAATAACAGAGGAAAGAAGAACGTAGAGATTGCAGAAGATAAGAGAAATCTGATGCGGAAGAGTAGAAACAAATATGATGCAGAGAAGGAAGAATTATGATATTATAGATGTGAATGAATGGTTACAATGGCTTTGGAAAATAGCTTCTTGACGATTGCCCTAATGGGCTACTTATCTTTGTACATTCTCTAGTAAAACATTCAGTATTATGTGTTGTGCTCCAAGCTTCTTCTTCTTCCTTGTGTTGTTCGCGTGCTTCCGCAGACATCTAACTCCAACAATTGGTATCAGAGCAGGTCGTTGCTTCATCTAGGGCGCCATTGACACTCCTCCATTTGCAGTCTCCAATTTGCACAAAATTTGGTGAGCATACTCAGGGTATTTCAGAGATCAAAACGGCTTTGCTTTGTGGTGTCGAAATCGCAATCTGAGCTGGTTTCGGCCTCCGAACGCACTATCATAGTGCTTGTGCAGGCTGTTTCGTCTTTTTGTGCCAAAGGTATATACTAGTTTTTGTTCACCAGTATAAGCGTCTTAAAGTTTGCTACAGGTTTAGCAGAATTTGTCTAGGTAGTTCTGTTCAACTTTTTGAGATACAGTCAATTTTCTGCATCAAGGTATTTTTGTCACCGGCCATGGCTAAAAGCAGTGATGTATTCCGTATGTTGGCTGTTGAGGATAAGTTGGATGGTACCAACTACCCGTTATGGCCTTATATGATGCGACATGTGTTGGTTTCAAAAGGATTGTGGAACATTGTGTAGGGTGTCGAAAAACGTCCTATCACACTTGCAACTGTTACACCTGCAGGTACTCAAGCTTATGTAGAAGGTGTCGAAGATGATGGTATTCTGCATATTCCTGTTCGTGCTATAGTTTGTGTTGTACCTACTACAGAGCAGATTCGTTGGGATGGCAGAGATGCCCAGGCACATGCATTGATAGCTTTGTCTGTCAAACGTGCCATTATTCCTCATATTCGCTCTTGCAGAGCAGTTAAGTATGCTTGGGATGCACTTACCACATTGTACCAAGCTAGGAATGAGGCTCGTGTTTCTTACCTCCGAAAACAGTTGGAGACTGAGCACATGAATGAAGGTGATTCTATGGACAGTTTCCTAACAAACATCAAAGACTTGAAGGAACAATTGATTTCTGCTGATGAGGTTATACCAGATAGCTCACTTGTGCAGACCGTTCTGAATGGTCTTCCTGATTCATATCAGAGTTTTGCTTCTACTCTTCGGTTGATGATGAAAGGCAATCCAAACGCCTTTTCATTTGAGGAGTTAGTCTCTATTCTGTTGCAGGAAGATCAGTCTAGGCAGAACAGGTCCATTATGCGTGTTGCAGATCAAGCTTTCCTGGCTAGTCAGAAGGGCAAAGGAAAATGGAGCTCTTCTACTAGTAAGCAAAAATCTGCAAATGCTGCGCATTCGAAGAACCAAGACAAAGATGAGAAAAAATCAGAAAACCAAAAATTGTTTTGTAAGTACTGTAAAGGGAATGATCATATCATAATGAACTCTCCAAAAATGGCTGCAAAAGAGGCAAAGAAGAAAGAGGTTGGAATGTTTGTTGCAAAAGTCTCTACACCAAAAACGGAGTCTGCTAATCTTGTGCAGGAAGAAGAATGAGCGTGCAGTTTTGACCCATCTTCTCATGAGCAGTGCATGTCTGCAGTAGACTCAGATGTTTGATACTTTGATAGTGGGGCGACCAAACATATTACCTTGTAGCGCTGTTTCTTCTCTTCACTCGAGCCTACCCCTACAGGGAATACTATTACATGGGCCAACAACTCCTCTTATCCTATTATGGGAGTTGGTAAGACCATTTTGACTACTATTGATGGTAGTTCTTTCACTTTGTCAGATGTTGTATTTGTGCCAGGGATCAAGAAGAAGCTATTATCAGTTTCTGCATTAGCCAAGATTGGCTTGGTTGTGAAATTTGTTGATGACAGGTGTACAGTTCATGATCTGTTAAATGGCGATGTGATTATTGCTTCTCGCATTTTATGTCGTGGGCTATATAAGCTCATAGACTATGAAAGATCTGTAAATGATTTGGCATGTGCATTAAATGATTCTCAGGCTATGTTAGAAGCAAAGCTTTGGCATGCACGCTTTGGTCATCTGAATTTTGCTAGTTTGCTACGCCTGTAGAAATCTGAAATGGTGTCCTCTTTGCCCAAACTTGAGGCACCTGGAAAACATGTTTGTAAAGGCTGTATTTTGGGAAAAATGCATCGTTTTTCCTTTCCAAAAGATGGTTCAGTTCGGGCTACTCAGAAACTGCAGCTTGTACATAGTGATGTCTGTGGTCCTATGCAAACACCTTCTTTTGGGAATTATCTTTACTTCATGACTTTCATCGATGATTTTTCCAGACATGCATGGGTATATCCATTGAAGGCAAAGTCCGAAGTGTTCATGTGCTTCAAACAGTTTTTGGTTTTGGCTGAAAATCTGTCAGCATGTAAAATGGGCACCCTCCGTTCAGATCGAGGGGGGGAATATATGTCTTCTGATTTTGATGTATTTCTGGATGAATGTGGGATAAAACACAAGTGTACAGTGTTGTATACACCTCAACAGAATGGAGTTGCTGAATGAAAGAATAGGTCACTCATGGAGATGGCGAGGTGTATGGTCAAGACTCGGGCTTTACCACATAGTTTGTGGCTTGAGGCTGTCATGTGTGCAGCATATGTACTGAATAGGTGTCCCACTTAAGCGCTGCAGTCTATCACTCCATATGAGGCTTGGCATGAACGCAAGCCATCTGTTGCTCATCTGCGTGTTTTTGGTTGTTTGGCATATGCATTAGTGCCTGAACAACATCACAAAAAATTGGATGATAAAGTAGTAAAATGTATTTTTGTTAGGTATAGTTCTGAAAGTAAAGGCTATCGTCTGTATCATCCACATACTAAATGCATTCTGGTTAGCCGTGATGTTGTTTTTGTGGAAGATGCTATTCAGCCATTGCTTTCATGTACTAAGGAGACATCTGTTAGCTCGAAAGACATGTATGATACTTTGTTGCCTCTTTTTACAGGTGGACAGCCAACTGCTGGTCCCAAAGAGGCAATTTCTCAGCCTTTGCAGGTTTCATGTGATGATGCAGATAATTCCATTTCTGATGCAGATGTACATGATGCACTTATTGATGAGAGAGCTGATATTGAGCAGGCAAGAACTATGCCAAAATGGCTGGTGCAAACCTTGCGTGATAGTAAATTAGATGCACCTCTATCATATCATATTCGATGAGGCTCTCATAGTGCCTCTTTTGCATCAGATTGCTATGCTATGGTTGCATCTAGTCTCTATGATGAGAATGAGCCTGTTTCGTTTTGATGAAGCACAAAATTCAGAAAATTGGAGGATTGCTATGCAATCTGAATATGATGCAATAATGAAGAATGGTACTCGACTAATTGGGTTGTTTTATCCCACGAGGGATCACTACCGCTAGATTTGCATGCTTTTTCTGACTCTGATTGGGCTGGTTACTATGAAACTTGTGTGTCCACTAGTGGCTTTTGCTTCATGCTTGGTAGCTCATGTATATCTTGGTTGAGCAAGAAGCAGCCTATTGTGGCCACTTCTAGTTGTGAGGCTGAGTATAGGGCAGCTTTCACAGCTACTATTGAGTGTGTGTGGCTCAGACGCCTTATGGCTGATTTGGGTGTTGGTCAGTCTTCTGCCACCAACATCTTCACTGATAGTCAGAGCGCAGTGGCAGTTGCAAGGAACCCTGTGTTCCATGCTCACACTAAGCACATTGAGGTGCATTATCATTATGTGAGGGAGAGGTTCTCTGTTGGGAGATCAGCTTGGCATATGTGCCCACGCAGGAGAACATTGCAGACCTTTTCACGAAGGCTCTGCCTAGGGAGAAGTTTGAAGCTTTCTGCAAAGCTTTGGGCGTACTTCCTTTTGTAGAGTGATTTCCACATAGCTTGGCACTTCCTTATACATGAGTGCCAGCTACTTGTTCAGCGCATCACTCCGAGGGGGGATTTGTTGATATATTTAGGTAGTGATGTGTGTGAACACTCTAGGACCGTCGGGGCACTTTTTTCCCTCTTTAGGAGGTTTTTTTCCCCCGACTTGTATATACGCCTATTTCTCGAATGGGCTACTTATCTTTGTACATTCTCTAGTAATACATTCAGTATTATGTGTTGTGCTCCAAGCTTCTTCTTCTTCCTTGTGCTGTTCGGGTGCTTCCGTAGACATCTAACTCCAACAACTCTCACTCTCAATCACAAGGTAATTCTCATATTTCTGTGTGTCCCCCGTTTTGATGCGTAGGTTTCCCTAAATCAGAGTTTGATCGATGCCCTCCCAAAGAAGTGTGTGATCCACCAAATTTAGAAAAACTCGAGTTTCTCCAAAACTTTCACAAAAAAGCATGCGATCGTAGTGTGCTTTCTTTCTTTAGTGTACTTGGCAAAAATAGGAGAAAAACACCAACAAGACATCCAAAATTATCTATAATTAGATATTGTGACACGTGAGCATCAGAATCACAGATTGGCATAAAATTAGATAAGCCCTTGTTTTTTTTGAAGTGTTGGAAAATGGCACTTTTCAAAGCCTTGTAACTAAAAAACGATGAGGAATTAGCTTAAGCTTGTGAGAGACACTTTTATTCAATTTTCCAATTTGCACAATAGTGTTAGAGACATCCGAGGTCCAAATCCATCTCCAAATGCCACTTTTGAGCCCTGCAAGTTTCAAAATCCTACAGAGAGTAAAATCAAGGCATTTTCTTACAATGAACTAAATGTAGGACCCTGAACGAGGTACTTAAAACATGATTCACAAAAACTTCCCACAGGCACTTTTATTCTCTTATACTTTCTCTACCTTTCTCTCATACAGAATTTTCCTTAATTCTTTCATCTTCACCTTCAAAATTCCACTAGAAAACATGATGCGAATAAGGTCTAGAGAGAGAATATGAAACTTGTCAACCCAAAATTTTTCCTACATGCATAAAAGGATCTCATTATTCATTCTAAGCATTTAAAATGAAATTCAGAAAGTTCAAAATGAATTATTTCACTAGAAAAGAGGCCTATTACAATTCTTCCCCTGTTTACGAACTCTATCATGAGAGTTGGAAAGAAGGATAATGTTTTAGAAAATCGTCTAAGTTCACCCAACTCGAATCTTTTATTGGGTATGAGTCCCATTTCACTAAAATTTCTACTATAGATCTATTTCTAAGAAATCTTTCCTTTCTGTCTAATATTATTTCAGGTTGAAGCTCAAAAGAGCCATCATCTTTCAGCTTATAATTGTCATGCAAAACATGGGCAACATTAGGACCTGCATATCTAGGAGAAAGTCTATGATCCTTCCCTAGCAACAAGTTAGATCGGTGAGGATTAACTTTAAGAAATACCATATCATCAACTTGAAATTCAAGTGGTCTTCTCTTTAAATCATATAATTTCTTTTGTCTTTTCTGAGCTTCTTTTATGTGTTTCTTAATTTTCCCAAGTTCTTCATCCATTTTATCAAGCATTTCTTTGGACACTTCTACTTTATTTGGAAAACTCAAAAAGGAAGGTGGAGTAAAACAATTATAACTGTACATAGCTTGAAACACAGTCATTTTTATAGATGCATGCCATGCACTATTGTATGCAAACTCAACCAAGGGTAAATATTCACTCCAATTATCCTACTTTTCATTCACATACATATGCAACATATCTTCAAGTACCCTATTAACCTTCTCGTTTTCCCCATCAGTTTGTGGATGGAAAGCTGTACTCATACGAAGTTGAGTTCCAATCAATTCAAATGTTGCTCTCCAAAAGTTTGACGTAAATCTAGAATCTCTATCAAAAAATTTTGCTTTTAGGCGTTCCATACAAAAAAAAAGAAATTCTTTTACAAAGATTCTTGCAACATTCAATGCAGTATGAGTCTTTTTCATAGGAAAGAAATGTGCCATCTTGGTAAGCCGATCGACTACAACAAATATGGTATCATGCTTACTTCTAGTCATAGGTAGCTTAGTGAGGTAATGGTGTATTATGTGCACTTGGACAAGAAGGAATAGGAGGTGAATTGAGAGGTGGGAGGAGCCATATAGGCATTGTAAATAAAGTAGAATGTTTCTCAAAGAAGAGTCAACATTCTTTAGATGAACCTCATCGAAGTGTGTGTTATCAAGATGATCAGGTTGAGTAGGAATAGGCACATTATCAATGGTAGCAAGAGATAGAGGAGGACAATCGAGCACAGAGACTTTGTCGAACATGACAATATGAGAGAAAAAAAATCATTTAGACATGTAATCATAAAGACAATATGCTTTAACTTTGAAGGAATCACCATATCCAATAGAAATAGCACGTATACAACCATTTGTGAGTTTGTCATGTTGAGGATAGGGCACAGAACCATATGCATGGAAGCCAAAGATACACATGAGCTTCTAGTGAGGTGGTCAACTAGTCTAGCAAGAAATTGAATAAGCAATTCCAATAATTGACCTATTCTAGGTACGATTAATGAGATAACAGGTTGTACAAACATCTTCCTCCCAAAAATAATCAGGTAAATGGCCATTTTAAGCACTGAATGACTCTAGTAGGTTGTTGTTGGTTCGACACCCAAATTCTTTTAGAAGTGGGGTGGGACTCAATAACAATAAATCACATCCAAATTCTTTTGTAAGTGGGGTGGGCCTCAATAACAATAAATCATATGTTTACATGATCTTCCAATACATGAACCTTAGCATACACACCTTAATACTAAAAATATGATGAGTGAGAGATAGAAAGAGAATAAACAAGATCTTTCCAAGTGTTGAGTAAGCTATAGTACTCACCTACACTATCTTATATTCCAATGTCAAATCACAATGTGTGAATTTGATACAAACTAACAATATCTTAATCTAGGCAGAAATAGGAACTAGATACAAGAGATTGTGTGCCTAAGAGGTATGAAGAGTGTGTGCGTGAGAATATGGAGAATATGAACAACTTATAATTGTTTTATAGAAAACCCAAATTTTGATTAACGTAAATAAAAAACTAATGAATGAATAAGTGAGAACAAAAAAAGAGTTGTTAATCATAGTAACTCACCAAGTGATGGTGATGGTGATGGTTTGCTCACATGAACTCCTCCAAGTAACTCCTGATGTACAGTACACCTCCTCCAAGAGTGTAAGAACACTTCCTCTAAGTAGAGGACCTCCTCCCTGATCACCAATGCTAGAGATTGTACTGCTAAAATGATTGAGTGATACTCAATTAGTGAGCAAATCTTCTCTCATGTAGCTTTGGTACCTCATGCCATCCAACTCCATGTGAATATTTTTGGCTATCTACTACAGCTATGCCTAATGGGTTTCAAACTTGGTTGGCTTGAATAGAAGGCATCAATTCATCCATTGCACTCGGTGCCTTCTTCTAAAAGGGTTGTACAAAGAATATACAATATGCTACAACAATGGACATTGTTTCCAACATTACCCCCTTCAATGTCATAATGGTACAAGGTTCAATAACCTGCAAAACTTGTGATATCTCTAAAAATATATCTCGTCAATGATTGCCACTAAATCTTAAGATGACTCTAGATAAACCTTGATACTTGAGAAACTACAAACTGAATGTCTGGATGTGTATTACATATATATTGTCATGGACAAAGGAAACCATCCTGAACCTTAGATTCCATGTGAACCCTATATCTCATGATTGGTTCAGAATTAGGAGAAACCAATGCTTCCATTGCGTTCGGAACGTGTCAAAACCCTAAGATCGACTTTCTACTTGCCTGATTCGGATATCTAGAGCTCATGTTTCGAATTCATGACATCATCAATGACATCATTAATTCGTAACCGCCTTTCATGAACCGCCCTTGAAAACCTATATAATGAGGGGTTGGCCACATTCATAATCAGTCTTGCGAATACCAGTCTTGGGAGAACAAGGGGTCGTGACCACCAAGTAAGTACTCTCCAGGTTCCGGTTCCTGTTCTTGTCTTGTTCCTTGTTCCAGTCTTGTCTAGTCTTGTATCCTGGACATCTAGTCTTGTCCTCTTGTAATCTCGTAGTGCGAGATCTTGTCGAGTTCTTTCTTGTAACTAGTCCATCTCCTAGAGGGGAGTTCTTGTAATCCAGATATCTTGCCTCATACTGACGATCCCGGGTTCCGAGATCTCCTGTATCATCTCTAGTCCAGTTTTCCATACCTATTGGTCCCGGGTTGTGGGACGTCTTGTATCGGCTACATCTTCTTGTATTATTTTCCCTATGTGGGTGTTCTTGTAATCATAAGTGTATTTTGGGAATCTTGTCTACTGTAGTCAGAGAGCACAATCTAGTGCTCCCCTGACATTTTGGCAAGACCAGCTTCCATCCAAGACTAGTCATCATGGAGAATGCTTATGAACAGACTGTAGCATCACTTCAGAGTCTCCAACAACAAGTCGAAGGCCTAACTCATCGACAGACACAAATCGAGATGGGACATCCAGGACATGTAGGTGCACTCCTCCAAGAATTACAAGAATGAATCGGAAGTCTTCAGACAAATCAAGGGAGTATGCAAGTAAATCAACGACCTAGTACATCCTTCATGAGGGAACCTAAGATCTGCATGCCAGAAAAGTTCGATGGTGATCGCACAAAGTTCCGAGGATTCTTGCAACAAGTCGAATTGTACATCCGTATGCAGCCTGATAGATACCCTGATGATGCATCCAAGGTCGGTTTTATTGGAACCTTGCTCTACGGTCAAGCATTATCATGGTTTGCCCCAATCTTGGAGAAGGATATGGCTGTACTTCATGACTATGAGGGGTTTCTTGGAGAGCTCATCGCCACATTTGGAGATGCAGACATGAGTCGAGTGGCAGAAACAAAACTTCGGAAGCTACGTCAAGGTAATCGCCCTGCCTCTACCTACGCATCGGAATTTAGGCAGTTGATATGTGACCTCACTTGGCATGAAGATTATTTCATAAGCCAATTTAGATGGGGCTTAAGGGATGATGTGAAGGACCTTCTACTCACGATGCTAGAGGTGAGGACATTGAATGAATACATCAACCAAGCCATTCAATCTGATAACTTCCTTTTTGAAAGGAAACAAGAAAAACAAGTAGAAAAAATACTTCACTAATGGAAACCTTTCCAGCCTACTCCTAGAGATGAGTCTATGCCCAAACCTATGCAGATAGATGTAACTAGGTTCTAGCCTCTAACACCACAAGAGAAACAAAGAAGGAGGGATAACAAATTATGTCTATATTGTGGAAACCCTAGCCACATTGCAGTTAATTGTCCCAACAAGAGAACGAACTCCAAAGTCGCAGCCACCCTTGTAGAGCAAGGAAACGACGAAGTCTAGTTGTAAAAGAGACCATATAGCTGGACCATGATATAAGAAAGGGTCTCATAATTCCATCCACACCCGTAGAAACATGTCTTGCCCCTGCCAAGTTAATCATGTCTAAGAAGACCCTTTCCCTTATAGCTCTAGTAGATTCAAGAGCATCCTCATGTTTCATTGATGAAGGACTCGTTAAGAAACATGGAATTCTAGTACTTCGGAAGAACAGACCAGTAGTAGTTGAAGTAGTAGATGGACGGCCTCTAGCATCGGGGAATATAGCCATGGAAACCATACCACTAAGAGTACACCTTGGTGACCATGATTCACACATATGTTTTCAATGTAATATCGAGTCCAGTAAATATGGTTATCATCGGAATGCCATGGTTAAAGAAACATAATCTAGAAATTAATTGGGAGAATAATAAAATCACCCCTCGAAATATCCAGAAGAACCCAACATATGTTGGATCCAAAGCCTTCATACATGCAGTAAGGAAGGAACCGACATATATGATCTATGCCATACCAACTCAAGAATCCAAGAAAGATGATCCAATGCAGCTACCCAATCAGTACAAAGGCTTTGAAGAGGTTTTTGAAAAGAAGAATGCAGACATCCTTCCAGAGCATAGACCCTATGATTGTGCCATAGAACTTCAAGAGGGAGCACAACCGCCCTTTGGACCAATCTACAGACTATCCTTAGAGGAACTTACAGAACTACGCAAGAACATTGATTAGAATCTAGCGAAGGGATTTATCAAACACTCAAAGTCTCCAGCAGGAGCTCCTATTTTATTTGTAAAGAAGAAGGATGGGACTCTCCGGATGTGTGTAGACTATCGTGGATTGAATAAAGTCACTATAAAGAACAGATACCCTCTACCACTCATATCCGAGCTCTTGGAATGCCTTGGAAAAGCAAAATTCTTCACAAAGATTGACCTTCGCGGAGCTTACAACCTTGTCAGGATCAGAGAAGGAGACGAATGGAAGACAGCATTTCGGACAAGGTATGGCCATTTTGAATATGTAGGTATGCCATTTGGTCTCACAAATGCTCTAGCTGTCTTCCAACATATGATGAATGATATCTTTGGAGAATATTTAGATGATGTTGTTGTAATATACCTTGATGATATCTTGATATTTTTTAAAAATCTAGAGGATCATGAATGTCATGTGAAGATAGTCCTAGAGAAACTAAGAGAAAAAGGATTATATGCGAAATTGGAGAAGTGCTCTTTCCATAAGACAGAAGTGGAATTTTTAGGGTACATTGTATCAGATAAAGGAATTTTTATGGATCCTAAGAAGATTGAGACAATCCTTGATTGGCAACCACCTTCATGTGTTCGAGATGTACAATGTTTTTTGGTGTTTGCCAATTTCTACAATATATCATCAGAGATTACTCCAAGATAGTGACACCTCTTACCAAGCTTACAGGGAACTCCAAATTCTCATGGACCGAAGAAGCAAAAAAGGCCTTTCAGACCTTGAAATCAGCATTTACTACCGCTCCAATTCTAGTTCATCCTGATTCTAGTAAGCCCTTCTTCCTTGAGACAAATGCATCAGACTTTGCTCTAGGGGCCATTCTTTCCCAATATGGAGATGATGGACATCTACATCCAGTTGCATATCATTCAAGGAAGTTTTCCCCTCCAGAAATTAATTATGAAATTCATGATAAAGAACTTCTTGCCATAGTAGATGCATTTGATACATGGCGTCACCATCTAGAAGGAGGAGCTCATAAAGTCACTGTGTATTCAAATCACAAGAACCTAGAGTATTTCATGACCACCCGGATTGTCAATAGAAGGCAATCTAGATGGAGTAACATTTTATCCAGATTTGAATTTGTCATCACATACTGTCCAGGACGTCAACAATGTCAGTCAGATGCCCTATCCAGAAGATCTTACCTTGCACCAAAGAAGGGTAAAGAGGCCTTTGATCAATAAGAGAGTGTATTACTCAAGCCTGAGCATCTCTAGTTAGCAGCTATCTCTTCAAGCCATTATGAAGATTCAGCCTTGAATCAATTGATCCGTGAGAATCTACCACATGATGAATTGTTTTGTAACATTAAGCAGAAAGCTCAAGAAGGAAAATTCCAAGAAGTAAAGGAATTTCAAGAAAAGGAGGGGTTACTACTCTATAACAACCTATTGTATGTCCCTCCAGGAAAGCCCAGGATCCAAGTACTTCAACAATGCCATGACAACCTTGCAGTAGGAAATTTTGGAGTGAATAAAACAATAGAACTCATATCTAGGGACTTTTGGTGGCCTCAGATGTGGAAGGAAGTCAAAGAATACATTCGAACCTGTGATACTTGCAATAGATCTAAGGTACCCCGACATAAATCTCATGGCCTCTTGCAACCTCTACCTATTCCAGAAAGGCCATGGGCTTCATTGTCTATGGATTTCATTACAGATCTACCAAAGTCAGATAAGTATGATGCCATTCTTGTTATTGTGGATTGATTTACAAAGATGGCATACTTCATTCCAACTACCAAGGCAATCAGAGGTGTAGCCACTCCTAGACTTTTTCTCAGGTATATATTTAGGCTTCATGGATTTCCTGATGACATTGTCAGTGATCGAGGTCCACAGTTCATATCCAGCTTTTGGAACAGTCTTTGCAAGCTCCTTGGTGTTCAAGTTAAACTATCTACAGCAAATCATCCACAGACTGATGGACAAACAGAACGGGTGAATCAAGTCCTGGAGCAATATCTCCGTTGCACTAGCAACTATCATCAAAATGATTGGTTTGAGCTTTTACCCTTTGCAGAGTTTGCTTATAACAATAGTGTTCATGCATCTACCAAGCAGACTCCCATCTTTGCAAATTATGGACAACATCCAAGGATGGATATACAACTCTCAAATCATGTCAAGAACCTAGCTGCTAGAGACAAGGCCCAGTACCTGATGGACATTCATAAAGAACTCAAGGAAGAGATCCATAAAGCTCAAGAACAATATAAGTACTATGCAGATCAACATCGTGTCCAGAATCCATCGTATCAAATTGGGGATAAAGTATGGTTACTTAGAAACAATTTGCAAACCTCAAGACCTTGTGCAAAGTTAGATCATCAAAGATTTGGTCCATTTACCATCTTGGCCAAGATTAATCCAGTCACCTTCAAGCTCCAGCTACCAAGTACTATGAGAATACATCCAATTTTCCATGTATCCATGTTGGAACCATATCAGATTTCACCATTGAGGGGGGAGAGACCTAGTCCTTCATCACCTATCGAGATTGATGATCATGAAGAATTTGAAGTCGAGTAGATTGGAATGCCTTATTCATTGGAAAGGGTATGACATCAATGGTCGTACTTGGGAACCTGTAGAAAACCTTCAGAGAGCACCAATCAAGGTTCAAGAATTCCATAAGAGAAATCCAACGAAGCAGAGACTAGATAACATGACCGCTCCTCATGGAACTCGTTGCTTGAGGGGGAGGTGATATCATGGACAAAGGAAACCATCCTAAACCTTAGATTCCATGTGAACCCTGTATCTCATTATTGGTTCAGAATTAGGAGAAACCAATGCTTCCATTGTGTTCAGAACGTGTCAAAACCCTAAGATTGAATGTCTAGTTGCCTGATTCGGATATCCAGAGCTCATGTTTTCATCATCGATGACATCATCAATTCGTAACCGCCTTTCATGAACCGCCCTTGAAAACCTATATAAGGAGGGGTTGGCCACATTTATAATCAGCCTTGCCAATACCAGTCTTGGGAGCTCAAGGGGTCGTGACCACCAAGTAAGTACTCTCCAAGTTCCAGTTCCTGTTCTTGTCTTGTTCCTTGTTCCAATCCTGTCTAGTCTTGTATCCTGGACATCTAGTCTTGTCCTCTTGTAATCTCATAGTGCGAGATCTTGTTGAGTTCTTTCTTGTATCTCTCCATCTCGTAGAGGGGAGTTCTTGTAATCCAGATATCTTGTCTCATACTTACGATCCGGGTTTTGGGATCTCCTGTATCATCTCTAGTCCAATTTTCCATACCTATTGGTCCCGGGTTGTGGGACGTCTTGTATCGGCTACATCTTCTTGTATTATTTTCCCTACGTGGGTGTTCTTGTAATCATAAGTGTATTTCGGAAATCTGGTCTACTGTAGTCAGAGAGCACAATGTAGTGCTCCCATGAAATATATATCAAGCAACCAATCGCTTTCTCAATGTGTTTTTGGTGTGTTATGTAGATACACTCATCTGTGTACAGAAATTCAATCCCAAGATAATACTCCAAAATACCTAAGCCATTCACATTCTATGTATGCTTAAGCTATTCTTAAAATGATTGAAGGTCTAAGTCCTTGGAACTTGTCATAATAATCAAAACACCTTTCTTAGCTTTAACATAAAGAGTGGGAGCTGCATATGAGTTTTCAAAACCAAAAGATAGAAGATAGACATGTATCTTCTCATACCAAAGTCTTGGTGCTTGCTTTAGTCCATATAAAGCTTTGATAAGCTTGCATACTAAGTGCAATTTTGATATCTAACTCGTATACTTGGTAACCAAAGAATGCAGCTAAAGAAAGTATTTTCCTCACTACTGTCATTCTAGATGTAGGTGCAAAATTTTCATCATAGTCAATACCATCTTCTTTTCTTTGAAGATCCACTTAACACCACTAGCTTTCTTAGCTTTTAGTAACTCACAAAGCTTCCATGTTTGATTCTTATGAATAGAATCAATCTCTTCTTGCATAGATTTCTTCCATACAAGACTCTGAAATGCAGCTTGAACACTAGTTGGTTCATTCTTCAACTGAACTAAGAGTGAAATATTATGAATCTCAAAATGGTTTGCATAATTTACCTGGTATATTTGTTATCTCCTTGTTTGAATTCTGATTCTTCAACTACATTCCTTTATACCACTATCCTTCCAAGTTTCATATAACCACTTTGGTGTATCCTTGGAAAGTGATGGAATCCTTTCTAGTTCTTCAATCTCTATTTCTTATGGAGCTCTAGAACCTCCTCCAACTTCATAAGTCAAAAATTCAAGAGGTACAAATGATGGACTAGTTATTGATGTAGGTAATGAAGTTCTCGCTACACCTTTATCAATTGCATCTTTTATGGTTTGAGAAAGTTCATCACCTCCTTGTATGGCTGAATATAAGAATCCGATTTCCTTATGAAAAATGCATAGTCATCTGCTTTTATGAATTCTGAAATATCTTTCTTCTTATTATAAATCTGACCTTTTGCTATATATGAATTGTGTGAGAGTAGGATATCACCTATGTTTGGAACATAGAATCTATACCCTTTGCTTTCAATTGCATTACCAATAAAGAGGACTTTAATGGATTTTACATCAAGCTTACCAGGATCCTTCTTCTCAATGTGAACATAAGCTCGAGAACCAAAAACTTTGAAATAACTCACATTGGGTTTCTTCCTATAATAAGCTTCATAAAGTGTTATAACTTTGAAAGATTTTGTGGAAGACCTATTCAAAGTGTGATTAGCTATATGTAGTGCATCAAACCAACACTTGGGATAAAGCTTTTTGGATGACATCATACTACCCATCATCTCAACAAATATTATATTCTTTCTTTCTGCAATGCCACTCTATTCTGGAGTATAAGCAATATTGAGGTGATGAGAGATAACTTTGTCTTCAAGAAAAAACTTAAAGTCTTTAAACATGTATTGTCCTCCTCTATCACTTCTCAAAATCTAGATTTTCAACCATAGCTAAGAACTTCTTTAAAGTAAGAAAAACCTCTAAATTCACTTTAAGGTCATAAATCCACAAATATGTTGAGAAATCATCAATGAAAGTAACAAAGTACTTGAAACCTTAAATAGAATCTATTCTTATCAGACTATTCACATATGGATGTATGTTCTAGAACTTCCTTGTGGTTGTGATATATCCATGCTTCTTGAAAGGTAGTTTGTAAAGCTGTCCTTTAAGAAATCCTTCACATGACTCTACATCACCTCATAAAGCAAAAATAGGCAACTCTCCATCATACCTTGATCTTTGATATGAGTTGGAGCTCTGTAACGGATATGGCTAAATCTAACATGCCATAACTTCATTTTTCCTTAGGTATAATAGAGCTAGCAACACTAGCATGACCTATTTTGGACAAAAGAAACATGCAACTTCTATTCTCACCTTGAAATAGATAATGCTCCTCATCAAGTGAGAGGATCTGATATGAATCTTTCTTAAAAATAACTTTATAACCATCTAAAAAGAAAGGAGATGTAGAGAGAAAATTCTTCTTCATCTCTCAAACATCAAGAACATTAGAAATTGTGAGATTTCCACCTTCTCTTGACTTTAGGTTCACTTCTCCAACACCAAGGACATCTAAATCATGACTATGTCCAATGGTTACTCTTCTACTTGAAGAGCTAGAAAGGGAAGAAAATAGCTTTTTGCAACCTGTCAGATGCGTAGTACCACCAAAAAAGAAAATTGAAGGATTATCGAAGATTGCATTTAATGTTCCCTTATCAAAAGCTGCCTCTTTAGTACTAACACATACATATGAATGTACCTTTGAAGACTAAGGTTTAGGATCATCTCAACACTATTAGATGATGTTTTCTTCTTTTCACTGAAAGTACCTCTTCTGCATTCTGCCATGAAATGACCTAGTTTCTTACAGTAATGGCATACTCGTTTCTTTGAATCAGATGTAGTCAAAGAATTTTCTTTGGGTGTAGATGAAGCATTAGGGGAAGGATTGGAAGACTAAGGATAGCTTGTGATTGAGGAGGTGCTACAAAGTATATGTGTGTGTATGCATATGTGCATGTATGTGTCTTTGTGGGTATGCATGTGTGTATGTATATATGCATATGCATGTGTATATGTATATATGCATATGCATGTGTATATGTATATATGCATATGCATGTGTATGCATATGTGCATATATGCATGTGTGTATGTATGCATGTGAGTGTAAGTGTGTGTGTGTGTCTATGTGTTTGCGTATGTCTATGTGTGTGTATGTATATGTGTATGTATATGTTTGTGTGTATGTATATGTATGTATGTTTGTATGTGTGTATGTGTGTGTATGTATATGTGTGTGTATGTGTATGTGCACCTATGCATGTCTATATATATGTGTGTATGTGACTTTATGTGTGTGTGTATGTATGTATGTATGTATGTATGTATGTATGTATATGTGTGTCTTTGTGTATATGTGTGCATGTATGTACACATATACTTGTGTATGCATGTGTCTATATGTATGCATGTGATTGTATGTATATGTGTGTATATGTGTATGTTTGTTTGTCTATGTGTGTGTATGTACATGTGTGTGTATATGTCTATGTGTGTGTATATACATGTTTGTGTATGTTGTTGAGGATTCACTCACTAATTACACAATGGAGAGAATGACGACAATGAAAAGAAGAACAAGGAATTTAGACATTCAGAAACCCATGCCTATGTGAAGGCACAAATTCTAAATTGTAATATCATGTAAAATAGAGAATCAATTCTGTTAATAGAATCCCAGAGATTAAGGAGTTCTTCATTTTAAGAGCATACAGATCAGTTGTGTATATAAGTTCATTTGATGAAGCAGGTAGCTAGCAGGCTGGCACTGTACATAGAGATAGAGAGAGTGGAGAAGGTACTATAGACAAGAAGAAAGAGATATAGATTGTGCCCGAATATAGGCTTTAGGAGATACACTCGGAGTGTAAGTTTAGTAAAGAGTAGAGAACTCAATTTGTAAGTCCTAGATGTGTGAGAGGCAGTCGAGATAACTTTCTGAGAGAGATGGTGATGAAGAGTTACTCAAAGTAGGAGAACCTTCTATGGTTATGAGCTGAAGAAGGCCATACCATTCTGTACACATCTTCTGTAATAGAAAACACATATTTGTGGAATAGGATTGTTTCAATTCTCTCTATGTGAAGAAATCTAATGATTTCATAACCGTATGAATGTTAATTACAAGTACGAGTTTTCTGGAGCATTCTTTCTTAATCATGTTAAAGTAATTTCTTGATGTATAGTGTAAAGCTTTCACAAGTGATAACTCATTGTGAAACTATGATCTTCTAGTACATACGAATGCAAGATCTTTACGAATCGGAATGTGTACTCAAAAATTATGTTCAACTGTGAAGGTATGTCAAATTGACAAAGTTAAGTGTTCAAATTTTTTGTATAGTGAAGCTCACGTAGAAAACCAACAGAAAGACACCAGACTTTGTGATTTTTGAGATTTTTTGACACTAGAAGATCATCAAAAAGAAACTGAGAACCACAAAAAAAGAAATCATAAAGTCACCAAAAATGTATTGGAATGAAATCAGAATTAATTCAATTTTTCTCAAGGGTTGAGTTTTTGTATTGTCAAGCTATTGAGGATTAGAGAGGTGTTCTAATATCCCAATAGCTTGGTTCTTGTGGTGTCTTCACACAACACTAACAAGTGGTATCAGAGCAGGTTGATCTTAAGATGTAGTATTAGAGTTGGAAGAAGTCAACAAGTGATATCAGAACAGGAAGACCTTAAGAGGTGGTAACCAAGGAGAAAGATCGTTACGAGTTAAAGAAGTGTAGATACAAGAAGCCTGGAAGAATCTTCATTGAAAAGGTGAAAGTTGAAGCATGCAACAACAAAAGGGCATCAAGAATTACTCTGAGGCTATCTTCAATGATAAATATCTACAAAGGTAATGTTCTTTAAATTCAAACTCATAGGTTGCAGTGGAAGCAACAAAGCCATGGTGGATCATATCTCTATTGACAAATTGGATAGAGATAACTACCCTAATTGGGTGATGAGAATGGAAGCTTTACTTATGAGTAAGGATTTACTGACAGATTTGATAGGTGAAGAAGAAAAGCCTACATTTTAAGATGATAGTCGATCGAAGAAAGAAGAGTTAGAAGTTTTGAATCTATGGCAGAAGAAAGATGCAAGCGCAAGAGCTTACATAGACAATACTATCACATATCATTTGCTACCACACATTAGAGGTTTGGAAACAGCTAAAGATATATGGAATGCGCTAGAAGAACACTTTTAGTGAACTTTCATTAAATTATTTTGTACCAGATTTAAATCACTTGCTTGAATTGATGCCTTCATTTGAGCAAGATTTGAAGTCAGACGGAGATAAAGGACAAAGCTCAGCTATGTATGCAAAGAATAAAAGGAAAAATGATAAAGCCAACGCAAAAGATGAAGAAGAATGGACTTCTCAAGCAAATTATGCAAGAACAAGAGGTAATGAAAGTGGTAAAGTTAGACGAAATGGAAAAGGAAGAAGTAACCAGAATAACAACAAGAAGACATTCTGGATTTTTGGCTTGATTAATCATCTAGCCTATGATTGTTGGTATAAACAACAAGGTTCAAATCAGAATCAAATAAACAATGGTAGAGGCAGAAGTGGAAGATATCAAAGTCATTTTCAAAGAGGAAGACAAAATCAAAGAGGTGGCTATAGTAGAGGTGGAGGAAGAAATTGGGGACATAACCAATCCAATAACACGACCTAAGAGATCATGGTATATATACATCACAAGAAGGGTATCTTCTGAACCTGTTGAAGAAGTTTAACATGGAGAATGGCAGAGAAGCTTCAACTTCACTTGAAGTAAAACATAAACTTAGCAATTATGATTGTCCAAATTTTAAAGACATGAGGAAATATCAATCGTTAGTGGAAAGTCTAATTTATGCTATGCTAATAAGACCTAATATAAGTTATGCAGTGGGAGTTCTTTCACAATTCATGCATTGTCCGAAGGAACAACATTGGATTGCAGGTCAAAGAGTTCTCAGATATATAAAGGAAACTATAAAGGAAGGATTATATTATCCTTTTACTTTAGATATAAAGTTGAGAGCATAGAGTGACTCAGACTAGGCTAGAAGTCAAGATGATAAAAGATCAACGCATGGATACATAGTGTACGTAGGTGATACGCTTGTGAGCTCGTGTTCAAAGAAGCAACATACAGTGGCATTATCATCAATAGAAGCAAAGTACAAAGGAGTTGTGAAACAAGCGAAAGAATTAGTGTGAATGAAGACCTTGTTCAATAGCTTGGGTATTGATCAAGGTATACATATCATATTTGGAGATAATATGAGTTCATTGTATCTTGTAGCAAACCTAGTATTTCATCCAAGAACAAAGAACAAGGAGATTCAGTATCATTTCCTGAGAGAAAAGGTGATGGAGAAAGAAGATGAAGTGGTATATACTTCCACAAAAGATTAGATAGCAGATATTCTCACAAAAAGCTTAGATAGAGGGAAGATAAGGAAATTAAATGGAATGGCAAGAATAAAAGAGAAGAAGGTTCAAAAGATACTAATTAGTGATTGAGGCAGAGATATTGATGCTTCACTCACTAATTAGGCATCGCTTATGTGATGTATCCCCTTAAAAAAAAAAAAATTGAAAACAGCACCGTCGCTTATGCGATGCTAGCATCGCATAAGCGACGGTGCTCGTTTTTTTTTCAATTGGGGGGCGTCGCTACGCCCCCCTATTTCTTGTAGTGTATGTATATGTGTGTGTATGCATATATGTGTATATGTTTGTCTATGTGTGTCTATGTGTGTCTATGTGTGTGTATGTATATGTGTTTGTATGTGTATGTGTATGTGTATATGTGTGTATGTGTGTGTATGTATATGTGTTTGTACGTGTATATGTATGTATGCATTCCTATATATATGTGTCTATGTGACTTTATGTGTGTGTATATGTGTATGTGTGTGTATGTATATGTGTGTGTATGTGTATATGTGTGTATGCATGTGTTTATATATGTACACATATACTTGTATATGCATGTGTGTAAATGTTTGCATGTGACTCTATGTATGTGTGTATATGCATATGTGTTTGTGTCTATGTACATGTGTGTGTATTGTATGTGTGTGTGTCTATGTGTTTGTATGTACATGTGTATATGTATATATGTGTGTATGTGTATGTGTGTGTATGCATGTGTGTGTATGCATGTGTATGCATATGTATGCGATTGTATATGTGTGTGTGTGTATATGTGTATGTGTGTATGCATGTTTATATGTATAAATGCTTGTGTGTATGTATGTTTGCATATGCATGTGTATGTATGCTTCCTGTATGCATGTGAGTGTGTATGTGTGTCTATGTATGTATATATATGTGTGTGTATGTGTATGTGTGTATATGTATGTCTATGTGTGTGTATGTATATGTGTTGGTATGTTTATATGTGTATATGTGTGAATGTATATGTGTGTATATATGTATGTGTATGTGTGTCTATGCATGTACATTTATATGTGTGTATTTGAGTGTATGCATGTGAATATATGTATGTGTGTGTATGCATATGTGTGTTTATCTATATATGTGTGTATGCATGTGTGTATGTATGTATGCATATGCATGTGTGTATGAATGTATGCATATGCATGTATGCATGTGAGTGTATACACGTATGTGTTTGTTTCTATGTGTGTGTGTGTATGTATATATGTGTGTGTATGCATGTGTATGTATGTGTGTATGTGAGTGTATGTGTGTGTGTATATGTGTATGTCTGTGTATGCATGTTTGTGTATGTATGCATGTGAGTTTATGTGTGTGTATATATGTATGTATGTGTGTGTATGAATATGTGTGTGTTTGTGTATGTGTGTATGCATGTGTATGTGAGTGTATGTGTGTGTCTCATATGTGTGTGTATCTATGCATGTGATTGTATGTGTGTGCATATGTGTATGTTTGTGTGTCTATCTGTATGTATATATGTGTGTCTAGGTTTATGTGAATATGTGTGTGTATGCATGCTCCTCCCATGCACGGTGTCTCTCTCTTAGTCTCGAGCTCTCTCTCATGAGATCCCCAAAAAAGTGTATTGAGAGAATTTGATTTTTTTTCTTTTGTATTTGCAGGAGCTGGCTTACGTGATGCTTTTGTTTTGAATGCAGTTTACCAATGTTTCTAAGAGCATGACTAATGTATGATGCTCATAAAAACTATCACATAAGGGATTATCACCATTGCTTATGCGAATGAGGCTGTTTTTCTGCTTTGGCATCGTTTATGCGATGCTTGGTAGAAATAGCATCAGAGAAGTGATGCTGCCCACTTTCTTATTTGAATTGGGGGCATCGCTATACCGCCTTATTCCATGTAGTGGAATGTGTTGAAGCACACAGTGTAACCATGTCTCAAGATTTTCTAGGCGCAAGAATATGGAGTCATTTATACCTTTCTCGCTGCCCTTCATGAACTTAAAGTTCTTGCAGAACTCTATCCCTCTACTAAAAGTCAAGTGCTCATCCACGTATGTGATGCAAACCTTATTTTGCATATGCGCATGCCATGTCCTGTGCTTTCTATTTTTGTAGACTATGGATAGTTATTTTTGTAGGCCTGAATTAATATATACGGACAGTTATGTCTTAACGTGTCGTGTTGTATTTTCTCACATTTTTAGCAGTCCCAAGATCAGTCAAGGACTTTCAAAAAAACTAATCCTACGATGATGCGGGCCATGTCTGACCCGCGTATTGCACTTAGGGCTTTTGTGAGCTTTCTGAGACGCTTCCCTTGACGCAGAGAGCCTCGAAGAGCTTTTCTCAACCGTTAACTCAAGTCGTTCTCTCCATTAAGAATTGTGAATTGTTCTGCAACGAATTGGATCATCATGGTCAACCAACGTCGTATGCAGCTTCGTCCAGAGATCCAGAAGTGATGAACGTTTGCACTTATAATTACAGCTGATCCTAGGGCGATACCGACATGATCAGCTAGACTTCGTTCAAAGGACAAAACGCACTGTGCATGTAGGAGTTAGTATCTCGTGGATGACTTCCGAGAAACTTCCGAGAGTTATTATTGACTCGTCGTCGTACAAATTCGTATGTACCTGTTTGGTCCTGTTGCGCATCCGTCAACCAGCTCCAGTTTAGTCCTGAGATCTTGGACATGATGTGCCCTTCCAATATTCCATTTCCCAGGCCGCATTTGCTATCTAACAAACAGGTTGCTTTTCTATTTTCTATTACAAGTATGCACAGCGATTCATGTCATATATATATATATATATATATATATATATATATATATATATATATATATATATATATATATATATATATATAGAGAGAGAGAGAGAGAGAGAGAGAGAGAGAGAGAGGACGACCTCAAGACGGAACCATGTAACACGGAAAATTGTTATGTCGATTTACGTCAAGGACACTCACATTGTTAGGGTCTTAATCATTTGAATAGATTTTAGATTTTCACACGATAAGCCGAATCTATTGTAGATTTTCCACACCATCGTGCAATGAACTCTGCTTTAACTAAATGTTCCTGAACTTTAAAAACTTGTACTAGATGTTGATCACTATGCCAAAATCTAATAGCTTTAACCTATGCCCAACAAAACACATTTCGGTAGTGTCAAATCTTTTCAAATGCAATAAATACAAAATATTGGTTCTTCATCTTAAAACTTAAGATCTCTAAGTAGAAAATTGTTCTAGACTATATCTCATTTGTTGGATATCTCTTCAGCAGTTTACCTCTTTATTATCACATCATTAGAAACTATTTCAAGATGCAATCGTACCTATGACTTATTTCTTAAGAGGAGAAACTCTATCATCATCTCTCTATACCTTGCTACCCTAGCAAGATTTATACTAGTTCTTAATGTAAGTTAGTCCATTTCCTATTGATCAAATGATTAAGACCAACTTTTCATCTTAAGATATCTTTCTTAGTCCACAAGGCTCATTAACTTTCTTTACGTATACTCTAGAGATCTCCCATACAACTTAAATCTAATCATCTGCTTATGATTTTAAAATTCCAAATATAAGACATGTCTTCAAGATTGCTACACTTTTGGCTATATCAGCCACAAGTACCTATAGTTTTGCGCTTATTGGGAGCTAGTAGTCCTATCTTTCACACTTTAATCATCTCTCGATAAGGAGTGCTCTCACTCTCACAAGATCGTAAACCTTATGTGGGTTTTGGATACCTTAGATGACGCTCTCACCTACTTAGCCTTCTTAGAATCAACCTTTTTTGAATTATCAAACAATTGTGGGATACTTTTAAAATTCTTGGAATGATTCTAAGAATAATAAATAATCATCCTTAAATAGAAAATTTCCTTCTTGAAATGGGTCCAACATTTATGAAAACGTATCCTTATGATTACCTTTTTCTTTTTTTCTTTTTTTGCTTTCCATACTGGTATATTTAAATGGCACTTACTCTTTTTCATGTGTGGAAAATACTTTTATCACATACAACTATTCTACACCTTCATGGTGCATCTATGCATGAACATGAAAGCTATGGTCAAACTATGCACATTTATGGGAGAATGTTCACTTTCCTTATGTGTCTTGAAGCATGGTGACCTGAGAGGAATGTTTATAGATACCTCTATTCACTCAAACTTATGTTTCTCTGAATTCCAATGGAATTAACCTAAAAATTTTTTGGTTATTCATGCTAGAGAATATGACCTTCTTAAATCAATTTATTTCACTCAAAATACTTTCCTCTACTGTACAATCCATATACACACTATTTACTGCAAATTTTATTTCCCTCAAAATATGTTGAGATCAGACATGAGCTTCAACCCAACTATGGAGAAATGTCTAAATCTTTCTAGAAAACTAAAGATTACAACAAATGGATACCATATGAATATGAAAATTTGCTCGTCTCTAAAAGCTAACTAACTCCTATATAGAGAATTTAGAGTGTGAGCTATGGCTAGAAAAAGTGTGAAGAAAATCCATAAGCAATGAGGGGCGCTTTCTAAGCAAGGGGTCTTCTAGCTTATTCAAAATCCAAGAGAGAAAACACATTTGGGAACATTTCAATTGAAAGTACGAAATGTGTTTACATAACTTTGAAAATTTTCTCTAAATGAAGGAAGCCCTTTTTGTAGAATCTAGGCTTTATCACGCCTAAGTGTGATAGGTGATTGATTTGAGAGTTATGAGGGGGATTCAAATTCAATGTTGAATATTAATGCTTGTGTTTGTGTTCTTGCTTCAGACTTCTTCAAGTGTCATCAATTTAGAGGGTTCAAATGCTCCTAAGGCTATAACTTGATTTTCAACATTCCCCATCAAGCTTTAACCTTCGAGTATTAATCCTAGCTCCAACATTTCAATGCCTTTCTGGAACTTTCTTAGCTTGGTTGAGTCCATTGCTTTGGTGAGCATGTCAGCACACTGATCATTGGTATTTATGTGTTGAACTTGTACCTTATTAGCAAGAAATTTACCTCTTATGTAGTGGTAATTCACCTCTATATGTTTGCTTCTAGAATGGAAAATAGGATTGCTAGATACTTGCACACTACTCATATTGTCAGACATGATAGAAAGGTAATTGAACTACAACTTTAATTCAATCCTAAGCTTCTTGAGCCACATGAGCTCACATGTAACTTGTGCTAATGCTTTGTATCAATCTTTTGTAGAAGATAGAGAAACTCTATATTGCCTCTTTTCCATCCATGAAATGATCTTCTTGCATAGCATCACTGCATATCCATTTGTACTCCTATCTTCTTTCAATCCTACCTAATTAGCATCTATATATTCTTTCACCTACAAATCACCTCCAAAATGATAGAAAAGACCTTCATTCAAAGTACCCTTGAGATATCTGAGTACTCTTTAATTGCAACTAAATGTGAGACCCTAGGTGTGTGCATAAATTGAAATAGCACACCAACTATATATAAGTCACTCCCTATGATAGTGGCATAATTTGAAGAGCTCACTATGGACCTATAAAAGTGCATCCTAAACTTCATGAAATTCCTATGAAGCCAGTTTCATATGGAAGTCCATTGGATTGCTCAATGGTTTGCAACATGTAAGTTCATACTTCTTTAACAGGTTCCAATGACAAAAATGTAAAGATATGAAGTGGTGCATCAATATATACAACTCGGATCAAGGTGTTTTCTTAACTGGGGTAGGTGGCACACAAGAGAGGGTTGCAATGATTCTGGTCATCCCAACATTGCAGATACATCCACTATCTTTCATGGAAGTTAAGCTTGATGGTACAAATTACACCCATTATCCTTGATTCATATGAGCTAATTTGTGAGGAGATGGTTGGATACACTCTAGAAATGAGCTGGTGTTGCACAAATCCTACTCTACACCTGCCAATGTAGCTTTAGAGTATCTTAGTAGACACCTTTAGCTTCCCAAATAAGCATTTGGAACCATAATGTACTTTGGATCATCGCCTTCAATTTGTTGTATCAAAACAGACTACTTACAAGTTTGAAGAGTTGCCAAAACTTGCTATTTATGGACTGTGACCTACTCTGTATTTCACTTAAGGCTCACTCATTGATTACAATTGACCTGGGAGCTTTTATACATATCTAATTGGACCCCAAAGCTTGCTATAGGAAGTTACTTCACTAATTTAGGATAAGTATGTGCTGAGAAATCACATTAAGAAGTTAGGGGTGTAATCCCGACTTTTTAAGAAGATGACAGTAAGCAGACATAGGTAGATTGTAAAGCACATATCTCAAAAATTACTGAACTAAATGAAATAAAACGTGATGGCATAAAACTAAAAGTTATAAGCTACCTATACCAAGTTGAATCACATTGATTGGATAAGTATACGCAAAGAACGCCTCAAGAGAAATTCACTGAAACTGATGGCTGAGCAGGAGACAATAGTAGACATGAGATAACTTGCATAATCTAAATCAAATGTTTAATATTATGAATGTATGATACGAAGGAGATGATGTAGGCTTATTCATACATGTGTGGACTTAGAGTACCCACAATCTTGAAGCTCAAAGTGTCCTTCTTCTGTTCAGCTCCCATGACTAAAAATCATGATCTTTTATAGATGAGTTCAAATTTGAATTTTGAATCTACCACCTAAAAGTGATCCTACCTTTTAGGCTTCTAATTGTTTTGATTACAACTACTTAGTTGTTGTGACTTACAACTTGTAATGGTATAAGATTCTCTCATGCTTTACCTTTTAGATTTATCTTGAGTTAAACTCAAGAGATTTTACAAGAGGTGTTTATATGTGACTTATGAATAGTCATATGAAATAAGCCTTTGATATTTGTTCAAGCATCAAGGCTTGCCAACTGTACCAACAGCTCCCCCTCAAGCCTAAGATGCTTGAGTCTTCATTCCATAGGTATCTTCTATATTCCAATCATTGATTTGAACCTGTTGAGTTTGCTTCCATCAATGGCTTTGGTCATCATGTTTGCACATTGCATCTGTCTAGATACATAAGATAACTGTATCTCTTTACTTGCAATCTTTTCCCTAACAGTGGTAATTGACTTCTATATGATTAGTCCTCGCATGGAAGATAGGATTAGTAGCTAAGTGCAAAGAACTCATGTTGTCTCCAAATATATATGGAGTGCCAAAGTCTAACCCTAAATCTATGTATAGAGTCGATCCACATTGCTTCCTGAGTTGCATTTGCCAACCCTCTATACTCAGCTTCAATTAAAGAGAGTGCTACTATAGTTTTTTTCTTGGAAGACCAAGAAATGCGCTTTATACATGCAAAGGATAAATATCCAGATGTACTTCTTCTATCATCTTTTGGTCCTGCCCAATTTGCATTAGTGAATAGCTTTACACTTAAATTAGATGTGTAAGGGTAATATATGCCTTCATTAATTGTTCCCTTCAGATATTTCAATATCCTTTTGGCTGCATCCATGTGAGGTTTCCTAGGAGTGTGCATGAGTTGGCTAAGCACACTTACTCCATAGCAGATATCAACCCTAGTTAGGATTGCATAATTCAAGCTTCCAACTAAACTTTGGTAGCTTGTAATGTCTTCAATAGGTTCCCCTTCATGAGCACTAACTTGTGATTGACCTCCATGGGAGTACCTGCAACCTTAGTATCCTGCATCTTGAACTTTGCAATCATATCTTTACCATACTTCCTTTGAGTAAGGAAGATCACTTTATCTGTATAGACAACTTCTAATCCAAGAAAGTAAGTGAGAAATCCAAGGTCACATATCTTGAATTCTTCCTTCATTTGGGCTTTGGTCTTCTTGATTCCATATGCATCATTACCTGTAAGAATGATATCATCTACATACACACATAGATATATGACTTCAGAGTTATTCTTCTTAATGAAGAGTGAAGAATCAGCCTTGCTCATCTTGAATCCTTTGTCCTACAAGAATGTAACCAATCTATGGTTCCAAGCTCTAGGAGCTTGCTTGAGACCATAGAAAGATTTTGTGAGTTTGCACACATACTCATGATGTACATTATCAACAAATCCAGGAGGTTGTGCCATGTACACCTCCTCTCAAATCCAGCCATTTAAGAATGCATTTTTTACATCTAACTGATAAATGTTCCAATTCCTTGAAGTAGCTATACTTATGAGAACTCTGATTGTTGGCATCTTTGCCACAGGAGAGAAGGTCTCCTCATAATCAATCCCTTGGGTCTGAGCAAACCCTTTAGCCACAAGTCTTGCTTTGTATTAATTGATCCATCAGAATTCTTTTTTACCTTATAAATCCATCTAGATCCAATGATCTTCATGGATTGGTTCTTGGGAACTAGGTCCCAAGTCTGATTTTCTTGAAGTGCTTGTATCTCTTCCTCCATTGCTTCCTTCCATTCTGACTTCTTGTTTGTTTCTTCAAAGGTTGATGGTTCTTCTGAGTTGATATCCTGAGTAATATAGCTTGAGTGTTTAGTGACTAAAGAGGTGTCATAATCATACCTTTATGGCTTCTTCTTTTCCCTAGTTGATCTTCTTATTGCTTGTTGAGAGCATGCTGCAATATCCCTCAAGTCTTGCATCTTCTCTCTACCTTTGTTGCTCCATACCTTGAGTTCCTCCTTGGTGTCTTCTGATCATCATCAGAGTCACTTGAATCTTCATGTTGTTGATTATTTATGTTTTGAATTGTAGGAAAGTCTTCCTCTAGGTCATAACGTAGCTTGACTCTTTTGCAGTCATCTTCAAACCACGAGTTGTTTTCATCAAAGACAACATCTCTACTAACAATAAAGCCTTTAGTACTTGGATTATACAACCTGTACCCTTTTTTATTAAGATCATAACCTATGAATACACATTTCTCTGCCTTAGGATCCATTTTACCTCTGATCTGTGATGGAACAGGTGCATAAGCTATGCAGCCAAAAATTCTGCAATGATCTAGGCTAGGCCTCTTCCATTCCAAGCTTCATGTGGTGTCATCCCATCCAATGCTTAGATGGGAGTCTCTTGATGAGATAGGTTTCTGTGGACATAGCCTCTGCCCATAAAGAGTTGGGAAAATTTTTCTCATCAATCAAGGACCTTGCTGCTTCCACAATGGTCCTATTCCTCCTTTTTGCTACTCCATTTTGTTTTGGAGTATACCTGGTAGTAATTTCTCTCTTGATGCTTCTATCTTGGAGATATGCATCAAACCCATGGGAGAAGTATTCTCCCCCTCCATCTAACCTTAGTCTTTTTAAAGTTTTCCCTCTTTGATTTTCAACAAGAGCAAGATATTTTTTGAAACAATTGAGCACTTCATCTTTGTGCTTCATAAAATAAAGTATAGTACATCTGATACAATCATCAATGAATGATACATAGTACCTAGATCCTGAGATTGAAGGGTCTTTGCTAGGTCCCCAAACATCTGTGTGGACTAGCTCCAATAGATCACCATGAATGTAACCTTTCTTCATAAATGGTTGTCTATGAGACTTCCCAAATTGGCATGCACTCCATTTATATATCATATGTTGCTTGGATATGTTTGGCAATCCAAGCACACTCTGATCCCTGCATATTTTCTTAAAACTTCTTTCTCCTATGTGAGCTAATCTTTTGTGCCACATTTCTAATTCTGATAAGGTTTGTCCTCCATAATTGAAAAGTGCTATATTTCTACTATCTTGTACTTCAAATGTAAAGAGTCTACCTGTCTTTTCTCCTTTGTCTATCCTCTTGAATCCTTGTTGAGGATCTTCAACAAATGCTCCATTTCTTGTAAATCTTACCTGCAAACCTTTTTCTACAATTTGTCCAACACTTATCAAATTCTTGGTTATGGTAGGTACATACAATACCTTACTGAGTAGATTCATATTTCCATCTAAGGTCTTCACATTCCCAATCTTTTCAACTGAGTGCCTTGTGTCATCTCCTCTCTATACTTCATGCTTGTTCCTTGGATCCTCCAAGTCAGATAGCAATGCCACATTTCCTACTACATGATTTGAACAACGAGAATCTATATAGAACACATACTCATCTACTTTACCTTGTCTCATGGTCATGTTCATTAGCAAAAGTGAGTCTTCTTGTGCCTGCTCTTCAGTGTAATTGTTGTAGTCTCTTCTTCCCCTATAGCCTCCTTGGTTATTGTAGTTGTTGTAGTTGTTGTTGTAGTTGTTGAAGTTGTTTGATCTTCCTCTTCCATAGCTTCCTCTATCGAAGCCTCTTCCTCTCTGATTTCTAGGGTTCCTGAAACAATTCTCAGTTGTGTGGTTAGTCAATCCACATATGGAACATGGAGAGGTGTTTTGGAATCTCCCCCTACCTTGTCTACCTCCTCTGATTCTTCCTCTTATACCTCTACCTCCTCCTGCAAAGTTAGCTTGGCAGCTACTAGCTTCATCATCAGATTTCTTGCCTTTACCTTTACTATCCTTACTCTTGTTTTTATCAGTGTATAGGGCAGAGGATTGATTACCTTTTGATTTGTCATTGTTCTTCACAAGCTTGACTTCATGAGTGAATAATTGTCCCATTACAGTATTGAAATCAGGTACCTGCATGTCCATATATAGATCCATTACAGTAGTGAATGCTTCTCATTTGTCATCTGTTGAGAATGTTCTTAGAACTGTTCATGAGTCCTAAGAAACACCTAAGGCTTAACAATCATGGTTGAATGATTCCTCTTGATGGTGATCATCTACATGCTTATAAACCTTGAAATTCTTATGCACTTTGTGCTCGAGTTACAACTACCACTAATAGTGTTTTGACTTTGATTTAGCAAACTATGAAGGATTCTGAATCATCAAACATGTTGAGAAATCAATATGAAATTTGTGTTTAGACATTTATTTTGAACTTTGATAATGAGCTAGCAACATAAAGGTTATTTTATCAGGTGGGTGGAGGGATATTCATCACTCACATAGAAAATTTATAGGATCAAATGGAGGGGAATAGGACAAAAGTCAAGTGGGCCGCTAGCTTGGTGTTGTCTTTGAATCTATCCATGAAATCTCAATAGTTTGGTAGATTTCCTTAATAGTACAATCTGACCTCAACATCTAACATTTGAAGAATTTAATGCCTTACAGAGAAGAAGGTATGGCTCAATGCAAAGAGTGGTGACAACAAAGTAGAGCTCTCACAACAAATGTCAAAGGAGGCAAAGCCGACCTTTTTAAACATGGAAATAAAAAGAAGAATGAAAAAAAAGAATTTCATGGGAGAATACTTCCACTACAAGAAGAAACTCCAAGGAATCCATTAGTGTTGCATCAAGAAGGAAAAAGAGAAGAATGGCTCTTCAAAATGTGGTTAGGGCAGTGAGTCTTCTAATACCATGGAAAGACACCTTGAGTTAATTTTTATGATAAAGGACGTATGCTCCGTGGGTGAAGATTCAAGAAAATATGCATCATCAGTGTTGGATAGTGATGCCTCTCATCACATGATGAGTAGAATAGACATGTAGATCTCCTTAAATCATCTAAAAGGACTTATCACAATAAAGGTAGGCAATAATGTAAGATGTCCTATAAAGTGAAGGTATGATTTCTTTCATAAATTGTAATGGGGATATCAAAAAGCTTTCAGATATGTTGTGCCTTCCACAAACTAAACAAAAGGCAACTTCTAGTAGGCTCTAAAATAGTTCAACTTCATGAAGTATCTTTCAAAATAGCATGTGCTTGGTTTATGGAAAATAACAAAAACATTTGGGGATTAGCATAAAGAGGAACGTGTATGACTTGCATGTGCTTGCAACCACTAGAAGCATGGGCATAAGTAAGTTATCAAATGAGAGATGGTCCATATCAGATACCCCAAAATAAAGGAGATACATTATAGGGGTATGGTTGCACACCTACCATTTATTGTAGAAATAAAGGAACTATGTGAAATTTGCATGATGGGAAAGAAACTAAGGCAATCCTTCCCACCACAAAGCAAGAATATTGCAAGTTATCCTCTATATTTGGTGCATGCTAACTAACATAGAAAAATGCCCACACAAGTCTTAGGTAGATCCTCTTATTTCATTTTATACATCATTGAATATAGGAGGAAGATGTGGATGTACTTCCTCTATGATAAGGCTAAAGATTTCGGTAAGTTTGAAGAATGGCTTCAACTTCTTGAAACTACAATAGGGAAGAAGATGGAGAAATTCATGACGGAGAATGGTGGTGAGTTTACATCAATAGAGCTTGAAGATTTTTGCAATAGTAAAGGAATCTACCATCAACTCATAGTGACACATAACCCTCCACAAAATGGTGTTATAAAAAATCATCATTGAAAACCTCATGGAGATAAAAAGGTACATGTTGAAGAGAATGGATTTTCCATATCAATTTTGGATAGAGTTCATCAATATTATTATCTACATCTTGAATTGAAGTCACACCAAGGCACTTGATGGAAAGACTGCAAAAGAGGCCTAAATTGGGAAAAATCAATATGTTCCCATTTCAAAGTATTTGGAGGTGAATGTTATGTACATCTTCTAGAAACGAACATAGACAAGCTTCAACCAAAAATCATCAAATGTGTCTTCTTGGGGTACAAGGAGGATAGGAAGGCTTATAAGATTTAAAAACTTAAAGCTAAGAAGATCATAGCGAGCTTCGATATGGTTTTTAAGGAGAATCAACCACAAGGATTGATGAGGAAAAGAGAGCCTTCATTGTATCATCATGCGAAGGGGCAATCCACTATCAACCTGATTGAAGAGCTATCCCGTCAACACAAGAGAAGGAACCATTATCTTTAGATGATGAGTCTCAAAGTCACCAACTTGTCATCACCAAGCCAAAACGACATTGCAGCCTTGGGTAAGGCCGCTCTATGATTATGCAAATCCCATCCCACAATCACTAGAACAGGTTGCAGATGGACTAAGGAAATTATAAAAAATAGGGGAGTAGAAAGTGTCAAGGGAAAATTTTAAATAAAGCCTTCATGGCTCACATCATTCAAGAAGAAGCAAAAAATCCAAAACAATCTAGAAGGGGCACTCCATGATCCCAAATGGAGGGCCCCATGCAAACAAAATACGAGAATTTCACAAGGAAGGGAACTTTGAAGCTAGTGGATCCACCCCCTAAGCACAAAGACATTGGCATCAAGTGGGTCTATAAGTTAAAGTACAAGGTGCAGGGTACTTTTTAGCAGTACAAAGCAAGAGATGCTACACATGTTTTATTGACAATCGTATCCCGCAGAGCACATACACAGAAAATAAACAAGAGACAAGAGAGGGAAAAGAGACGACAAAAGATTGGGTACAATCTCCCCCCACATGCTCTCATGGACAACTCTATGAGAGCATGCGTATTTATAGGTAATTCATATTATGTCCTGAATTGAAGATACATGAGGGACACGCTAAAAATAGCATGTTTTTGCTTTATTTACAAAAATAGCTAAAAATAACTTATTCTCTAGAAATACTCTTCTAAATATCTCCAAAAGTATTTGAATAAATCCATGCACGTTTCACACTCGTTCACACTTGTTCACGCCCTCATGGATCTCCACCTGCTAAATCAAAACACAAAATACATTAAAATCCTCAAGGCATTAAACCTTCATTCCAAATATTCCATAAAGTATAACATGCCCCCAATTGTCGAGCAACTGACCTCAATTGATAAAAAATAAAATAGACATGGATGGCTGATCACATGTCCCATCACTGAACAAACATAAGCATGTTCCATGTAAAAACACATGCATGGAACTGGAAAACTGGAATTTAATGTGAATGCGAATGATAAGCAGGATTTAAGTCTAAATGCAATCCAAAAGTGATTACAAAAATGAATATCTTGATGTGATAATTACTAACCATGAATTTATACTTGAATGCATGTGCATACGAATTTTCTAAATATTTCGGCAGCATAACAACATAATTTTGAAAATCGAAAAAATTCCGACAAATAATTTCCATGATATTGGTGCCGATAGGCATAATCTATCCACAAAGAGACCGAAAGGGGATTACACACCCTGCCAAATATATATTTTTCTCCTCGCAAACGTGCCAGAAAATAGTTTCTTGTCCCTGCAAGAAGAATACATGCACTGTACAAGATAAACCGTGTCTAAACTATGCAAAACTTGCATGTCGTATATGCAATATAATGCAAAAAGAGAGTGAACATGCATATAAATTGACAAGAAACTTATCTGGAAGTTCAAAAGAAGAACTTGCAGGTGTGTGTAGGTACTTACGATGTCTACACTCCATCGGAATAACTTTCCAAAATGGTTCCAAATAGTCGATGCTCGCTTAACTTGAAGAGAATAGTCTCTCTCCTCCCGTAAGGAGCACGCGTACAACGTGAAGCATAGATGTATGGCTTCCTTGGCGGCTAGAAACACAGCTGCGTCTGAAGAACTGAGCAAGCTACGTGGACGAGTATATGTAGCTAGGCGTGGCTCAACTTTAGAAAAACATAAACAATAGCAAATTAGAAAAAACAGTAACAAAACACATCGCTTGTGCCTAATGGGTGACCGAGAAATCCGGGCGATGCACGCATAGTCTGGAGTTCCTTACGGGGAAACCAAGTGTCCTAATACACCGGGCGGCAAGTAGAATTGACAAGAGACTTGGCTTCTCCTGGCAATCATGCTCGGAAGGCTTCATGCGTGTGTACTACGACGCAGAGAAAGGGTCAATCATCGTCCAAAGCAAGAAGTGGTCTCTGTGAGAGGATGCGTGCATGACGGCCTGGATCTCGAGAAAATGCCGGGATGGTCCTATGGAACTCTATTCCTCACGTGGCCGACCACATAACTCTCTGATTTTGCGTGAAGAAGACAAAGAAATCTTCCCTCCACATATTCTCATAACTCCATGACCTGCGGACACCAGGCTCTGATACCACTATTGACGATCGTATCCCGCAGAGTACATACGCAGAAAATAAACAAGAGACAAGAGAGAGAAAAGAGACAACACAAGATTGGGTACAATCTCCCCCCACATGCTCTCATGGACAACTCTATGAGAGCATGCATATTTATAGGTAATTCATATTATGTCCTAAGTTGAAGATACATGAGGCCCACACTAAAAATAGCGTGCTTTTGCTTTATTTACAAAAATAGCTAAAAATAACTTAGTCTCTAAAAATAATCTTCTAAATATCTCCAAAAGTGTTTGAATAAATCCATGCGCGTTCACACTCGTTCACACTTGTTCACACCCTCATGGATCTCCACGTGCTAAATCAAAACACAAAATACATTAAAATCCTCAAGGCATTAAACCTTCATTCCAAATATTCCATAAAGTAGAACATGTTTACTCTCAAATTTAAGGCATTGACTTTTTGAATCATTCACCCTGATTGCAAAAATGACTATTATCCTAGTAGTACTAGCTCTTACTATAGATAAACAATGAATATTCTATTACATGGATGTCAAATCAATGTTCTAGAATGGAGAACTGAAGGACAAGGTATTTGTGTCTTTAACAATTTTTGAGTTTCCCGATTTAGAGAAGAAGTTTTCTAAGCTAAAGAAGGATCTATATGGACAAAAAAAACCCCTAGAGCATGGTACCAATGGATGGATAAGAATCTCTTGGATCTTGGGTTCCAAAGATTTGCTTTTGATGCAACCTTGTATGATCTAAAGAGAAAAGGGAAGAAAATTATGATCATTAACCATGTAGATGACCTTGTGATATAAGAAATGATGATGGTCTTCTTCAACAAACAAAAGATTCCTAGATATCAGAATTTGAAATGAAATTCTTAGATTTAACTCATTATTGCTTAGGTCTTGAAGTGTGGCGGGAACTAGGAAAGATTTTCTTCACTCAACAAAAGTATGCAAGACAAATTTTGAAGGCATTCTACATAGAGGATTTCATGGAATTTTCTTTAAATGTGAGATCAATGTAAGCTTATCTATTGAAGATACTCCATTCCTAGTGAGATTTGGAAGATACATGAAACTAGCTGGAAGTCTCATCTACTTGTGTGATAGCAGACGAGATATCTCCTATGTTGTAGCAATGAGGATCTAATATAACCTTGCAAAAATCATTGGAATGCAAGTATGCCAATACTTAGGTATGTGAAAGGAACCATTAATTATTGTATTTATGAGGTAAGAACATCTGTAATTAGATATTGTGATTCAGATTGGCAAGGAGATCTTGATACCAGGAGATCAATTTCTGGACATTGCTTTTCTTTAGGATCTAGTATTTTCTATTATATCAATAAGACATAACTGCCTATAACATTATCTTCTATTGAAGTTGTGTCAAAAGTAGCATGCGTTGCAACATGTGAAGCAATATGGTTGAGGAGGATACTATTGCTCATAGAAATATAAGGTGGTGAGGCTACATGGCTTACTTATGAGAACTAAAGTTGCATGGCAATTGCCGAAAATGCCATTTTCCATGCACATACCCAACACATGGATGTTTATTATCACTATGTGTATAAGGTTATCGAGGACTGGGTCTTATAGAATGGTCATTTTCCAACCAAAGAAAATGGATGAGACATCTTCACCAAGGCTCCTAGGAAGAACCAAAACCATCAAACCTTTCCAAAGCATGGTATTGGTCCAAGGAGTAGTTCACCGTAGGGGGAAGTGGTGTCAAATATACTTAATACTCCACCCTCAAGTAACTAAAATTATCCATGGTGCCCTTGGTTGTAAGGTATCAATTATAGGGAGAAGCCATTATGAGAGCTCAAAAATTTATGGAACCCTAACTTCAACGATAAATGAGGCCTATGTGTAACCATAGATGAAATAGACAATCTGCATGGAATCTACCCATAAGGTTAGGAAAGACAATTCTTCGGGCCACTGGATTGCCATTGAAGGAAAAAGTAAAGCCCTTTTTATTCCATAAGGTTTCCCTAAAGAGAATTAGTGGGGAAAGCGTAGAGGGGCGCTTGCCCCATTATGGGAGGTCTAGGGGGCCTATCCCTTTAGACAATAGGGCCAATATAGTAGGACTTCCCATCCTAGATATATTGTTGGATTTAATATTTTTGAGACTATTTTGTCTCTCTCCACTATGTTTATTTATTCCAGATCCCATTGAATAAGCTATATAAACTTGGTCTATGTGACGATCTACATAGAAATTGTGCAAAACTGAGCTCTTCATCTAAAGTCTCTATAGATGGCCATTTTAGCTTGCTATTGGGAATCAATTAGGGGATAGAACCATTTTTCTAGCTCCATTGCTCTTAGCAAACTAAGAATTTTAGTTCTCTATCTTTGAGTATATGTGTCTCTCTATCTACATTTTCCTCAACTTTCCTATTGGTCTATTCTATTGTGCTATTATTTCCTACACTAGCATGCCAAACAATTGTTGATCATGCTGCCAAATCAATCTTCAAAATTTTCAATAATCAATAATTGAAAAATATTTTGGTGCATAGAAGATTCAAGTGTCTTTTGATGGTAGTAAGATCTATGTATTTTGAAATCTTGCAAGAACAAATCTCCATCAAGGTAAAATTCTTAAAATGATGTGAGAAGTCGAGAATGACATGTCTGGGACTCACCTCCCAACCTATTTATAGCCCTTGCCTAGTCATCATCTAGAGTTCTCTCTTAAGGTTCCTCTACTCATCTGGCCATCATGAGTAGGTACCTCGTGTGAACTCTCTGGCTTTTGGCCTTGGCTATCCCTCGAGCAAGAAACTTCTCATTCCTCCAAGCATGTACATCTTTGGAATATAACTGTTGGAGATAGACGTCTACCGAAGCACACGAACAGCACGAGGAGGAAGAAGAAGCTTGGAGCACAACATCCAATACTGAATGTATTACTAGAGAATGTACAAAGATAAGTAGCCCATTAGGGCAATAGGCGTATATACAAGCTGGGGGGAAAAAACCTCATAAAGAGGGAAAAAAGTGCCCCGATAGTCCTAGTGTGTTCACGCACATCACTACCTAAATATATCAACAAATTCCTCCCTGGGAGTGATGTGGTGAACAAGGAGCTGGCACTCATGTATAAGGAAGTGCTCCACAAAGGAAGTAAGCCCAAAGCTTTGCGGAAAGCTTCAAACTTCTCCCTAGGCAGAGCCTTTGTGAAAAGGTCTACAATGTTCTCCTGCATGGGCACATATGCCAAGCTGATCTCCCCAACAGAGAACCTCTCCCTGACATAATGATAATGCGCCTCAATGTGCTTAGTGCAAGCATGGAACACAGGGTTCTTGGCAACTGCCAATGCTCTTTGAGTGTGAGTGAAGATGGTGGTGGAAGAAGATTGACCAACACCCAAATCAGCCATAAGGCATCTGAGCCACACACACTCAACAGTAGTTGTGAAAGCTGCCCTATACTCACCCTCACAACTGGAAGTGGCCAAAGTAGGCTGCGTCTTGCTCAACCAAGATATACATGAGCTACCAAGCATGAAGCAAAAGCCACTAGTGGACACACGAGTGTCATAGCAACCAGCCCAATCAGAGTTAGAAAAAGCATGCAAATCTGGCAGTAGTGATCGCCCCTTGGGATAAAACAACTCAAGTAGCCGAGTACCACTCAAATAGCGAAAGATGCGCTTAACTGCCTGCCAATGCTTGACTCCTGGGCAATGCATAAACTTGCTCATCTGTGAGACAGCAAACTGAATATATGGTCGAGTAATGCATAAGTAAATCAAGCATCCAACAGCCTGCTGATAGAGAATAGCATCAAATGCATCTCCAATTCAGAAATGGTGTTTTAATGTCCAACTGATGTACGTTCCAACCATGATGAGCTGCAAGTGCACAAATGCTCCGAACAGTAGTCATACGGCATGTAGGTGCAAAGGTCTCATCAAAATCAATTCCTCTTTCCTATGCATAACCCTTTGCAACAAGCCTAGCCTTATACCTGTCAACTATACCATCCGGTTTACGCTTCAACTTATATACCCACTTAGTACCAATGGCATTCATGCCTGGAGGCACATCACATAAAGACCAAGTACCATTCTTCATTATATCATCATATTCAGATTGCATAGCAGCCATCCAATTTTTTGAATTTTGTGCTTCATCAAACAAAACAGGCTCATTCTCATCACAGAGACTAGATGCAGCCATAGAATAGCAATCTGATGCAAAAGAGGCACTATAAGAGCCTGAATGAGTACAATATGACAGAGGTGCATCTCATTTGCTATCACGCAAAGTCTGCACCAGCCATTTTGGCATAGTTTTTGCCTGCTCAATATCATTTGTCTCATCAACTAGTGCATCATGTAAATCTGCATCAGAAATGGAATGATCTGCATTATCACATGAAACCTGCAAAGGCTGAGAAGTTGCCTCATTGAGACCAGCACTAGACTGTCCACCTGTAAAGAGAGGTAGTAGAGTATCACACATGTCTTTGGAGCTAATAGATGTCTCCTTAGTACATGAAAGCAATGGCTGAATAGCATCTTCCACAAAAGCAACATCATGGCTAACCAGAATGCGTTTAATTTGTGGATGATATAGACGATAGCCTTTACTTTTAGAACTGTACCCAACAAAAATATGTTTTACTGCTTTATCATCCAATTTTCTACGATGTTGTTCAAGCACTAATGCATATGCCAACAACCAAAAACATGCAGATGAGCAACAGATGGCTTGCGATCATGCCAAGCCTCATATGGAGTGATAGACTACTGTGCTTTAGTGGGACACCTCTTCAGTACATATGCTGCACATATGACAGCCTCAAGCCAGAAACTATGTGGTAAAGCCTGACTCTTGACCATACACCTTGCCATCTCCATGAGTGATCTGTTCTTTTGTTTAGCAACTCAATTCTATTGAGGTGTATACGGCACTATACGCTGGTGTTTTATCCCACGTTTAGCCAAAAATGCATTAAATTCAGAAGACATATATTCCCCCCCCTCGATTAGAACGGAGGGTGCTCATTTTACATGCTGTTTTTCAGCCAAAACCAAAAACTATTTGAAGCACATGAACACTTCGGACTTTGCCTTCAATGGATATACCCATGCATGCCTAGAACAATCATTGATGAAAGTCACGAAGTAAAGATAATTACCAAAAGAAGGTGTCTGCATAGGACCACAGACATCACTATGTACAAACTGCAATTTTTGAGTAGCCTGAACTAAACCATCTTTTGGAAAGGATGAACGCTGCATTTTGCCCAAAATATAGCCTTCACAAACATGTTTTCCAAGTGCCTCAAGTTTTGGTAAAGTGGACACCATTTCAGATTTTTGCAGGCATAGCAAACTAGCCAAATTCAGATGACCAAAGCGTGCATGCCAAAGCTTTGCATCTGACATAGCCTAAGAATCATTTACTGCACATGCCAAATCATTTCAAGATCTTTCATAGTCTATGAGCTTATATAGCCCACGACGTAAAATGCCAGAAGCAATAATCACATCACCATTTGACAGATCATGAACTATACACCTATCATCAACAAATTTCACAACCAAGCCAATCTTGGCTAATGCAGAAACTCATAACAGGTTCTTCTTGATCCCTAGCACAAATAAAGCATCTGAAAAAGTGAAAGAACTACCATGAGTAGTAGTCAAAACGATCTTACCAACTCCCATAACAGGATAAGAGGAGTTGTTGGCGCATGTAACAGTATTCCCTGTAGAGGCAGGCTCGAGTGAAGAGAAGAAACTATGCTGCGAGGTAATATGTTTGGTTGCCCCACTATCAAAGTACCAAACATCTGAGTCTACTGCAGACATGCACTACTCATGAGAAGATGGGTCAAAACTACAAACAGTAGTAAATGCCCATTCTTCTTCCTACACAAGATTAGCAGACTCCGTTTTCGGTGTAGAGGCTTCTACAACAACCATTCCAGCCTCTTTCTTCTTTGCCTCTTTTGCAGCCAGTTTTGGACAGTTCTTTATGATATGATCATTCCCTTTACAGTACTTACAAAACAATTTCTGCTTTTCTGATTTTTTCTCATCTTTGTCTTAGTTCTTCGAATGTGCAGCATTTGCAGATTTTTGCTTACTAGTAGAAGAGCTCCATTTTCCTTTGCCCTTCTGACTAGCCAAGAAAGCTTGATCTGCAACATGCATAATGGACATGTTCTACCTGGACTGATCTTCTTGCAACAAAATAGAGACTAACTCCTCAAATGACAAGGCATTTGGATTGCTTTTCATCATCAACCGAAGAGTAGAAGCAAAACTCTGATATGAATCAAGAAGACCATTCAGAACGGTCTGCACAAGTGAGCTATCTGGTATAACCTCATTAGAAAAAATTAACTGTTCCTTTAAGTCTTTGATCTTTGTTAGGAAATTGTCCATAGAATCACCTTCATTCATGTGCTCACTCTCCAACTGTTTTTGGAGGTAAGCAACACGAGCCTCATTCCTAGCTTGGTACAATGGGGTAAGTGTATCCCAAGCATCCTTAGCTGTTCTGCAGGAGCCAATGTGATGAATAATGGCACGTTTGATAGACAAAGCTAGCAATGCATGTGCCTGGGCATCTCTGCCATCCCAGCAAATCTGCAGTAGGTGCAGCAGAAACCGTAGCACGAATAGGAATATGCAGAATACCATCATCTTTGACACCTTCTGCATCAGCTTCAGTACCTGCAGTTGTAACAGTTGCAGGTGTGATAGGACATTTTTCGACACCCTGCATAATGTTCCATAGTCCTTTTGCAACCAACACATGTCACATCATATAAGCCCACAACGGGTAGTTGGTACCATCCAACTTATCCTCAACAGCCAACATACGGAATACATCACTGCTTTCAGCCATGGCCAATGACTAAAATAGCTTGATGCAGAAAATTGATTGTATCTCAAAAAGTTGAACAGAACTACCCAAATGAATTTGGCTACACCTGTAGCAGACTTTGAGATGCTTATACTGGTGAACAAAAACTGGTATATACCTTTGGCACAAAAAGACAAAATAGCCTGCACAAGCACTATGATAATGCGTTCAAAGGCCGAAACGAGCTAAGATCGCAATTTCGGCACCACAAAGCCAAGCTGTTTTGATCTCTAAAACACCTTGAGTATGCTCACCAAATTTTGCGTGAATCTGAGACTGCAAACGGAGGAGTGTCGACGACGCCCTTGATGAAGCAATGACCTGCTTTGATACCAATTATTGCAGATAGACGTCTGCGAAAGCATGCAAACAGCACGAGGAAGAAGAAGAAGCTTGGAGCACAACACCCAATACTGAATGTATTACTAGAGAATGTACAAAGATAAGTAGCCCATTAGGGCAATAGGCATATATACAAGCTGGGGGAAAAAAACCTCCTCAAGAGGGAAAAAAGTGCCCCGGCGGTCCTAGTGTGTTCACACACATCACTACCTAAATATATCAACATTAACACTCTCTCCCCCTTCTAAAGATCATTGTCCTCAATGATATAGAAGGGGCTATAAACCTAGGAATCGAAATCAGTGATTCCAAATAATAAGAGTAGAGTGTGCCAGGTGTTTGAAATAGTAGATGCTCAAAAGATAGACCACTAGTCTCTGTGCTTCCTATCTAGCATTTCCACCCATGAATAGTAGTCCTTGCCTTGGGCATACTATAGGAATCCCTCTGAGACCCAATGAGTCCAGATGTGTGCAGCATTAGTACTCGAAATATCCTCGGACTCCCTATGCCTCGACCTTGACCACTAACTTGTGATGGCTTGTTACCTGTAGAGACCTCGACAGCTTGCCCTTGTCTCCCTAAAATACCCACTGATAGCTTTTCATATGGTATAATCGTGCAAAATCACTTACTCCACTAGAGTAACAAAAAAAATACTATGCTCAGTCAAAAAAAATTGGCTATGTCCAACTCTCTATGGAAGAATACTAAAAAGAAATGGAAATGTTTTCCAAGAAGTGTTTCATCTCTAAGCTCAAGTATGTCTGCTTGATTTACTCACTATAATGAAATAAACTCAAGAAAATCTCATCATGATCCAAACTATGAATCCAAAATGCCAATCTATCAACGATCCAGACTATAGACCAAGATATCAATATGTCAATGATCCAAACTATGGACCAAGATCTCAATCTGTCACATCCAAAATATGGAATAAGATCTCAATCTATCACATCCAAACTATGGACTAAGATCTCAATCAGTCACATCCAAACTATGGGCTAAGATCTCAATCAGTCACATCCAAACTATGGATCAAAATCTCTCCCATACAAAGTAAGTCTCAATCCACTCTCTAGAACTAAGTCCATCATGCCAAATGAAGACGTACTAAGAAAGTGTAGCAACTAGTGAAACTACCACCACCTTCTCAATAATAACATGCAAGATGTTCCAAGTGGATCAGACTTGCTTTATCCATGAGCACCATGTGATCATCACTATGATCAAATCATTCTTAACTAGGAATAAGGTGTCTTAAGTAAACTACTGTAATAATTTTTCACTCCCATATATACTGAGGACCATAATGTGAGTCCATAAAATACCTGGAACAATGGTAAGTAGATGTGTGCACACTCATAGCCCACTAGACTAAGCATCTAGCTCACCTCATACACATTATGTATGAACCATGACCTATTCTCAGGCATATCAAATAAAGTAGTACGTACTCTATGAATTTCTTCTTAATGCAATTGCCTATTCATAGTTCTTATGTGCAAACATTGCCTTTCCGCTTCTAGGCCACTTGCCTGCGGGACTTGCCTTGTTTGCGATCATATACAGAGTGACTATCTCAACTGCCCCTCTGTTGTTTAATAATAAGATGAAACCAGAAGATCATATAAATGAGCTCCAAATCATAAAAATATACAATCTCAGAGACTTCTCTCCCATACCCTCTGTCCTACACCTAGGTAGAATACAAAGTTTGATGTCCCATACCACCAAACTTTATACCCCACATAGATGCGTGTATGAGATTAAAGTTGAACACTTCTCTTAGAAAGACAAGAATAAATCGCTAAGTACTCACAACCATGAATGATAATACATGAAATCATGAAGTGTTCTTGAAGTGTTTCCTTCCCTCGATGGAAAGAACAGAGTCATTCCTATGACTCTATCACTCATACCTATCTCTAAGATCAACTCATCTTGAGTTGAGAACTGAGAAACTATCTAATAAATCTACTCAACTAGAGTTGTGAAGGATGCGGATTGCATCAAATATCAAGTCATGTGACTTGAATCAAATATTAACTCATAATAAATTGGAATTTATACAACTTGTATGAATCCAATTATATGAAATGAGAACAACTAGCAAAGTTCTCCTGTGCCATGCTCTCATGGCACTATATATATTCTACAAAATTTCAACAGAGTCTCCTTTTTCCTACTGAGAATGGTCACCATAAACCAATGCTCAATAAACAAGGATCTAGGGCATAGCTAGCCTATGGTGATCACACCATCTCAAAAGAATATCATAAAAAACCTGTGAAAAGTCTTTTCCTTTCAACAATGTCTCCTGCATAAACAATTTCCAACAACACTCGATTAAAGCTTAATTTTAACTAATTTTTACTCACAAAAAATCTAAAAAATTTTCCAGCCTTTTGTATCTTTTTGCAAGCTTTTAGCAGGCACAAAAAGCACTTGATTTGGATATTTTCGCAGAGTTTTATAACCATTTTATTGGAAGGGTCGAACACTTGACGACCAACTCTAAAAATATATAGGGTCATCTACTTGAAGCCCTTAGACTAATCAAACAAATTGAAAATTTCATTTTCTTTGTGCCCAAATCTAGGTAAACGTATCTAGTTTGGTCTCACAAAATATCAATTCAAAAGGAAATCAAATGCTCATTCAAAAGTATAATTTTATCTCTGTTACACCTGCGCTTACGTGAGCCTAGAAACAATGCTGCTGCACATATAATATATATTCTAACTATGAAGATAAATTTCAAAATCCTTGAATTTTGGGTATATCATAGGGTATACACTGAAGTAGCTTCTTCAACAAAATTTTTTGAAATTGGGGTTTCCAATATGAAAATGTCATGTGCTCATCAAACACATGTACTACCTCACCAGCGATTGGTCTGAGAAGAATAGATCGTTTGACCTATCAAATGATTTTCAATTTCCTCCAAATTTTCAAAAGCATATCGCTACTACTATCTACTTTTATTGATATAAGTTTCATAGTATTTGGACATTTGGATCTTTCACAATGACCAAAATACTAAGCCTCTATACTTGCAAAATTTTAAAAATATGGAGAGGCTAACTTTTACTCGTTTCTTTATATCTCCAAAATGGAGAGTTATTTCCTCTTGAAATTTTATACACACCATCTGAAGGTGTGTAGCTAGGTTTAGAAACAAAAATCATTCAATTTGAGTAAATTACCTAAGATAACCAAGCACCTCTAGGTGACATGATCTTTGGTCATTTCATAAATTCCAGAGGCTACACTTTCATGTGCAAAGATGTTTTGACATACCAAATGATCTTCAAAAATAATGAAAATTTGTATGCTCAAATTTCATCTATTAGGCTTTAATTTCCATTAAAAATCATTCCATTGGGATTTACCAATTAAGAGAAATGCCCTTTGTAACAGGCCTATGTCACTTGTTTCAGGCCTCTACCTCTACTAGGAACACTTCTAGTGCAGAGGTTATTTCACCTATCTAAAAGTCTCCAAATTACTTGAAAACTAGTCAGATTAAAGATAATCCTAGGAGCTACATGCTCTCAAAATTTCAATAAATGTGGGCATTCTCTCAAGTAGCATCCAAATCTCTATGAGACTACTACCTCACTAACTATGTGCTCGATCATTTTTTTAAACTTAAAAAATAACAAGACATGTTAATCCTTATGATTAAACAAACTCATTCATTATTATGGATGGATTATAACATGGAGATATATCCATGCATATAATTATCTTCTAGATCAATGCAAATCAATTAACCATCACAAATCGTCTCGTTGAAAAATCAACTCTTTACCAAGTATCCACCTTTTAGTGAAAGTGAATATCTATGGATATCATTCTAATTATTGTGCTTCTTGCACATTCATTAACCTCACCGCAAAAAATCATATACAAGCACTTAATACTTGTACTAATTATCATAATCATGGCACTCTTGTGTGGACTCGAGATAAACGTATATATCAAGTACATAGACTCCATTGAAAAATAATTTATGTGCTCATGCGTTACTAGTCAAAAACACATCTTAGTTGTTCTTGATGTATATACCTTGTCATTTACTCTCTAAAGGCACAATTAGCCTATGCATGATACCTCTATCACATACCTCGTGCTCACCCCAACTCATCGTGGTGATACATAAAAGTGATCTTCTATAAACAGAAAATGCATCATGCATTTCAACTTTCTAGCAATCATATTGTCTATGTATACATGCATTCATTCATGCATCTTCTTCTCTAATTCAATCAATTTATATGCTTTTAGCTATGCAGACATAAGACTTCCTCTCTCACACAACACAACATCACTCTAGTTCTCACATGGCATATAATGCCATGTGACTACAAAATTTCCGGCAACATTTCTCCAAGAAAATGGAGCATGAAAAAAGAATAATAATAAATACAATGGTAGGCATCAACCTTGTGGTTGACAAACCACTTTCTTTACTCCAAAAACATGTAAATAAGAAACTTTTCCAAAATGTGTGGTTGGGCCACTACACAACCTCATTACAATGTCTTTTTCTACCTTCAATACGTGCAAAAAAAATTATAAAACACACAAACAAGATCCATGCATGCTTTTATGAATCAACATAAGTTAGTGTAACTTCATGTGCATAGATAAACTCAAGTAAAAACTAGCTTTCATACACATTCCAATGTTGATTTCATAAACTACAAGAAAATACAATGCAAAATTATAAACTTTGATGCGAGAAGTATTCAAATGAATTTATTTGAGAAAAAAATTATGATGCAAATGTATGAAAATCAATTGACTTCTATCCAAAATGGTTCAAAATATGATTAGAAACTCCTAATTATCATAATTGGACACTCAAATCACTCAAAAAGAGTTTCTCGCCACTCAACAGCCATCTAAAAGCTTGTGCAGAGATGGCTTCCAATGGTCAAAATATGGAATGTCACAGTCAAAGAAAGGGTTTGAAGTATAGAATCTATGCCAAGTTGAATTTCTTGATTTGGATATTATATGCGGAAGTTATGGCCAAAACAATGGAGCTAGGTAAGTGGGCAGCATACCTCTTTGAAGAAGTATGTAGAGAATTAAATACTCTCTACACGTAGTTTTTTAGTTTCCTGCCATGCACTGGAAAGTTCGTGAAGTCTACGTCCTATATCAAGTGGAAGCATCCAATTTGGATATCATATCAGAGAGCTACGGCCATTTAAGTGAAGATAGGTATGCTAATCTTGCATTTTTTCTCTTACTTCCTACCTTTTATTTTTTGCCTCTTTCTTTACTCTTCTCTCTCTTTCAATTCTTTTCCTTCTCTCTTTAATCTTCATTTTAGTTTTCTCTCTTCCTCTTTGTTCATCCATTTCTTGCTCCATATTCTTTAATCTCTTTCTCTCTACCTCTCTTCTTCTATCGCTTTCTTTCTACCTTTCTTTTCAATCTCTTTCTCTATCTCTCTCTATTTCTCTCTATTTCTCTCTTCATCTCTTTCTTTTTCTCCATCTCTCTTGGCTTCTCTCTTTCTATCTCTCTATTTTCTCCTTCTTCTCTTTCTCTTTCTTTCTTTTTCTCCTTCTCTTTCTTTCTTTCTCTTTCTCTCTTTCCTTCTTCTCTTTCTCTTTCTTTCTCTTTTCTTCTCTTTCTTTCTATCTCTACTTCTTCTCTTTCTCTCTCTTCATCCTATTCTTCCCTCTCTATCTCTTTCTCTCTTCTTATCTTTTTCTCTTTTTTCTCTCTCTCTTGCTTTCTCTATTGCTCAACCATGCGCAGCAAAAATAATACAATAAGATATATAAGCCTCAAGTCTTCTTCAACGAGCTGGTCTAGCCTAATGGTTAGAGCACTGACCTTCAAACCAAAGGTCGTGGGTTTAATACCCATGGACGGCGGCAGCGCTGCAAATAGCACTGTGTGAAATTTGAAGAAATTAAATCAACTTTTACTACTGCAATGGTGATGCAAGCCTTCGAAGATGTGGCCGGTTCCATTGCTCCATGATCTACATACGTTTTTGAGAAGATGTCGATCTCAAGCTCTCCATAGCTATGCCGATTTCTTGTTGCATACAATGAAGATGAAGATGAGCTCCAAAATTAGAATGGAATCTCTCCTTTCTCCTTGCCCAAGGCCTCTCTCTCTCTCTCTCCCTGATGCTCTGATACCGAATGTGAGAAGTTGAGAATGACATGCGTGGGACTCACCTCCCAGCCTATTTATAACCCTTGCTTAGTCACCATCTAGAGTTCTATCTAAGGTTCCTCTACTCATCTGGCCATCATGAGTAGGTACCTCATATGAACTCTCTGGCTTTTGGCCTTGGCTATCACCCGAGCAAGGAACTTCTCGTTCCTCCAAGCATGTACATCTCTGGAATATAACAAATGAGATATCCATGCAAATAGAAACACATATCCAAAGATGAATGGGTAGTAGGTGATGATGGGCTACAAGCAATGGTGCCACTTTGGAGGCTTCCTTAATGTCACTCGAAGATAATTTCATGACACTTGAGCTATGTACATGTTTCAAGGAGTCAAAAGAACACATACGAGTCATAAAACAATAATTTCGAGTATTCATTTCTATCTAAAAAACATGATGAATATCATTTATCATAGTTTTCATTTTTTTCAATTGAGCTCTTGCTTTAGCATCTAGATGTGGAAATGAGATATCCATGAGCAGGATTGTTCATTATTAAAATTCCATCAAAAGATAAAGGAGAAATGAAAACGATCTCCCTGATTGATTTGATGAAGAAATTTGATACTTCATCTTCCATACTTCTTTGTGATTTTTATGTTGAAATATAAAAGACAACCTTGCATATCCATGATCTTGGTTTCTCACTCTATCATGTGGATCTATTTTCAATCTCCATGCTTGATGTTATATGGTTATTAAAGATTTTCTTCAATGGATAAGCATAGGGAACGGTGGAACTAATTATGGGTTGTCATATTGAGGATGCACCCGTCATATCATGGATGCACACCCTCTCGAGTGAGGTGGCCTAGATGCCACATGGCATCGTTAGAGGCATTGTGCCCATTTGGTAGAATATGGTAGAAGAAAGAAGAGATGAGTCTCACTTATCTCATGTTTATGGGGAATGAGAGAAGGGACTTAGAAGAGAGTCTCATGATGAGACATGCGATGCTCGGCAGTCAGGTGGTATGGACAAATCATCCTCATGTCGTCCATGGAGGCTATACGGCAGCCGAAAAGAAGATGTCATGATAGTGGTATCACAGCAAAAGATTTTGGCCCACTTTCCCATGTGCAGGCAATGGGGATTGAACCGAGGCGGATGAGATTGGAGGTAAGCTAGCTAACTAAGGCATCATCCCTTTTGATTGTGTGTATAGATCAGCGCAATGGATATACATCTATTCAACTGCTGACGAATGGAGCCTTCGCAAGAGCCCCTTGGGATGGAGCTTCAAGACATGCACTTTCTTAGAGTGGAGATGCTCACACAAGAAGTACAAATTGTTGAACATACATGCCACCATAGAGATCTTCCAAGAGTTAGTTATCCGAGAAGCAAAACAAGAAAGCTTCTAGTGGTTTCTTCCACTCACGGATGTGAAAGACAGAGGATGATCATTAAGGCAACGAGCAAACGTAGAAGATGATGCTCTCCTCTATGGAAGATAAGGACCTTTATGGCATCCTACGTGATTCTAGCAAGGAGGAGGAGTTATGGTCTCATTTCTAGGTTTGAGTGTTTTTGAATTTTTGTAAAAATGTTACTTTTGAGAAGGACAATGAATTGTTAAGAGGCCAAGATCCTAGAGGGAAATCACATGTACGGAGAGTATGAGGTTTATACTCTCATCTAGAGTCAAGGATTCCCTCAAAATACAAGAAGGCCAAGTTTAGGGTATCTCCAAAATACTGTACTTTCATGATTTTTCATAAAATTTTCAAGGGCTATTTTTTATAAGTAGTCATTTTGGGAAAGGGAAACGAAGCGGGATTTTTCTTAGTTTGGTATATCTATAGTCTATTGTATTGAATTCCATATAAGATTAAGAAATCCAAAATATATCTCAGTATGATGGGAGTTTGAAGCTCCACAAAACCCCCTTCCATCACTGTTGAGAAAAAATTTCAGCACCTCAATTTAAGAAATTCTCATTTTGGAAGAGGGAAAAAGAGGTGCACTAGCTATGAATGGATCAGAAAAAGTATATATACTGAGAATATGGCATATGTACTTTATAATGGAAGCATTAGATTCATTAAAATGATAAGTTTAGGAGGAATTTTGTATCCTCAAAGACCTCCTTTCCACACTTTTTGAAAAAATTTTAGATGTTAATGTTTATCAAACTCCACTTTTGAGAGTAAGAAAAAAAACCATTGAAGAGGCTTTTCTTGGATTAGTTCATGCATACATGAGGTATGGTGTATGTATTACCATGAAGAATGAGAAAATCCAAGAAAAATCCACATTAGGAGTGGATTAGAAGCTTGATAAAAGCTCCCATTTAAGTTTTTGCATAAAAGTAAAAATCTTGATTTAAGCCTCTTTTGGGAAGCAACTTAAGAGAGAATTCTAGGATTTGATTGATGAAAGAATGCTTTTGGGCACTCCAAAAATCACATTTTCACACTTTTTCTAGCCTCTCCAACAGTCCACTAGTTTGGCATGTCTCACTTGGAATGGCCATATCTTAGGCTAGAAAACCCCAAATTGGATGTCCTATGGCTCGTTTTGAAGAGCACAAGATCTTTACTTTCATTTCGCAAAATAAAGTTTGGAAATTATGTATTTTTGTACGTCTGTAAAGGTCTGCAAAGTCTGAACTGTTTTTGGCAACTACCTTCTAGGAGCTATAGTTTACAAACCGGGAAGGAAGATGAAGTAATTTCACTTCGAGCCACTTGCACATGATATACATTTCATTCTATGATTATTTTTAGGTCCTAAAAAGGTTTTTGCAGGTCTAAAGAGGGACTACAAATGCATTTTTTGGGTAAATTTGCATTATTTTGGTAATCATTTGACCATGTTTTATGTTTTGGGAAGTAATCGGATGTTTTTGGACACTTCAAAGTTTATTTTAGGACCTGAGAAGGAAGGCGCAGAGGTTTCAAAGCTCCTCGGAAAGGATTGGATGCATGCAATTCCAATACCAAATCATTTAGGGACGTATGTTTTATGCTTTCAGGCATCTTACTTTATCTTATGGCATGTTTTGTATGTACATGCATGGATTGGAGTGCATATATACAAGTTGATCATTGTTTCAATTCTAAAAGTATGAATCATCATGCGAGAAGTACACTTTTTTATTGTTTGCAGGAAGATGATTGCAGGAACTACATGGTTATGCAACAAAGAGAATTGTTTTTATGTTTTTGCAGGTTATGGAGTCCATCTATGAGTTTATGGCATGCATGCCATGGGCCTGTCAAGCCCTATGTTGTTGGATAGCCTGTGTACCATTGAGTTTAGTTTTTAAAATTTTTTTGGGATTCCATTTCTTGGGGAAATGCTATCGGAATTTTTCCCACCTCATGGTGTTATATACGCACTTACCTTTAGGTAAGAATGTTATGGCATGGTACCATGCATTTTTTGCAAACATCAACAAGGTATTAACATACTTGTAAGCATGTATTTGATGGGCTTAGAACCATCATAGTAGTAGAGATAAAGCAACTTCAGTAGTAATAGGATCCCTACATGTAATCCTTATGGATTTAGACCATAGGATTGCTAAGGGAAGGAGCTACATCTTCACCATTAGTAATGTGCACAAGAAATCCTATAGGTTTTGGGAAGTTGCATACAGGCATGGGAGATACGTTTATGATAATCTCCAAAGTAGTGAAGATTTACTTATCTTTACAAAAGTCTCATAGTATGATTACAAAACTATGGTGTATCATGATGAATACCCAAAGAGTGACTAGCTTCACTCATGCACATCACTTGAGTAAGTAGTGAAGCATTTCTACTACACTACTAAGGAAACCAATTAGATGGGATCACAGAGATGGTTTCATGTGAGAGCATCGATGGGTGCTATGTGATTCAAGCGATGGTTAGGAAGGCCACAGGTCTGGCACTAGCTCTATGACTTAAAGCATAGATCCCTTAGTGAGGAATAGTTGGGGTACCCAATACATATATGTATATCGGGATCTACAGAAAGGTACTTAGACTAAGTCTTGGTACCTAGGAACAAGTTAGTTTGGAATAAGAAAGGGATATCCACTGCCACATATTGACTAGAACCAAATTAACTAGTTTGAGGACACGGGACTCATTTGAGTCCAGTGACATGAGCTGAGGATATGGGATTTATTAGAATCCACCTACATATTCCATTCTATATATATGGAATATATATTCGGTTTAGTGTAGGTATGACACCATGAATTGGAAGAAGTTTTCACTGGTATGGGGCAGTGGAAACAACTTCCCTTTGAGCACTCTTCTTCTATGGCCAGGAAGAAAAGGACTCATCATTCATCACGTCATGTCTCACTAGATCAGAGGAGAGCTCTTAGTAGATATCTCCTTAGGATTGGGAGTTATCCTTCATAGTTCAGGGAATATTTATTCTTCTAGTAGAGAATGTGATAGGTGATTTCATCACCATTGATATCACATGCTCTTTTTGACGTTTTTAGGAAGGATGACTCCATGAGTTTGATTGGATCGTATAGATCGAGGCATAGAAGATGGTTGGCAAAGATAGCTCTTTAGTATGGATACACATGTGTCTATGGTATCATGTCATATCATTGCTGACCATTTTAGTAGAGGGCTTTGACCCTTATTAGGAATTTATTTTCTCCACTCTTCACTATATACACCTTCATTAGTTATGGGAGATTTGTTCTCCATCTTTATAGTAATGTTTGTAATGAGGGATTATGCATCAGTCATGGAAGAGAGGAGCAAATGAATTCATAAGTTTCTCTTTTAAGGAAAGGAGAAAGTCCAAATTAGCTTAGAGATCAAGGAGAGATCTCACTTTAGCTTAGTGGTTTCACTTTAGCTCCTCTTCTTTGAGAGAGAAAAAAGGAAAGGAAAATATGATTTCTTCATAGGAGAAGAACAGAGCATATTTTCCTTTAGATAGAAGAGGGTTTTAGAAAACATCTCTTAGTTTATTTTTCAGAAGGAATTCATTTACTCTACTTTTTAGTATAATTTTCCTTCACATGGGAGTCTCTTTCTCCACTATTTTGGAAGGAAAAACGTGGAGAACTTATGTGCATGTTCTCAATTATGGATGAGTAGAGTAATTGAATTCAAAATAATCTCTTTCAAATGGAAAGGGAAAGTGGAATAGATTCCACTAACATGGCCCTTTTTCTTTGAAAGGATTACAGAGAGTGACATGGACAGAGTTTCATTTTCTCATTTTGGTTGTCTAGATAGAAGTGACACTCTTCTATCAAATACAAGAGGGAGATCAGTTAATCATGATGGTTAGATTGGGTCTCACTTGTAGACTCTAGAGAGAAGCAGTTAGGCTATTCTAGTGATTGTCTTTGTCTAGATGAGATGATCTAGTTATCGACATTAGTTAGACTGGGAGTTGAGCTATGAATCTTCTTTCTAGGGTTTCAAGGAGATAGCAAGATATCTAACCTATTGGGGTACCAAACTCTTAATTGGTGTTACATCATGAACATGATGTGTGAACATCAATTAGGAGGATGGATATTGAGGGATTATCTGAATCTGAAAGGAAATGATTTTTGCATTCATATGGCAAACTACAAGGAAGAGAATATTTTAGAGTTTGCACTAGTGCCAATAGACGCTCTTCCAATAGAACTTAGCCCAATGGTAAAGGACGACAAACCACAAACTTCTTGGCTGGTGAAATGTATATGAGCTAGATGATGGATTTGCATTGAACACAAGATAGTTTAGATTAAACTGTTACTAGTGAGTACACTCAAGGTTAGGAAGACCTAGAGTGGTATGAGGGCAATATATCATTTAGTCCTAGATGGATTTTGAGTCACTTGTTATGGGACTTTGTTCTATATTTCAGAGGATTCTATGGTTTATTATCTCCATTATAGTATGGTCAAGCTTATGAGCTTGGCACTTCCACTTACTTTTCATATTATTACTCCATAGAGGATACATCATATGGACTTAGGTCATTTTGATGATATTATATGTCATGGGAGTGATAGTTTGGAAGTTTAGTGTATATGGGAGATAGTAGGCACCAGACTGTTTCCCACCTTTGAGATGATCCCTTTTGAGACTTGTTAAGGGGAAGGATACAAGGAAACAACACATAGAGATGACCATGTACATAGAGTACATGGGGTTCACGGGAGTCCGATCACTTTCTTCTACCATTACGGACATTTCATGCACATTTTCGAGGACCAAAATGTTCTTAAGGGGAAGGAAATGTCATATTGAGGATGCACACATGTCATATCATGGATGCACACCCTCTGGGGTGAGATGGCTTAGATGCCACATGGCATTATTAGAGGAATTGTGCCCATTTGGTAGAATATGGTAGAAGAAAGAAGAGGTGAGTCTTACTTATCTCATGCTTATGTGGGATGAGAGAAGGAACTTAGAAGAGAGTCTTGTGATGAGACATGCGACACTCAGCGGTCGGGTGGTATGGACAAATCATCCCTCTGTCATTCGTGGAGGCTATACGGCAGCCGAAAAGAAGATGTCATGATATGGATCCTTGTGTGAACAAGATATACCACAAAAGTTGAGTATTCCTTTATCCAAATAGTACTTAAACATTCAATAGCCCTCACTTTGTGTTTGAGTCTCGGAACATAAGAGAGACATCTCAAGAGGAGGGTTGACCATTTTTCATAAACCTATTTGGATTTTTGATGCATTGTCATACTCCTTCTTGACTGCTCTTTGCTTATCAATTGGCTTTGATGTTCTTCTGGATTCTCTATTCTCATGAGAAAGAACAAAAGAAAATCTTTTTTCCATTCAAGACAGTTGGAAATGAACATTCATCTTTTTTCCTCAAAATCTATGAAAGAAGAATAAAAAAAATTGAAGAGAAAAAGAATGAAACTTTTTGTCATCTTCCCACAAACAACTTAATCTATTATGGATCCTAAATTTATATGTAGATGGGTTGCTAATATGGACTAAATTAAGAAATGTGCATCAAGTTGTAATTAGAGAGCACAGTTAGAAGATATTCTAATAGTGCAGCAACATTGTTTTTAGGCTCACCTAAGCACAGGTGTAGCAGAGATAGAATGATACATTTGAATGAGTATTTGATTGAATTTTAAATTGAACTTTTGTGAGACCAAAATAGATAAATTGATCTAGAAGTTGGCACAAAGAAAATGAAATTTGGAGTCCTTTTTATTAGTCTAAGGGCTTCAAGAAGATGGCCCTGTACATTTTGAGAGTTGGTCATGAAGTGTTCGACCCTTCCAATGAAATGGCTATAAAACTCTTAGCAAATATCCAAATCAAGTGCTTTTTGAGCCTAATGAAAGCTTGAGCAAAGCTACATAAGGCTTAAAGGCCTTCGCATCAAGATCTTCTACATTTTTCAAGACATTTTTAAGAAGATCTCCTTATGTGCACTTCAAGAGGATCTCCTTATGTACATTTTCAAGAAGACAAAATTTTAATGGGGGCAAAACATAGGCTTTCTTTCATTTTATGAAACTTTGCACTTTTGACCTTGAATTATCCAAAAATTTCACATAAGAGAATGCTCCTCTGACCCTTCCAAATCTCTACAACCCTTTAAAATCTTCCAAAATGATCTTTGAAACTTGCAATTAAATTCAATTTCAAGACAATTGTGAGCATGCATATGTCCACTACCCATGCACGAATTCTCTGATAACTCATTAGTGCACATGCACCACCTATGCACATTTTTGACAAATAAGTAGTGCGACACTCTCTCTCTCTCTCTCTCTCTATATATATATATATACATATATATATATATATATATATATATATATATATATATATATATATATATATATATATATATATATATATATATATATAGATAGAGAGAGAGAGAGAGAGTGCGTGTGCATGTTATATCTATGTATGTACGTGTGTACTTATGCATGTATGTATGTATATGTGTTAGAATGCA
>CM035434.1:44496034-44506034 GCA_020310875.1 Ceratopteris richardii
CCATGTAATGTGGCCCTATATTGGATGCATAATTGAAGTGAAAAGAATCTTATATGATGCAAAAAATAGGGTTGTGCTTGAAGCACCTTCTTACTACATGAAGAGCTAGCATCTATTTGATGATCCGCTCTTTATGCCTAATTTCCTATAGAAAAACAAATAAAGGTACAAACGATATAGTGTTAATTTTGAATTTGGAAAAGAAAAGAACATATATGTACATATAAATAGATGCACTTGTGATCATTCAAAACATATGCATGAATTTCTAGATCAAGAGGTGCAAATGGATCATGAAGAACCGAAAGCAATGCCTTTAAGCCTTGTGCATACTCCATAATTGTGAGTGACTTCTTTTGTGTAGTGAGCATCAATGGAATAACTATGGGGTTTGGAAGGGGAATGGGACATCTCCTTTGGGCCCACATAATATGCATGACTTTCGTTTATTGTTGAAGTTGTGGCATTTTGTGTATATACTTCTGTATGGTGGGAGGTGTTTATTTTGTGGTTACGTTTTCTTAGTTGTATGAGCCCCCTTCTAATTATGCAACCTTTGGTTCTTCAACATCCTTGCGCTTGGTATAGATTGAGGCAAAAGTATAAATTGAAAATCCATACTCTGTTTTCAAGATGCTTTGTTGGTCTATCAAGCTTGGGTATTCAAATCTATGTGACTATCAATATTGGTTCATTATGTCATATTTTGTAGTCTCAATGTTTCTTTTTAGGTAAGGATTCTTTCCTCATATGATTACGAGATCAATCCTCAAGTTGCATTACCTATTTCTTGGGCAATTGATATGTTGGTGTGAGGCTTGTGCTACCACAAGAGACTTGAACAACATTGTTAAGCCACTAGAGGGTTTGTTTCATCATGGTCTCTCTATTATGGGCTATATGTATTGTGATTTTTTAGTTTTATGTTGATTTCTAGGGTGCTATTTTGGTCTAGGTTTTTCTTTAGAGGAAGGCTCAAGAATTTGTGGAGTCTATTTTGGTATTAAGCCAATTATTGAGAAAGAAGTAAAAACAGTTACTAGTATATCTTTTCGTACCAACTTGAGGATTATTCTGCCATGGTCTAGGTTTAGAAATATAGAATTTTCAAAGATCCAATCTTGGCAAAATATGACCTTCTCTATTAGATCATTATCCTCATAGACTAAACATTTAACAATAGCATATCCTGCTTGAGATGCATGATAATTTTAGCTTCCCCAATGCATGGGGTTCCAGTATTTCTGAACCCTATCATGTTGGCTTTCATTGGTTGGCTTTTGGCCTTCAATGTTTGTATGAGAGACAACCTTATCAGAATAGCTATGACACCCACATCATTAAGGAATGTGATCATATGTTTTGGAGAGTGTCGTAACTCAACAAATATGCATGAAATCCTATCTTTGATTGGCTTTGCATTGGATCTCATATGACACATGGCCATGGAGAGGGCTTATGATGGAATAAATGATTCCATGTGTACTCCTCTATGTATGTTAGAGTGCATACTATAGCCTAAGAGCTTCAATAACAACCTTTCTTGTGCATACAATCTAAGGTTTCTTATAGAGCCTATCCTTTCATGCATTGTTCTTCTTGTTTTCTATCTATCACCACTTGTACTCATCTTAAGATGTCTATGGTGGGGGTTTCTTGGTATATTTTGGCACTACAAACATCCTACATAATCGGGAAAAACATCTTCTAGTGTGGTTTATTTCATGACTTCACTAGGTGATGTACAATGTATCATGTAGGTTCCATGATCTCCAATTTGTAGCCTCTTACCAAGATTTAATGTGTAGAAAAGTATATGATCACCTTCTTTTAGCTTTTTGTCCTTCATATGGTAGTCAAAATAAGCTTATTTCCTTTTCTTTTCAGTGAGCATAGATGGCCATTGTGCCCCTGAGGTATGTCTCTCGAAGTGCATGAAGTTTATCTATAAATGAGGTACAATTTCCTATCCTAATTTGAGCATCCCATCTTAACTAGATTCGTCAAAAAAGTGCATAGCACTTTGTTGGATCACTTATCCCATTCACTTATAGATAATATGGAGCTTATTTTTTGTGTAGAACTAAAACTTCCTTGAATAAAGGCTCTATGACTTCATTAACAAAATGAGTACCTCTATCAATGGTTATCTAAACAGGGAGTCCAAATTGTAAAAACATATTCTCAAAGAGATATTCTGGAGTTGTTTGAGCATCAATGCTTGTTGTGGCATGTGCTTCTAACCACTTGTTAACATACTTAATCATAACTATCACTACAACAGATCGGCTGTATACCGAGGTTTTTATCGAGGGAAATGAATGCGTGCATTTTTGCCCCGACATCGGTGTAGGTGTTGTGAAGAGATGGATAGGTATGTGCTTGAAGATGAAGAGGTGTTGCAAAATCCTTGATCTACACCAGTCAAATGAACTCCAGGAGTATATGGTGGGCCCTTTTAGCTTGCCAATGGATGTATTAGACACCCTATGTACCTTGGAGGATCACTCTCAAAAAGATAGATCAAAATAGATAAGTTGGAGTTAGCTCAGAGGTTAAGAACTTGGTTCATACACCTGTCTAGTGTTTTGCATAATTCTCTGAGCACAGTAGTAATTAGCTTAATTCCTCTTGGAGAAGTTTATTTAACTTAAAGAGCTAACTTTAAAGAGTAATCCCATCAAAAACAATGAACCACACACTGAGAAAGATGTTTAGGAACTGATGACATCATCCCGATTTTCACGGGCTGCTATAGTTTGAGACCAGTGAGTAGAAAAATGAACATAACTCCCGATTTAAGAATCCAATGATTATGAAAATTTGTATGCTTATACTAGACAATAAGCTGAATCCAACAAGTATTAAATAATTGAATTTGGATAAGTACACACTGTGAAACAGCTCTGACAAGATGAGTAAAAAAAAGTCGGGTACCTGACAGAGAAGTGAAAATGACAGACAGGGTTGACTTCAACTGCACATAACTGAAGATTGCAATACCCAAATGAAATGAAAATTAATGAAAATAAAGTAGACTTATAGAGCTAACTTTACCAAGTTAAATCACTGAAAATGATGCATCAAGCTTAGAGAAACCATCTCTGCAATCTGACTGAGAAAACTGAGAGATATGGCAGTGAGTAGTACACTTCACAGGAACATAGAAATATGAACTCAAATGATCATGAAAATGAAAGTATATTGCTTGTACAATACAATGGACTTACTGATACATATGTGTTCCTTGTAATCACACCTTGATATGGCATAAAGCTCAGCTCTTGGAGGTCTTCACATAAGTCTCTCTAACCACGACTAAAACTGCCATCTATTTATAGTTGAGCTTGGGAGGCTAACTTCCCTCAATCGCTCTCCAATCAATCAGTGATTGATTTGATTCTCTACCTACCACAAATCACAAATTCGTGGCTCCTCTTTCCCTTTTTTATCAAGTGGACTCAACCACTTAAGATTCTTTCACTTTTACATTAAGTAAAGTCTTCAAAAGTTACAAGAGGTAGTTCACAAGTGAACTTTACATAGTCTTCATTTTTATGCTTCTTTTATGACTTTGTGGGACTCAAGCCAATACTTAGGCTTGTCATAGACTTGCTCCAATAGCTCCCCCTCAAGCCAAGTATGCTTGAGGTCTTCAATCTTCCAAGATTACCTGTAAACCAATCATAGCCTTGAATTTGCAAAGCTTTGTACCATCCAATGCTTTGGTTAGAATATCTGCACATTGTTGATGAGTGGACACATATGATATTTGAATCTCTTTTCTTAGAACCTTCTCTCGTACATAGTGATAATGAACTTCAATATGTTTAGTCCTTGCATGAAAAATAGGATTAGCAGCCAAATGAATAGAACTCATATTGTCACCAAAAATAGTTGGAGTTCCAAACTCCAATCCAAGGTCTTTGAATAATGTCTTCATCCACATAGCTTCTTGTGTAGCTATGGCAAGACCTCTATATTCAGCTTCAGTAGAAGAGAGAGCACCTGTGGGTTGCCTCTTGGATGACCATGAAATAAGCTTTGAACCTGCAAAGGTAAGATAACCTGAAGTGCTCCTTCTATCTTCCTTGGAGCCAGCCCAATCTGCATTAGAAAATAGCTTCAAACCTAAATCAGATACATAAGGATAATAAAGTCCTTCATTTATGGTTCCTTTGAGATACTTGAGAATCCTTTTGGCAGCATCCATATGTGGTTTCCTTGGTGTGTGCATAAATTAACTTAGCACACTCACATTGTAACATATATCTACTCTTGTCAATGTGGCATAGTTGAGACTACCCACTAGACTTTGATATGATGTGATGTCCTCTATGAGTTCACCTTCATGTGAGCTCAATTTGTTATTGACCTCCATTGGAGTACCTGCAATCTTACAATCTTGCATCTTGAATTTTCCCAACATGTCCTTAATGTACTTTCTTTGAGTGAGAAACAAACCATGATCTTTGTAGACAACTTCCAAACCTAGGAAGTAGGTAAGTGAACCCAAATCACTTATCTTGAACTCTTCTCTCATCTGATCTTTGATCTTCTTCATACCATCTGCATCATTTCCTGTCAATATAATATCATCTACATATACACATAAGTAGATGATCTCAGAATTACTCTTTTTAATAAAGAGTGAAGGATCTGCCTTGCTTGGTTGAAAGCCTTTGTCTTGCAAGAATGAAACAAGCCTGAAATTCCAAGCTCTTGGGGCTTGCTTGAGACCATACAATGCTTTGTTAAGTTTACACACATAATCAGGATAAATTTGATTCTCAAAACCAGGTGGTTGTGCCATATATACCTCTTCTGTTATCCAACCATTCAAGAATGCATTCTTTACATCTAGTTGAAGTATCTTCCAATTCTTGGAAGAGGCAATACTAAGCAAAACCCTAATAGTAGGCATCTTTGGCACAGGAGAGACAAAGTCTTTTGCTACAAGCCTTGCCTTATACCTGTTAATGGAACCATCAGAATTCTCACAGGTTTGCAAATTTGCTTTAATGACCTTTCACCAATATGTGTTGACCTTTTGTGCCATACTTCCAATTCTGTGAGTGTCTGACTACCATAATTAAAGAGAACAATGTTTCTAGTGTCTTGTAATTCAAATGTGAACAATCTACCTGCCTTTTCACCTTTTGCAATTCTTCGGAATCCTTGACTTCGATCTTCAACAAATGATCCTACTTTTGTGAACCTGACTTGCAACCCTTTCTCTACTATCTGCCCAACACTTATCAAATTCTTTGTAATGGTAGGGACATAGAGTACCTTATTGAGTAGGTTGATGTTTCCATCAGGTGCTTTGACAAGGTGTCTTGTATCATCTCCTGTTTGTACCTCATGCTTATTCCTTGGATCTTCTAAATCTGATAGGAGTGCCACATTTCTTGCCACATGATTTGAACAACCTGAATCTATGTAGAAAACATGCTCATCAGATTTACCTTGTGGCATAGCCATGTTCATGATCAATAATGAATCCTCTTTGTTTGAGTCTTCTATGTAGTTATTGAAGTCTCTCCTTCCTTTGTAGCCTCCTTGATAGTTTGAATGATTGTAGTTGTTGTAGTTGCCATGATAATTGTTGAACCTTCCTCTTGAGTAGCCATAACTTCCTCTATTGTATCCTCTGCCTCTTTGATTCCTGGAATTCCTAAAGCAATTTTCAGTTGTATAATTGGTTAATCCACAAATAGAACATGAGTTGGAGTCTTGGGATCTCCCCCTGCCTTGTCTACCTCCTCTTCCTCTACCTCTGCCATGTCTTCCTCTACCTTCATAGTTAGCTTGATATGTTCCTACTTCATCATCCACTTTCTTTGCATTTCCTTTGTTATCTTTGGGCTTGCTTTTATCAATGTATAAAGCTGAAGATTGATTACCTTTAGAGCTTTCTCCATTTTTGATAAGCTTTGCCTCTTGAGTAAGTAGTTGTCCAATGACTGTATTGAAATCAGGTACATGCATGTCCATGTACAAATCCATAGTTGTGGTGAATGCTTCCCACTTGTCATCAGCCTTCAAGCCATTGATGACCTGCCTTACAATTTGCTCTTCATCTATTACCTCTCCAATGCTTCCCAACTGATATGCTATGTCCTTGAGCTTTGTCACAAAATCAGTCACATTTTGTTTTGGAGCCTTCTTGAGAGTTGTGAAATCCATCCATAGTTGATGCTTCCTAGCTTTAGTACTTGAAGAGAAGAAGGCTTCAAGTGCATCCCACACTTCCTAAGATGTCTTACAAATTCTAATGTGAGGCAACAAAAAATCTGAGATAGAGTTGAGGAGATAAGACCTTGCAAGTGCATCCTTGGAGCACCATGTGCTCAATCTTTCTTGCTCTTCTTGTGTTGGTTGACTTTTGTTCCTGAAACTTGGCATAACTTCATCTCCAGCCACATAACCATATAAACTTCTACCTTGGAGATAAGCTTCCATTCTTAATGACCAAGCTGAGTAGTTACCTCTGTCCCATTTGTCAATTGATGAACGAAATCCATCTACCATGTTGTCCAACCTTGCTTTGATACCACTGTGAAGAGATGGATAGGTATGTGCTTGAAGATGAAGAGGTGTTGCCAAAATCCTTGATCTACACCAGCCAAATGAACTCCAGGAGTATATGGTGGGCCCTTTTAGCTTGCCAATGGATGTATTAGACACCCTATGTACCTTGCAAGATCACTCTCAAAAAGATAGATCAAAACAGATAAGTTGGAGTTAGCTCGGAGGTTAAGAACTTGCTATTTTGGTTCATACACCTGTCCAGTGTTTTGCATAACTCTCTAAGCACAGCAGTAATTAGCTTAATTCCTCTTGGGGAAGTTTAGTTAACTTAAAGAGCTAACTTTCAAGAGTAATCTCATCACAAATAATGAACCACACACTGAGAAATATGTTTAGGAACTTATGATATCATCCCGATTTTCATGGGCTGCTATAGTTTGCAACCAGTGAGCAAAAAAATGAGCTTTACTCCAGATTTATGAATCCAATGATTATGGCAATTTGTATGCTTATACTAGACAGTAAGCTGAATCCAAAAAGCTTTAAATCATTGAATTTGGATAAGTACACATGGAGAAATAGCTCTGACAAGAGTAAAAAAGTCGGGTACCTGACAGAGAAGTGAAAATGACAGACAGGGTTGACTTCAACTGAACATAACTGAAGATTGCAATACCCAAATGAAATGAAAATTGATGCGCATATATTAGACTTATAGAGCTAACTTTATCAAGCTAAATCACTGAAAATGATGCACCAAGCTTAGAGAAACCATCTCTGCAATCTGAGTGAGAAAACTGAGAGATATGGCAGTGAGTAGTACACTTCACAAGAACATGGAAATATGAACTCAAATGATCATGAAAATTAAAGTATATTGCTTGTACAATACAATGGACTTACTGATACATATGTGTGTCTTGGAATCACACCTTGATATGGCATAAAGCTCAGCTCTTGGAGGTCTTCACATAAGTCTCTCTAACCATGACTAAAACTGCCATCTATTTATAGTTGAGCTTGGGAGGCTAACTTCCCTCAATCACTCTCCAATCAATCAGTGATTGATTTGATTCTCTACCTACCACAAATCACGAATTCATGGCTCCTCTTTCCCTTTTTGATCAAGTGGACTCAACCACTTAAGATTCTTTCACTTTTACATTAAGTAAAGTCTTCAAAAGTTACAAGAGGTAGTTCACAAGTGAACTTTACATAGTCTTCATTTTAAGGCTTCTTTTATGACTTCGTGGGACTCAAGCCAATACTTAGGCATAGACTTGCTCCAACAGGTGTCGGTATGCGTGTCAGAATTAAAGTGCCGGTATAAGCATCGGTATAGGCATCCATATGGGCATTGATGTCGTCCAATAGTGTAGTCAATCCATAATGATATCCATAAGCCTCCTCCGTTCGTGTTGGAGGAGGACCCATTGCCAGCTCCTGCAACAAATATACAAAACATTAGAGGAACATACATGAGAAGCTTAACATAAACAAATTCAATAAACCAAATGGTACTTAAAAACTCGTGACACATCGTGTCATATCCGCCACTGCCCAAATGTGATGGTCCAACCGTATCTAAACGCATGGTTGCGGCATCTCACTACTGGCGATATCGATCAGGAGTTTGTTGCTGCTCGTCACGAATCATATCCCACTCCTCAGCATCTAACCATGCAAGCTTTGGTAAGCCTGCTTTGAAAGCATCACGAGCCTTGGATCGTCAATGGGACATAACTTCATGTGTCGTGTGTAGAATCCACTCTGAACTGACAAGAGGCTACCCATCGGCTGGTCGGAACTCCTGATAAATCCTCTCTATGATATAATTCTTTCGATCTTTATCTTGTTCACTCCATTTCAACATGATAGAGTGTCCAAACTGTAAGGAGCAAAGCTATCGTATACATGCATTCATTGCTTTTCCGACCGCATCCATCATCGAAGCTCCATCTCATATACTATACACCTTGGAGTCATCATGGTCATGAGCACCCCAAGGTGTACGTGGTGTTCCACGTGGTGTACTATGTGGCGTACCATGATTTTGTGGAGTCGACTTGAAGCAAACCGCTTTTATCCCACCTCACTATTGCATTTCTTCCAGAGGTGACTACTTCGAACCATTTCACATAAAAAACAAAGTAATCAAACTTCCTAAAAGATAGTTTCAAGATATCTTGAATCACTCCACAATAATCTAGCCGACCTTCTTGAGCATTATCATCTCTTGCACTCGCCCTACTGTTTTGCAAAAAGTTCACCATCACCCCACTATCAAAATTAGACCTATTTTTATCGATTCGTGCGATCCAAAAGTGTCGTCCATGAGACCATAGTGTACCGTATTTAGTATACTCCCAATCATATCCCTTTGCGAGTTCTTCTTCTTCTTCAGAGATATCTTCACCCACTGCCTTTGCTTGTGAAACCGCTGTATCTAGCCATCTGCTCGTTAGAAAAGGTGGAAGAGGTCGAAGACTTTCTGGAAGAGGCAAAAATTGAGTGGAATGATTCCTTCGAAACTGAGCTCTTTCCTTTGCGTTGGGCTCCTTGGCAAGCTCATACTTTTCTAACCACTTCTGCATAGGCTTAGAGTTAACTATGCAAAACGTCATTGCCTTCTCTCTCAAAGTTGCATCCATTTTTTTTGCAACCCTTTACCTTGTGGTTCATCGCCTGCGAGATGAACATCTTCATCATCACTCCATAAGTGAGGCATTTCTGGATCCGACATATGTAGAAACACAGTTATGAATACAAGAGACTCTTGTACAAGCCATCCCTCTGCCATGCTACCCTCTGGACGTGCTCTCTATCGAAAAAACCCTTTTAATGTCTTCATAAAGCGCTCTAAGAAGAACATCCATCGACTATGGAAAGTTCCTGTTATTGCAACTTCATCTACCACGTGAACCAGTAAATGAAGCTGAATAGTGAGAATACTTGTGCGAAAGTATTTCTCTACCATACAAACAGCCTCGATAGCATTGAGTTTCACACTCTCTATGCTATCTCTATTGATCTCTTTAGAAGAGATCCACCGTACTAAAGAGCTAATTTTATGAATGGTTCTTTGTACATCCTCTGAAAGACAATCTTTTAAGGATACAGGGAGCACAAACTGTAAAAACTTGTGCCAATTTATGAGACTTGAGCCCTCCAAGATAGTAATTTTGTGTGAAAACAGTCTTTAGACACCTCATGCATCCAGTAGGTGTTCGAAACTCTGAAATTATTTTCTTCACTTGTTGCTCTTCCATCCTGTGAAGCACCCAAGGAACTCTTGATAACGATACTGTTTCGTTGGACTTAGTAATTGCTCACAACTCTCGCATACGACCTCGCTCTTCTAAGTCCCCCCTTTGTGCTCTGCCAAAATCTTGCAAATAATCTCTCCTACATACTTAAAAATATGCATCGGGTCTACCAAATGATTGAACAATAATTCACTCCAATA
>CM035434.1:44508534-44511034 GCA_020310875.1 Ceratopteris richardii
TGTGTGTGTGTGCATGTGTGTGTATGCATGCATGTGTGTATATGTGTGTGTATGTATGCATGCATGTGTGTATATGTGTGTATGTATGCATGTGTGTACATATGTGTGTGTATGTATGTATGTGTGTACATGTGTGTGTGTATGTATGCATGTGTGTATATGTGTATGTGTGTGTATGTATGCATGCATGTGTGTATATGTGTGTATGTATTTGTGTTTATGCATGTGTATATATGTATGTGTATGAATGTGTGTATCTGTGTGTGTATGTGTGTGTATGCATATGTGTATATGTGTGTGTGTATGTATGTATGTGTGTGTATGTATGCATGTGTGTATATGTGTATATGTGTGTATGCATACAAGTCACAATTTGATTCGCGCGTGCAAGTTCGACAGAAGACAACCAGTACTCAAACACGTGCAAAATGTTCAGTTTTGCTCTCGGGTTCCCGGTATGTTTAAAACAAGGCCTCGGTATAAGCGTCGGTATGGGCATCGGTATGAGCATCGGAAATTTCCAGTAAATTACTAACGCTTATATTGATGCTTATACCGATGCTTATACCGATGCTTATACTGATGCTTATACGGACACACATACCAACGGTCGTGAGACATCCCAAGGATCCATTTTAAATGGTCACACCGACGGTTACTTAACCGTCGGTATCTTTAAGTGGACATTTCCAATGTTTATACCAATGCCGGGAGTGACCGTCGGTATAGGCAACGTTGGTATGCCCCTCATATGTTGTAGTGTATTATTTATTAAAAATGTGATCCTTTGGTAGGTGGGCTAATAGGACCAATAAATTCTTATTCCCCATTTTTCAAATGGACATTGTCGCATCATTGGCCTTAGAGGCATTTGATCTCAATTGAATGGTACTTTGGTCTTTTGCATGTATTAAACCTACTCAAAAATGTTGAGCCTCCATGCATAAGGTGGCCCACCACAACCCAACAAATAAAATCATTTGAATTGTCTATTTCACAAAGAAATTTGTGCTTACAACACTTGAGTGCACAACTTCCAATAGTCGTACATAGTCTTCTTTATGTATATAAAGGTGTATCAATGTATCCTAGCCTCCCTTGTATAACATATTGTTAATAAGATCGGTCTTGCCTCTCTTCTTATGAATCTCTTTGTTTTTGTATTTCATATCGCTAGGGAAACTTTCAAATTTAAAAAGGTCAATTATGTTCTTGCTCAATGAGAAATATGCAAATACATAAGCAAAATTAGCATGCTCTATGGTTGGAATGACTTGGTAGGTAGAATAATCACTAACATAGTCATGTACTCTTCCTTCTATGCGTGGCCAATAGATACCATTTCTTTGCATATTTTGGAAAGTCTTTCATTTTGGAAAATGCCTACCAAATGCATCCACATGACCCACTATTACAAGCATCAAATGCTCATCCTCTAGCATGCAATAGGAATGTAGTCCATTCGAATATCTATGATACAACCAACCAACATTGATGTATAATTCCCTTGCATTCATTACCTCCTTTTTTACACATATGGGTGGAATGTTCCAAAGGATAAAACACGTAATGTTGGCTCAACCCATTTTCGTACCAAATCAACATTAAACAAGTGGGTGTTGAATAATTCATCATTTATTTAATCATTAGGGTCAACACTTTTGATTCTGAATAAATGACCAACTTGGATATGTGTAGTTTCCATATTGACAACCACTTCAAAATAAAATTCCATAAATATAAGAAACCACTACTCTAGCATGCCTATTGTGCATGGCTTCTTGATAAGGTATATTAAGTCTCAATGATATACATAATTAATGCACTAATAAATAATGTTTAAATTTCTTTATTACAAAAACCATGCTTAGTCCTTCTCTCTTGGTAGTTGTGTAATTTCTCTTGGCAATGATGAGTTGTCTAATAGCATATGTTATAGGGAAGTCCATGTTGCCCTCATCGATAGGTTTTCTAAGATACAAATGATTAGAAAATTAGATGCATCCACATGGATGTGGAATGTCTTGTTTCAATCCAAGAATTATAATATTGGTGCCTTCTCTTCTCATACTTGTGTAGTTTTTCTTAGAAAAGATGAGTTGTGTACTAGAATCTACTATAAGGAAGTGCACATTGACCTCAGCATTAGGTTTTGCTAAGATGCAACTAATTCCAAAAGGAGGTGCACCCATATGGACGTGGAACGACTTGTTCAAATTTGAGGCTTCTAATATTGGCTTTTCTAAGATGCAACTAATTTCAAAATTAAATGCATCCACATGGATGTGGAACAACTTGTTCCAATCCGATGCTTTAAATATGAGACCTCTTTCAAAGTCTTGGAAAGAGTTCTCACACTCTTTCATCCACTCAAGATTATTCAAAAGCGAAAACATTAGCTTAACAATGGTTGCATACATGTGTATGAACCTTTTGTAATACCCACAATGTCACATAGAAACTTTGACTTCCATGTCATTCCATGATCTACATAGGTCTA
>CM035434.1:44556631-44559131 GCA_020310875.1 Ceratopteris richardii
GAGTCTCTATGGATACATCTCAGGAGATGAGGAATTGCCCTCATTCAAAGCAAGAGGATTGCCAACCAAGGAAGAACAAGAAAAGCTCAACACATGGTGTGCAAAGGATGCATTGGCAAGGTCTTATTTACTCAACTCTATCTCTGACTTTCTTTTGCCACATATCAGAAACTGTAAGACATCCCAAGAAACTTGGGAAACCTTGTCATCATATTTTTCCTCCAATACAAGGGCTAGGAAAAATCAGTTGTGGATTGAATTCACAACACTGAGGAAGCAACCTAAGCAAGCTGTTTCAGAATTTGTGACCAAGATCAAAGATGTTGCAGATCAGTTAGCAAGCATAGGGGAAGAGATTGAAGAAGAACAAATTTTAAGGCAAGTGATCAATGGAATCAAGGCTGATGACAAATGGGAAAGCTTCACCACTGCAATGGATCTCTACATGGACATGCACACTCCAGATCTTACAACTCTCATGGGACAACTATTTACACATGAAGCAAAGCTCACAAAAAATGGAGATACATCCAAAGGTAATAACTCTTCTGCCCTATACACTCATAAGAAGTCTAAGGATAAAGGCAAGAGCAAAAAGATGGAAGATGAAGGCTCTACCTCCCAAGCCAACTATGCAGGGAGAGGTAGATCTTCAAGAGGAAGGGGCAGAGGAGGTAAGCAAGGTAGGGGGAGACCCTATAATTCATCACCATGTAACATTTGTGGTTTATCAAATCATACCACAGATGATTGTTTCAGGAATTACAAAAATCAGAGAGGAAGAGGCTACCAAAGAGGTGGATACTCACAGTCAAGAGGAAGGTTCAACAATCATCAAGGCCACAACAACGATTACAACAACAACTACAACAACAATTACAATGGCAACTACCCAGGAGGATTCAAAAGTAGATGAAACTACAACAACGCCAAGGGTTTTGCACAAACCCAAGGCATTGATTATGAAGAAACTTTTTCTCCTGTGGCCAAGATGCCAACAATCAGAGTGTTGGTAAGTGTGGCTACATCAAAGAATTGGAACATGTACCAATTGGATGTCAAGAATGCTTTCTTGAATGGATGGATCTCAGAAGAAGCTTATATGTCACAACCTCCTGACTATGAAGACCCTAAGAAGGTAACTTATGTTTGCAAATTAAAGAAGGCTTTATATGGATTGAAGCAGGCACCTAGGGCATGGAATTATAGGTTAACAACATACCTCCAAGACCAAGGTTTTGTCATGAGCAAGGCTGACACTTCTCTGTTCATTAAGAGAAGTAATTCAGAGGTAATCTATCTCTGTGTTTATGTTGATGACATCATCATTATAGGTAATGATGTCAATGGAATCAGGTACATCAAAAGCCAGATGATGAAGGAGTTCAAGATCAATGATCTTGGTTTATTGAAGTATTTTCTAGGGCTTGAATTAGTTTACACTAATTCAGGGATATACATTACTCAGAAAAAGTATGTACAAGATATGTTGAAGAAGTTTCACTTGCAGGATGCTAAAGTAGCAAGCACTCCAATGGAGGTGAACCTAAAGCTAAGTGCCCATGAAGGTGATGAAGTCCAAGACATTACAGGTTATCAAAGTATGGTGGGTAGCTTGAACTATGCTACCTTAACTAGAATTGATATTGCATATGGAGTTAGTTTGCTAAGTCAATTTATGCACAAGCCAAGGATACCTCACTTAGAGGCTGCCAAGAGAATCTTGAAGTATCTTAAGGGTACACAGAACCATGGTTTGTATTTTCCTTTCACTTCAGATATTGACATAAAAGTCTATTCAGATGCAGATTGGGCAGGATGCAAGGATGATAGGAGAAGCACTTCTGGATATATTTCTTTTGCAGGTGACAAACCAATTTCATGGTCTGCAAAGAAGCAACCAACTGTTGCTTTGTCTTCCACAGAGGCAGAGTATAGAGGACTACCTAATGCCACACAAGAAGCAATTTGGATTAAGCTTTTGTATACAGAATTGGGATTATATATTAGGCCTCCAATTATCTTTGGAGATAATACAAGTTCTCTTCACCTTGCAGCTAATCCTATCTATCATGCGAGGACAAAACACATAGAAGTTCATTATCATTATGTGAGAGAAAAGTTGCTAAGCAAGGATATTCAGCTGACCTATGTGTCAACCAACATGCAATGTGCAGATTTGCTAAAGCTTTGGATGGAACCAAACTTTGCAGGCTCAAATCTATGATTGGATTGCAGGATATACTTGAAGATTGAAGATGAAGACTTAAGCCAAAATGTTTGGCTTGAGGGGGAGTTGTTGGTGTAGATCACAAGCCTACACATTTGGCTTGGAAGATATCATGAAGACTCTACATACATGAAGAACCATAGGAACATATGCTACTGGTTAATTACCACTTTATCTCATTGTAAAAGTCAAATTAACTTAGAATCTTTTGTAATCACCTACCTAAGTGATTCGTGGAAAAAGGTAACTCACTTGATTGAGAGAATATCT
>CM035434.1:44571631-44616631 GCA_020310875.1 Ceratopteris richardii
AACGACCTTGGTCTTTTTGGTTACTGGAAATAGCCCAATTAATTTGGGGTTCACCCCACTTGTTAGGATCTCCCATCTTTCTGCAAATTCTTTTCGATTTGGGAATCTCTTTGTCCTTTCATATTTACTAGGATACAAAGTAAATAATCAAAGAAAGAAGGAACATTTTAGCCACCATAGATTGCCCTACCAGGTTCATCTACATACCTTTCGAGTAGGCCAACTTGTTGTTGAGTTTAGAAAGAGTCAAGTTCCATTTCTAACCCATTAAAATGTTGAGTCTCATCGGAATACCTAATAGGCAGAAGATTTTCCTTAGGGATCAATTGACAGCCAAGGTTAATCAAATTCTGATGTGGATGCTCAATGATAGCCTTGAAAGGTGCTTTCTAGTGGTTTGTTTTAGAGCCCATTGCCTCAAAAAAAAGCATTTAGGAAATACTAAAAGGTATCCATGCTAGCCGGATCATTATGCAAAAAATAATTTGTTTCATTAGCAAAGAGTCTCATGATCATCTAGTTTTCATTTGAGGAAGAATGAGGCCTTGAATAAGACATAAGCATGTGTGTGGTTTAATTATGCAGCTGATATGCATGTCTCACTTTCATGAAGCAGTTTCGGTTCACCTCCATGACTTCTGTTTCCTTCCCTTTATGAGCATCTAGAGGATGATCCTCTGACATTCATGGGGCATCGCTTTGGACCACAACAACTTCTTTGTTCCCTTTAAAATTAGCTTTTTCTAGAATTTTTTTTGTTCTTAATGGATTTCTATCTCATAGGAAAATCTTTAATTATGTGACCTTGCAAACATACTGAAAGCATGCATTTGCCAAGTTATTGTATTAAATCTTCTACTCAATGCTTTTCTCTTCTCCAATTTCTATGGAACTTTTAGAGGGGAGATCTTTGTTAAAATCAGCTTCATCACAAATCTATGTGTGCCATCTAGCATTGAACGAGTGTTTCACACATTCATAAATGAAACCCCCTATGTCTTCTCCAGAGGCAAGAGGTCCACTCATGAGCGACACAATTTCCTCAATGAAACCATACAAGAAAAAGGAAGGTTTGGGAGCTCTATCCAAAGTCGATAGCACTGAGTGGCTTTAACCTATTTGGAATGAACTCATCTAGTCTCTCTTTAATAGACTTTATTGTATCATGTGTAGGTGCATGCATGTTAGAGGGATCAATCAAGGTCCCCATAGCATTCATGTATTCTTCTTCATTAAAGTAGGGCCCTTCCATATAGAGTCTTGAATAGTCACTAATTTTTCATCCTACATCACTTTTTTGGGTAAGGTGTTACTCCACATGAACATAGTACTTCCACTATGGGGTCTTCAACAAGTCTCAACGTAAAGAGATCCATATCATAGCCTTCCTCATTTCAATGATGTGTGAGTGTACTAGTTTAGAATGACTTTGGTGGCACTTAGTATGTGAGGCCGATTGAAAGGATCAAATTCATCCCCTCCTAGATTAAAGATTGGTACATAACTTGGATCCATAGCTCATCTTTTTTATGGTTGACTTGATTCTTATTGTCCTATTTGGCACAAATAAAGACTTTTTGCTTCATGCATCTAGGATGCCTAACTCAAACTCATGCTAGTTTACTCACGTTCCAGCTTTCCAATGGTTCTCTCAAGGCTAATTCTAGTGCTTGCCTACAAACCAACTACAAAAACAATGTCTGGTTTCGTGTTTCATAAACAAATCAAAATGCCCACTAACTTGCTATACTTCTTCATGTTGGCAACTAATGATCTATCTTTCATAGAGAACATGGAGTTTACCTCCATTGGTGTAGCCACTACCTTGCACTCCATCATTTTAAATGTCTTCAAAATATACCATACATACTTTGGGAAATGAAGATTTTTCTTGATTGTTGCTAGACCTCACTCCCAAACAACCACAAGAGCCCCAAATCTATTATCAAACTCACTCAAATCATTTAGGTTCTATTGATCAAGTATTTATTTTCACTTGTAGTGAGGAGATTATCTATCTAGAGCACAAGGATAACATAATCTCCATTATTGTTGCAGTTATATATTTTTTCATTAAAGGGACATCATGTTAAGTTTAATTTTTGAAAGAATCTACTTTCACACTAGTACCAAGATAATGCGGCATGTTTAAGCCCATCAAAATCTTTCTTGCAATGTGCTTTTTACAAATATTGGTCCTTGGATCTCCTCCACAATCTCAATCATCAATCTCAATCATCAATGAAATTTTGATTATGTTCATAGAGGCCCTTCTTTTCTTACATCCTTGTTAAATACCCAAGCCTATTTGCATTATTTTGAGTTAGAATACGCATAGGAATCTTATTGTCATCAAATTACTTCACACAACATAGCAATGGATTTTTTGATAAAGTGACAATAACTAAATAGAAATATACATTTTCTACTCTTTGGTAGTATCTTTTTCTATTTGAATTTGTAACATGAGGATAGAATCACATCTAAATGTCGTAAAATGGGAAAGAAGGGGTATTTTATTAGAATACGGATCTTCTAGTGCCATTCCATTAGCTTATTTACAGAAGCTTTGGTTAAGAGTATAAGTTGCAATATTTGCTACCTCTATCTAGAAGTGGTTGGGTGATCTTTTTCCCTTCATCATACATCTATCTAGAGTGGTCTAGTTTGGTGTTGACCGAGACCATTTTATCCTGAAATATGTGATATAGTAAGTTGACACTCTATCCTTGTTCCTTGTAAAAATCCTCAAAGATGTTTGCAAGCGAAATCACCACCTCCATTTGTTTAAAGATTATTCACCATCTCCTCTATTTCGCTTTCCATAAAATATAGACATTCTTTAATTTCATCAAAGACATGAGCCTTATTATAGAGTTTATGTCGTTGGTTTTGAAACTAGATATACAAATGAAATCGAATTGCATAATTGTTGCCTAATGGATAACTAAATGCTCAAGGATTCAATAAATAAGAAGGAACCTGTTTGACAAACGATTTTACAAAGATCATATAGGAAATAGATGGTACTGAAGTGTAATATGATTCGATTTCAAGTAGAAGATCAGAGTGCAAAAGATGAAGACTAAAACTCAAACAATGTTGTCACTCACCTCTTCAAGAACTCCTGCACAACTTTAGTGTTAAAAGGACAAGAATAGTCACGTGTTCTTTAGGTAGAGAGGGTATTGAATTAATCCCTGTTACATAGAGGGTTGCAAAGAAGATAGAGAAGATATAAATTGAACTTAACGATATGGAAATAGACTATTTTAGAGCTCAAATTCAGATGCACACTAGCATTGTTGAATGCTAGCCTCTTAATTCTCCCAGAAGCTTCTATAAGAATCTTGTAGCCACATGCCCAAGAGGAAGAAAATCACACTGAGTCAACAAAGAAGATCTTCCTCTAGCTAGAAGAATTGGACAACCAGACCAAAAAATCGAATACTCTATGGGAAAAAAGGGTAGAAGCACTGCTACACTACTCACTGATTGGTGACCCGCTCAGGTCCCTGATTTGCTGTACAAATTTTGATTTCATATTTTTCAATGTGGAAAGACGTGAAAATATCTTTGTATATTAGATGTTCACTAATTAATACTCACCACTTTTGGTGATCATTTGTAGTGTCACCCACCTCCTCATTCCCCAGAAGCCATGTGGTTCCTCAAAGGAACACAGGTAATCTATGTTACATCCACCCAAAGAGGCCTTTGCTTCTGATCCCTTCTCCAATTTTTTGAGCAAACTAAACTTCACCTTGAATGGTGCTTTCTCTCTAGTTTCTACCTCGCACGTCTTGCATATAAACCTACCGATCAGTCTCTTCTCTCTGAGCATTTGTTAGCACACACTAATAGGCTTTTCTCTATCCAAAAATTGACACAACTCCTAGTTTTTGTCTTCCCCTTCAAGACTACCTCACTTTTGTGGGATGATATCTTCATAGATCCTACTCGCATCCCTCATAATATGGCACTGCATGAACTTTCGAGCAATACCTATTTCATCTATGACTAGTGAATCCTATCCTCATGCACATATAAGCATATTTGTGTGTATGCAAGCATATAGCATTCTCTCTATATGTATCAATGTATCACACATAGGCTCGTTCTTCGTGATTGCTTGCATGGTCCTTTATATGTCATAAAGGTCCTTGGCTCGCTGATGCTCTTCAAGTTTCTACCTTCCTTGCCTACATGTTGTACCATCATTGTTATGATGTGTTGTTGTAAGGACTAACCTTTCACAAGGGTAAGATTTGGAAATATCTGGTGCATCCTAGCAAAAGGCATTGTAGGTGGAGAGCAATGGTTAGAGATGTGAAGTAATGTGATAGATGTGGATAGGTGTCGTGGGAATAAGTGGAGACCACTAATAAATTCAAAAAAGTGGAACGGACAATGATTGATGGAGAGTGTTAATCTCCAAAAGAACAAGTTATTCTTCAAGTTAGAGCACCTCTATATCAAGAATAACTTATAACCTTAACCAATTTGGAGGATCAATATTCAATTTCCAAAATCTTGAACAAAATGTGAAGAAGGTGACTACACATAAAGTATGTTGCACATAACTCACTCATTGACTTATCAAATGTGTAAAGTATTTTACAAAACTTTTCACAATGTGTCGCCTATAGTTTGCTCACCTCCTCCAAGTTAAATCATTTGAGAAGACTCAGTAGATCTTGAGAAATGATCTTAACAAGTCACCTATGTCTAAAACTATTGTTATTTACAGTCGACTTTGACAACTGCAACTTCTAAAGCTTGGTTCTCTTGAAGTAGAACCCGCTTAATCAAATGCTTTTAGCCATAGGTATCTTACCTTCCAACTTAAAGAATGAGTGCTTGCTTGCTCAAAACTTTACACTGTGGAAGGAGAACTGACCAAAACATTAGCATCCAATTTTGTGCCTCCTGCAAATTCTATTCTTTACATTTACACATGTAAATGTTCCTACACTCAATTCTCTCAGCCTAATAACAATTAGAAGCTGAAAATGTTCAGAGGTCAATCAACTATAGACTTAGACTTGTAAAAAAGCATTCCACAAAAGATGAGTCAACACAGAAGGAGAACTCTTAGAAATATCGGGTGCAACTTTTCTTCATTTCTGGAAAACTTTACATCTGAGTGATGAGAGAGATCTTACTCACTTCTAAAGTGTCTATTGACTCATACAACTTCTAATTTCTCTATTCATATGCTCTCTCATATTTTCCCCATCATTTTTCCTTGTATATATAGGCAAATATGTACAAGTTCATCACCATACAAAAGTATAAGTGAGCTAACTCTAAGTTAATGTACATATGTATACATATCTTCATTCTCTGAACATATACTTTCTTCATGCTTCATGACTTGATCTTTTCTTCAATCCTTGCTTCAAAACTTCATCAAAACTTCAATTGTTGATTGCCATGGATCTTGCAAACTCAACAAGAGTTCTATTCCTCCTTTCTGCTACACCATTTTGTTGAGGAGAGTACCTGCAAGTAATTTCCCTTTTTATACCTGCATTCCACAAGTAATCATTGAACTCATTAGAGAAATACTCTCCCCCTCCACCCGACCTTAGTCTCTTCAATTTTTTACCTATAATTCTCTCTGCATACACATGATAATGTTTGAATGTATTGAATACCTCTTACTTATCTTTGATCACATAGATAGTTATCCATTTGGTAGCATCATCAACATAAATCACATAATACCTTGAACCATTGATGTTGAAATCCTTTGATGGTCCCCACACATCTGTGTGTACCAATTCAAGCTTCTCTGAATACATAAAACCATGCTTGAAATAAGATTGCTTATGAGCCTTACCTAATTGACATGCCTCACATCTGTATGGCATATGTTGACCTGCAACATTAGGCAATCCAAGCACTGAACCATTGTTAACCATATCTTTAATACCTCTTTCATTGAAATGTCCGAGCCTTTTGTGCCAAAGATCTAACTTAGAGATCTTATGTCCTCCATAAGTGAACAAGGCATGACCAACATTACCTTGAATCTTGAATGTGAACAATCTTCCTTCTTTCTTCCCTGAAACAATTTGTTTATACCCATTGCTAGGTTTTTCCACAAAAAATCCTTCATTAGTGAACCTAACTTCGTACCCTTTTTCAACAATTTGTCCTACACTTATCAGATTCTTTGGAATTGTAGGAACATACAAAACCTTACTCAAGAGAGTACTTCCATCCTTGGCCTTCATTGATCCAATTGAATTCACATTGTGCTTTGTATTGTCACCTGTTTGAACTACATGATTAGATACCTTATTCTCCAAATCATTCATCAAAGCTATGTTGCCACTTAGGTGATTGCTACACCCTGAGTCAATGTAGAAGACTCTTTGGTCTTCACTTTGCCTTTCACAAGTTCATTCATTATCAATGTTGAATCCTCCTTCTGATCTGAAGCATAATTATAGTAGATATTGTTGTATTGTTGACTTTGGAATCCTCTACCTGCATTTCTTCCAAAGTAACCTCTACCTCTAAAATTACCTCTTTGATTTCTATCACCTCTTCCTCTTGAATTAAAGTTCTGATTATATCCACCATTATTCTGAGTATTATGTCAACAATCATGAGCTAAGTGATTTGTCTTACCACAAATCCAGCAAGCTTTGACTCCATCTTTATTACTTCTGCCTCTTCCTCTACCTTTGCCACCTCCTCTTCCTCTTAGGAAGTTAGCTTGGCTAGTTGTACCTTCATCTTCATTTGCTTGTTTCTTCCCTTTGCTATTCTTCTTCTTATCCTTTGAATACATTGCTTGTCATGCACTTTTATCACTTTCACCTTTGACATCCTGCTCAAAGGTTAGCATGTCTCCTAGCAAGTGATTTAAATCAGGAGTAAAATGATCTAATGATAATTCAGTAGACAAAATGAATGGCTTCCATTTTTCATCACCTCTCAAACATGTGAGTATCTGGCTTACCAATTTATCCTCCTCAATATCTTCATCAATTGCTCCTAATGCATATGCAATGTCCTTCATCCTTGTTACATAATCTGAGATGGATTGAGAGGCCTTCTTCTTGAATGTGGTAAACTTTGCCCACAAGGATGCCTTCCTTCACTTTGTGGTGTTTTGGAAATGCTCCTCCAAAGCATTCCATATATCACTTGCACTTTCCAGACCTCTAATGTGAGGTATCAAGTAGTCATTAACTCCCATATAGATAATGCTCTTAGCTTGAGCATCTCTCTTCATCCAAGTCTTCAAACCTGACAATTCATCCCTAGTTGGAACATTAGGATCTCTGAACTGAGGCTTTTCTTCTTCACCTGTAATATAACCTATCAAGTCTTTGCTCATGAGATGAGCTTCAATCCTCATTGACCATGCTGGATAGTTCTGTCTGTCCAATTTCTCTATCTGAAGAAAATCTCCCATCCTTTCTTCACCTGTGTATTAAATCCTTCAAGCTTTATGAGGAATAAGATTACGTTTGCTTCGAATAAAGTTCCTTTTGTCTTGTTTGATATCTTTTGGCCTCCTTTTCAAGCTTTGCTTTCAAGCTCTCACCTTTTATATCCTCAAATATTGAATTCTTTATAACTGCAGCAGTCGGGGTCCTCCTTTCTTCAATTTTGATGCTTTGTGCTCTGATACCACTGATGGAGAGTGTTAATCTCCAAAAGAACAAGTTATTCTTGAAGTTAGAGCACCTCTATATCAAGAATAACTTATAACCTTCACCAATTTGGAGGATCAACACTCAATTTCCAAATCTTGAACAAACTGTGAAGAAGGTGACTACACATAAAGTCTGTTGCACATAACTCACTCAATGACTTACCAAATGTGTAAATTCTTTTATAAACCTTTGCACAATGTGTTGTCTATAGTTTGCACACCTCCTCCAAGTTAAATCATTCCAAAAGACTTAGTAGATCTTGAGAAATGATCTTAACAAGTCACCTGTGTCCAAAACTATTGTTATTTACAGTCGACTTTGACATCTGCAACTTCTAAAGCTTGGTTCTCCCAAACTAGAACCCGTTTAATCAAATGCTTTTAGCCATAGGTATCTTACCTTCCAACTGAAATAATGAGTGCTTGCTTGCTCAAAACTTTACACTCGAAGGATAACTGACCAAAACATTAGCATTGAATTTTGTGCCTCCTGCAACTTCTCTTCTTTACATTTACACATGTAAATGTTCCTACACTCAATTCTCTCAGCCTAATCACAATTAGAAGCTGAAAATTTGTTCAAAGGTCAATCAACTATAGACTTAGACTTGTACAAAAGCATTCCACAAAACACTAAACATAGACGGAGAACTCTCAGAAATATCGGGCGCAACTTTTCTTCATTTCTGGAAAACTTTACATCAAGGTGATGAGCGAGATCTTACTCACTTCTAAAGTGTCTATTGACTCATACAACTTCTAATTTCTCTATTCATATGCTCTCTCATATTTTCCCTGTCATTTTTCCTTGTATATATAGGCAAATATGTACAAGTTCATCACCATACAAAAGTATAAGTGAGCTAACTCTAAGTTAATGTACATATGTATATATATCTTCATTCTCTGGACATATACTTTGTTCATGCTTCATGACTTGATCTTTTCTTCAATCCTTGACTTCAAAACTTCATCAAAACTTCAATTGTTGATTGCCATGGATCTTGCAAACTCAACAAGATTTCTATTCCTCCTTTCTGCTACACCATTTTGTTGAGGAGAGTACCTACAAGTAATTTCCCTTTTTATACTGCATTCTACAAGTAATCACTGAACTCATTAGAGAAATACTCTCCCCCTCCATCTGACCTTAGTCCCTTCAATTTTTGACCTATAATTCTCTCTACATACACATGATAATGTTTGAATGTATTGAATACCTCTTACTTATCTTTAATCACATAGATAGTGATCCATTTGGTAGCATCATCAACATAAATTACATAATACCTTGAACCATTGATGCTGAAATCCTTTGATGGTCCCCACACATCTGTGTGTACCAATTCAAGCTTCTCTGAATACATAAAACCATGCTTGGAATAAGATTGCTTATGAGCCTTACCTAATTGACATGCCTCACATCTGTATGTCATATGTTGACCTGCAACATTAGGCAATCCAAGCACTGAACCATTGTTAGCCATATCTTTAATACCTCTTTCATTGAAATGTCCAAGCCTTTTGTGCCAAAGATCTAACTTAGAGATCTTATGTCCTCCATAAGTGAACAAGGCATGACCAACATTACCTTGAATCTTGAATGTGAACAATCTTCCTTCTTTCTTCCCTGAAACAATTTGTTTATAACCATTGCTAGGGTCTTCCACAAAAACTTATTCATTAGTGAATCTAACTTCATAACCTTTTTCAACATTTTTTCCTACACTTATCAGATTCTTTGGAATTGTAGGAACATACAAAACCTTACTCAAGAGAGTACTTCCATCCTTGGCCTTCACTGATCCAATTGACTTCACATTGTGCTTTGTATTGTCACCTGTTTGAACTACATGATTAGTTACCTTATTCTCCAAATCATTCATCAAAGCTATGTTGCCACTTAGGTGATTCCTACACCCTGAGTCAATGTAGAAGACTCTTTAGTCTTCACTTTGCCTTTCACAAGTTCATTCATTATCAATGTTGAATCCTCCTTCTGATTTGAAGCATAATTATAGTAGGTATTGTTGTATTGTTGACTTTGGAATCCTCTACCTGCATTTCTTCCAAAGTAACCTCTACCTCTGAAATTACCTCTTTGATTTCTATCACCTCTTCCTCTTGAATTAAAGTTCTGATTATATCCACCATTATTCTGAGTATTATGTCAACAATCATGAGCTAAGTGATTTTTCTTACCACAAATCCAGCAAGCTTTGACTCCATCTTTATTACTTCTGCCTCTTCCTCTACCTTTTCCACCTCCTCTTCCTCTTAGGAAGTTAGCTTGGCTAGTTGTACCTTCATCTTCATTTGCTTGTTGCTTCCCTTTTCTATTCTTCTTCTTATCCTTTGAATACATTGCTTGTCCTGCACTTTTATCACTTTCACCTTTGACATCCTGCTCAAAGGTTAGCATGTGTCCTAGCAAGTGATTTAAATCAGGAGTAAAATTATCTAATGATAATTCAGTAGACAAAATGAATGGCTTCCATTTGTCATCACCTCTCAAACCTGTGAGTATATGTCTTACCAATTTATCCTCCTCAATATCTTCATCAACTGCTCTTAATGCATCTGCAATGTCCTTCATCCTTGTTACATAATCTGAGATGGATTGAGGGGCCTTCTTCTTGAATATGGTAAACTTTGCCCAAAAGGATGCCTTCCTTGACTTTGTGGTGTTTTGGAAATGCTCCTCCAAAGCATTCCATATATCACTTGCAATTTCAAGACCTCTAATGTGAGGTAGCAAGTAGTCATTAACTCCCATTTAGATAATGCTCCTAGCTTGAGCATCTCTCTTCATCCAAGTCTTCAAATCTGAGAATTCATCCCTAGTTGGAACACTAGGATCTCTGAACTGAGGCTTTTCTTCTTCACCTGTAATATAACCTATCAAGTCTTTGCTCATAAGATGAGCTCCCATCCTCATTGACCATGCTGGATAGTTCTCTCTATCCAATTTCTCTATCTGAAGAGAATCTCCCATCCTTTCTTCACCTGTGTATTAAATCCTTCAAGCTTTATGAGGAATAAGATTACCTTTGCTTTGAATAAAGGTCCTTTTGTCTTCCTTGATATCTTCTCGCCTCCTTTTCAAGCTTTCACCTTTTGTATCCTCAAATGTTGAATTCTTTATAACTGCAGCAGTCGAGGTCCTCCTTTCTTCAATTTTGATGCTTCCTGCTCTGATACCACTGATGGAGAGTGTTAATCTCCAAAAGAACAAGTTATTCTTGAAGTTAGAGCACCTCTATATAGAGAATAACTTAAAACCTTCACCAATTTGGAGGATCAATACTCAATTTCCAAAATCTTGAACAAACTGTGAAGAAGGTGACTACACATAAAGTCTGCTGCACATAACTCACTCATTGACTTATCAAATGTGTAAAGTTTTTTATAAAACTTTGCACAAGGTGTCGCCTATAGTTTTTGCACCTTCTCCAAGTTAAAGCATTCCAAAAGACTCAGTAGATCTTGAGAAATGATCTTAACAAGTCACCTATGTCTAAAATTGTTGTTATTTACAGTCTACTTTGACACCTGCAACTTCTAAAGCTTGGTTCTCCCAAACTAGAACCCGTTTAATCAAATGCTTTTAGCCATAGGTAGCTTACCTTCCAACTTAAAGAATGAGTTCTTGCTTGCTCAAAACTTTATGTTGAAGGAGAACTGACCAAAACATTAGCATCGAATTTTGCGCCTCTTGCAACTTCTCTTCTTTACATTTACACATGTAAATGTTCCTACACTCAATTCTCTCAGCCTGATCACAATTAGAAGCTGAAAATTTGTATAGAGGTCAATCAACTATAGACTAGACTTGTACAAAAGCATTTCACAAAAGACTCAATACAGAAGGAGAACTCTCAAAAATATCGGGTGCAACTTTTCTTCATTTCTAGAAAACTTTACATATGAGTGATGAGAGAGATCTTACTCACTTCTAAAGTGTCTATTCACTCATACAACTTCTAATCTCTCTATTCACATGCTCTCTCATATTTGCCCCACATTTTTCCTTGTATATATAGGCAAATATGTACAAGTTCATCACCATACAAAAGTATAAGTGAGCTAACTCTAAGTTAATGTACATATGTATACATATCTTCATTCTCTGAACATATACTTTCTTCATGCTTCATGACTTGATCTTTTCTTCAATCCTTGACTTCAAAACTTCATCAAAACTTCAATTGTTGATTGCCCTGCACCAACAATGATGGACTAGAATACACTAGATTACTAGAACTTAGGATTGCAAAAATTCTGAGCTATTGAAGCGTGAAAAGTATCATGAGATTGTGGCTCAATCGGCCATCGTGATTGTTGAGAAGTATCGGAATTGTAGGATACCAAATCACAGGACACCAGAGTTTACAATCACTCAAAGCCTTCTATGCCAAATTCGAGATGCCTTTGACCCAAGACACCACATAGATTTCCACACCAACGGAGGTCACTTTGCCCCAAAAGAAAAAAAAAACGTTTTAGGATAAGAAAAGGAAGGGGAAACAGAGAGCTTTACCTAACCTGAGGTTCCAAAGAAGGAAGATTGAGGAACATTATTCCTATCATCTAGAAAGAGTCTTACATATATGAAATGTTAAGACAAATCAAAATGTGCTATATACAAGGTGGTGTCAATAAACTTCCCCACTTTAGATCAACTAGAAGATATTTAAGCAAAGTTATTTGTATCCACTACACATCTCAAGGGAATTTTAGAAGGACCATTTGAGGAACCATAAAAGAATTGAGAGATGGTGTCACAAGAACTAGTATAAGTTGAGAAATCACCGGAAGAGCAAATGCATGAAGACAAAATTGATACCACAAATGAAACTACAAAACAATTCTATCAAGATCTAGAAGGTGAGAAGATTTGCAAAAGTAGAAATAGTTACAATACATGTTAATGACTCAAAATATGAGAAGGATTAAACACAAGGAGTTGATCTAGAGTGTCAAGAGTGTCTACAAGGCCTAGTAACGAGAAAGATTTTTTAAAGATCTAGAAAGATGGTTGTAGAACGTCTAGAAAGAAAAACAAACATTTCTAATAAGAGTTGAAGCTTCCAACTCCGACATATGTCTCTAATCTCAAGCATGATATCACTAGAATTTCACAAAGAGATGAGTATGTGCACTATTGATAAGCTAAAAGAAATGTTTTTCCTCTAAAGAAAAGAGGTTTTAAATACCTCAAATAAAAATGTTACAAGCCCAAGAGGATTTGATAAAGTCCTTAGAGGATAGGCACAATTTAAGAAGGGCACTATTGGAAGATGATGCTCCTTTATTCATCACAAGTAGTAAACATGTACATACCATCCAAGGCACCTCAAGACAAGAAAGTGAGCAGTTAAGGGCTCAACTGGTCACCCAACATGAGAATTGGAAAAGATGAGATCATCCTTTGATGTTCAAAACTTGGACTAGGAATCCACCGCACCCAAGAACCATCCTTCTATGTACATTCCAAAAAGTATCTATGCCATCAATATACCAAAACTAGGGTCAAAAATCAAATACAATGACAATGTATCAGTTTCAAACAAGACTTGGAACATTGAATCCATTCATGAGGATCATAAGCCAATCTGAGACATAGCTCATGTGAGAAGCACACGAAAATAATGCAAAATATGTGGAATATATTCGAGAAGGATTTCCTAGATTCCAATCTCATCAAACGGCCTGCAAACTTCATATTTTGGGATACAATGTCCCAATCTCCACCCTCGTTTGGAAACATAAAATTGAAACCCAACAATATATCAAAGAAAATATTGGCATTGATTTAGATGATGCATGTATCCTATCGTATGAGCATGCCCAACATCTCAAAAACTAGGATCGTAGTCACCAAACCATCATGGACTATCTAGCATAGCTACTATGGTATAGAGATGCACATATCCACCCAACCAACCCCTCCAATATATAGCTCCAAGGCAAAGGAGGTGTCTCAACCTCATGGGGACATGTGTACCTTCCATCACATGGGTTCCCAAGGTGATCACATGATTTCCAATCTTAGAAAATCACATGAAATTAGATGTCATCTAAAAGAAGACCCTCCAAGCTCCCACATAGGAATCAAGTGGATACGAGAAGCTTCCATCCGAGTCTACTATACTCAATCAAAGAGGATTAACCCTAAGGTTCAAGAACCATCTAATAGGGGTAAATAAAAAATAAATCCCAAGGGTTTTGCATGTATAAAACCCAAGGGCTCTACCCGTTGGACCCATGAAATTATACATCATCCCCCCTTGGAAATTATTGGAGATATATACATTGGAGCCCTTGCCCCATGATATTCATCCTAGTTTTCATCTCTCTAATTCACCTCTTTATTTAGAAGGGGGATCCTATCCTAACTAAATGTTAGAAGAGGTGAGTCCATGTGTGGTCTAATCCTTGCCTTGATCACTCAAAGCCATATCTAGCTTTTCACATGAAAAACTAAACAAAGTGAGAAGTATGGAAATAATGATAAGGGTGGATAAACCACACCTGCCTATTTCACATTTTTTAGCTATGTGCAAACTATGTGTTGCCATTAGTGTCCATGTGAAAGGCCAAATGGCTTTTTGAAACTTTTGTATATGTTCTATGATCAAACATATAGTGGCCTTTTAAGCCATAGACTAAAAGTTTGACTGCATTTGTATGACCTAAGAAATCTATGTTCGTGATTTGTGTATTATGTGATTTTCTTATGTATTCCACACACTCTATGCAGAGTACTGTGTGCGGCTCTAGAGTTTTGGTTTCTATAGAAAGGGTAAAGTTGTAGAGCTCTCAAGAAGGATATTCCACCATCGTGGATTGGTAGAGAAATACTTCACGAGTATTGAAGCATTCACACACAAAAGCTTTGTTCCTTTTCTGCAAGTAAAGCAAGCACTTGCCCTTCCACCCAAGACTTGCAACTAAGGTGGTGAACAAGGCAAAGATCTTCACATACCTTGTCATTCGAGTCATCAAAGTCATCATTGGTGCGATTGGCTATGTGCACGGGAGGACCTCAATGATCAAGGAAGAGGGAGGTTCAAGAAACTTATCAAGAGGTCACCCATCCCAATTTCTTCCCCCCTAGAGCTCGCTTAACCAAAAATGTTCTTTGCACTAAGATACACTCTTGTGGTGCTTGAGGAAGGGTAAAGACTAAAGTTCACATTACCTTGAACATTTTTGGGCCCTCAAAGCTTCATTCTTTGTTTTCAAAGCCTATTTTGAAGCATTTCTGGGTGCTTTTTGGAGCCATTTTGGAGTACTTTCATGCATAGTTCTCTTTATACGGGTTCAAAAACATTAATAAGAGTGCTCTTTGTACTTCCATGACAAGAAATATTCACATTTTGGGCTGTTTTTTCAGCCACACTAGTAAATCTATAGGTTTCTTGAAAGGTTTTTAGTTTTGGTGGGAGCAGCCAGTGCAAGTTTATGCAAGTCTTTTGATCCTAAATAATAGAGTTGATAGACACTTGTGGGTGTTGTTGGCTAGTGTTTAGGTTGTGATTTCAGCCTTTTAGTGAAATTTTGCTACACATATTGAGCACATAAACACAATGTACACTTATGTGGATACCACTTATGTACGTCCATGTAGTCATTGATATAATGGTCACATTTTTGCATAAACCCGTTTACATTTGATAAAGAGGGTCATGCTAAGGTTTTCTTAGCTAAGAGGCACCTTGATGCCACGGCCTCTTTGGTGATGCAAGTGGAAGACTTACCCAACCTTGCCATAGGAGATATACACTAGTTGTAGTTGTTCATCGGTGCTCGATAAGCCTAGTTGGCTTGTTCCAGGTGATTGATTATATGCAGTGGATTCAGTGACTCACTATGCATGCTTCCATGTCAGTACTTGTAGTGTTACGAGATTTTGACACTAGTCATATGCTCTTTTTGCAAAGGAGACTCGCAAAATTTCTCTAGATTTTTTATTTTGCCAACTATATAGTCATTAATTTACTCCTTGATACATTTATTGACGTGAGCACATTCACTCTCACATAATCCTTTCCGTTGGTCATTACTATTCATTAATCCATTTTTTTGGGGGGAATGATGTTTTTTTCCTAGTATCTAACACTTGGTCATCCTTTCTTGAGCCTTGATGGTGCTTGGACTATTCTAGCTCCATTTCCATTCTAGTCACTTCTCTATCATTATGCCATCCAAAATCTTAGGCACATCTGGTGGAACTAGGTCTAGTGACAGTGTTTCCGAGAGGAGCTATAAATTGCAAGCCAAAGATCATTTTGAGATCCGGACATTTGATAGCACAAACTTTGCTCTATGGGAAAATTAGATTAAAGATGTGTTGATCCATAGGAGATAGTGGAGGCCATTAAATGGAATCTTAAAGAAGCTTGTTGATATGGATGATGGTGGTTGGGATGAGTTGGATGTATGGCCAGGTCTACCATTTATTGCACCTAGCATATAATTTTTATTGTACAATATTGGACTATGAAAGTGAAGAGGAGCTTTGGAATAAGTTATACAAGACATATGAAAAAGAAACGACATTAAATAAAGTGTATCTGATGAGAAGTTATATGACCTTTGCATCAAGGACATAGATAGTGTTCCTGCTCATCTATATGCGTTTGATGCTATATTCTCCTAGTTATAGGCTCAAAAAATGGAGATGGATAATGAAATGAAATCAGTCTTTTTGTTATGCACCTTGCCATCATCATGCAACACATTTTGCACAGCTATTAGCGATAGTGCTCATGGTGGTAAACTAGTCTATGATGACATATGTGGAGTAGTCTTGAGTGATGATATTAGTAGAAAATCTATGGTTGGCACACAGAGTAAAGATGCGTATAATGTTCCTGACTCTTATCAAGGAAAGAATTAGCGATGTGGTAGGAACAACAAGGAAAATAATGGTCAACGGAATAAGAGTAGAAGTAAATCAAGGAAGAGGGATATCAAAATCCATTATTCTCATAAGAAAGGAAACATGAAGAAAGATTGATGTGTTTTCAAAAATGGTAAAGGTAAAGGGCAGGATGTTGATGGGCATGTTGAACAACTATTGCACCATCTACTTCGACTATGAAGATTGAAGAAATCAATGCTATTTTTTATGATGCTAATGTGTTGACACTTGAAAGTATTGTGCCTACAAAGGCTCTTATGGATGATTCTCTTTCTCATATGTGGCTGCTAGATTCTGGTGCTTCATTCCATGTGACACCACATACAGAATGGTTCTTGACTTAATCATAAAAGTATCTTGGTACTATGAGACTTGGTGACTCATTGTGATGTTGTTGGGACTGGAGATGTGGTTGTTCAATTCATTGAGGGTTAAAAATTTACTATGCATAACATATGCCATGTACCTCAGTTATCATGTATTTTGATGTCAGTTGGTCAACTTGATGACCTTGGTTACAAGGTGGTTTTCTATGCTCAATCATTTTGCATATCAAAGGGCAATATGGTTATTACAAAAGGAAGCAAAGTTGGCTCACTTTATCCTTTATTTGTATCACAGAAAGAACACTTGTTAGATGTTACTAAACAACCTATGGCTTGTATTTGGCATGGTTTTTTGGGGCATATATCTCATAATGGAATGGAAAATCTTTCTCATTATGGCTACTAACCTATGTTATCTTTCTTTGAGGATTCATTTTTTGAGCATTTTCAATATGCAAAGCAAACTAGGAATGTGGATAAAATGCACTTTGACTCTTCAATTCAGCCTTTTGATCTCCTTCATACAGTGGTCCTATGCCCACAAGGTCACTAGGTGGTTCTCTTTACTTTTTCACTTTCATAGATGATGCTACTAGAAAATTCACGGTATATCTTATCAAATCTAAGGATGAGATATTATCTATTTTTAAAAATTGGCTTGCTTCAGTTGAGTTTCAAGAAGGAACTAAGTTTAAGGCTTTATGTTCAAATAATGGGGGTGAATATACCTCACCTTTAGCCTTTTCTATCAGTCTAGAGGAATTCATATAGATTTTATAGCTCCTTATACCCTAGTACAGAATGGTGTAGCTAGAAGGATGAATAGAATTATTCAACATAAAGTAATTTCTATGTCGCATCATGCAAACCTTTCACAAGGATTTTGGGCAAAAGTAGTATTGACTGCACTTTATGTGATTAACCTTTCACCTAGTATTGCCAAAGGTTTGAGAGTGGCACAAGAGTTATGGACAAGGAAGCCACAATATTATGATCATCTTCAAGTTTTTGGGTGTGAATTATATGTTCATATACCCAAGAATCTTAGAGAAAAGTTGGACCATAATTGAAAAGGAAAATTTGGATATTGCTTATGGGATCTTGAAAAATGATCACTGATCAGAAGTAGTTATGTCATTTTCAATGAGTCTAAGATGCATAAACATCACATTAAAGAGGTTGAAGTGACAAGAGTGGTGTTTGAGAATACTAGTCCTTTGATTCGCATGCATAAAAATGCTACACATGAGGATGCTCAAAAAATGTCCAATCAGATACTATAAATGTTCATATCCAACAATCATTCACACGCTCTACACATGTCTCGCATCCACCTAATAGACATGTTCCAAGTTTGGATTTTGTTATGCTAACAAATGCCAATAAGCCTTCTTGATAGAAAGAGTCTATGCTAACAAAAGATCATGTCAAGTGGGAGCATGCCATGAGGAGTGAATTCGATTCTATTCACAAGAATGGTACTTGGGATTTAGTACCTTTGCCAAAGGGTAAGAAAGCTTTACCATGTAAATGGGTATATAAGCTCAAATTCACATCAGGTAGTGTTCCTTTAAAGTATAAAACATGACATATTACAAAGGGCTTTAAGTAACAACATGGCATTGATTTCAAATAAATATTCCTTCCAATAGTCAAGATGACTACCCTACGCATGTTGCATGAATGCATTGCAATGGAGGACCTAGAGCTAGTCCAAATGGATGTGAAAATTGCTTTCTTGCATGGAGATATCAGAGATGAGATCTATGTGGAACAGCTATAGGGTTATGTAGTTCGTGGAAAGGAAATTCTAGTTTGTAAGCTCAAGAAGAGATTATATGGACTTAAATAGTCCCCTAGACAATGGTAACCAAAGTTTGATCCTTTTTATGAACTCTCAAGGTTATTTCTGAAGGAATGAGGATCATTTTCTCTACACAAAGAGATGCTCAAATGGTAGCTTGATATGCTTAATACTTTATGTCGATGATATCTTGATTAGTATGAAGTCCTCTAATGACTTCTTGATTCTCAAAAAGAAGTTGAGTCAGACATTTGATATGAAGGATTTGGGGATGCCAAACATATTCATGGCATCCGCATTACGCGATATAGGAGTAAAATATGCATATACTTTTCTCAAAGTGAGTACATATTCAAAGTACTTCATAGGTTCAATATGCATGGTTGATAGGCATTGAGTACACCTTTACCAACATATGTGAAATTGACCAAGGATAATTGCCACAAATTAGATGAGGAAAAGGAACTCATGATCAAAATTATTTATCATTTTGTTGGTAGTCTCATGTATGCTATGGTAGCTACAAGACCAAACATTGCATTTGCAATGGGAGTTGTGGGCAGATATGTATCTAATCCTAGCAAGAAGCATTAGGAAGTGGTCACGATGATTTTGAGATATCTGAGTGGAACTAAGGACAACTGTCTATGCTTACATAGAGAGAAAGCATCCATTATTGGTTACATAGATTTTAATTATGTTGATTGTGTAGACAAGCATAAGTCTACATCAGGGCACATTTTTCATGTTGCTAGAGGTGCTATCTCTTGAAGATCTCATCTTCAAGAATGTACAACTGTTTCCACCATAGAAGTAGAGAATGTTGCAACAAGTAAGACATGTAAGGAAGCATTATGGATTTCTCATCTTTCTTGTGATATGGTTCTACCTCAGCATGTACCTCGTTTGCTTAGTGACAATCAGAGTGCCATTGCATTGACTAAGAATGGGTCTATCATGCAAAAACCAAGCACATTGAGGTGTGATATCACTTCATTAGAGAGTGCTTAGCCACAACGTGCATTATTCTTGAGAAGTTACATACTCGAGATAATGTCGCGGATGCTTTGACTAAAGCTCTTCCATAGGATAACTTTCAACACTATTGTCATTTGATGGGGGTTACTTGATTCATGATCTTACAAATTTAGTTGTATACTGTGTAACATGCCCATCATGTGGGAGGTATAGTCTATATACTAACACTCACGTATTCTTTATCACTCTTTATTTTTCTCTGATAGTCACTTTGTACATATTGGGCTTTAGTGGGAGATTGTAACCATTACTTTCCATGTAAAAGGCCAAATCATCATTGGACACTTTGTATATGTTCTCTAATAAAACATATAGAATTTTGGTCAGCCATAGACCAAAAGTCTGATTCCATTTGTATGATCTAAGAAATTTGTGCTTCTGGTCTCTGTATTGTGTGCTTTTCTTGTGTATTCTACACACCTTGTGCAGAGTACTATGTGTGGTGCCAAAGTCCAGGTTCCTACAACAAGGGTATCATTTCCAAGCTCTCGAGAAGGAGATTTCACTAGCATGCATCACAATAGAAATACTCATCATCATGCTCTTTCTATTACTCTTTACCGGACTTTAGAAGATTTTATCTGCTTCCAATATTTTATTGTTCTCCTTGGTTTTAAAAAAAACTATTTAGAGCTTTTAACTTTCTCTTATACAAGCTTAGTCAACATATGTTTCCACGTTTAAGCTTTGATCACCCATAAATCTGGCATCCCATACCATCAAATCCACTTCAGTGGTAGTTAAGTCTAGACATCCCATACCATCTAACTTACACCTTCCCTTTAGTGGAGATAACATTAGCTTTAATCTTGGGATAAGTCCTTCCTTCAATCTAATCAAATGAGAATTATCTCTTCTTATACTTGTAAGTGTTATTTCAATTGCAGAGCATATCTAGTTCTCATGTCACAATAAAATTTTAACTTATCAAGTCTTAGTTGTAATTTTAACTTGAATAGACTTAATCTTAAAGATTGTATTTTGAATGATTCCTTTGTTTAAATGTTTCTTGAACTATTGTTCTTGGTAATAGAGCTAGTTATTATCTTTAAACTAGATACTATCTCTGAACATAATTGGTAATTTGAACTTTAAAAGAATAATTGACATGCCAATTAGGCATTTAATATGAAGAATATTGTACCTCTAGGACGCAAGTGAAGGCTATTTAGAGGTTGATACAACCCTTAAGTTTTACCCTCTTTTTGGCTTTCTAGTCGCTTGGAAGATTTATGTCAATCTCCAAATTCTTCTTTAATTCTCTCAAATAGAGAGCTTACTTGAAAGGAAGAACCCATACTTCAAGAAGATGATATCTTTAGCATCCTTTCATTCTCACGTGAACAAATTTTTTACTATGATCATTCATAAGGTATTGGTGCTTGCTCCCTAAAAACTATGAAAACTCTCTTCTTCCTACCACTCTTGAATCATGAACTTTGTGGAATTTAACATTCCATAAGAGGGGATTTAAGCTTAAGGGATTTCAAAAGGTTAATATTTTTTGGCTTTTAACTAGTAAGCCAACATTTAGGGAGTTAAATGGTTAATAATGGCCAATTGACCTCATCACCTTTGTTCCTAGAACCTATAGAATTGAAGTTCTACTTCATGAAGTTAATCTCCATCTCAACTCAAAATCCCATATAATACATTCCATATGCATACTAGTATATGCAAACGTTCACAACTTTATTGAAAAAGGTGAAGCATGCATAAGGTTTAGAAACTGAAGCCCTCTTTAAAGCATGTAAAAGTTCCCACTTTGAAGTTTTTTCTTTCAAAGGATGGTACAAAATTTCCATGCGACTAAAAGCATGTTAATGGTTACAAAATAGGTGAAGTCTGGGACATTGTTAATTAGCTTGAAAAAGCCAACCCTTCCTAGCTAAACCTATATGTATGACTTATTAAAAGAGAAAATTAAAGGCATTGGTGGAGGGGGGGAGGGTATGCATGTTCTATAGTGGAGCATTGATTATGAATGCCATCACTATTGGGAGTTTTTCTGAGCGATGCATCTTGAGTGGGGAATATTGAGAGACATTGTTTTTCAAGGAGGAAGTTTGCAAGATGGAGAAGAAATGTCAAAGTTTAGTAGAGAGGAAGAAAAGGGAGGAGAGGGAAGCTTTGCATATGAGGTAAAGATTTTGGATGAAGGGATTAAAGAAAATAAATTGGATATGCTCTAAGGGAGGAATGCAATCGTAACATCTAGAGAAAGGCCTGGAAAATAAGACAAATGAATTTACTTGGGAGTATTCATCCTCCTATAGCTGAAGAGTTTATCACGAGGTGGACAATTACAAGGGTAGAGATTTATTTCCTACTCTTGCTCAGAAACATCTTCTATGAATTTGAAGTGTGGGATCTTATTATGTTATTAATAAGCAATCGACTATGATATTGCCTTGACCTTTATACATAGGAAATCTCCCATCAAAAGTTGTGAAAGAGATGGATAGTTATGTTGGAAAATGCTACAAATTTTGAAAATGTTTTATCTAAATTCATGGGCTCTTGATGCTAAATGTATCATAACCCTAGAAAAATCTCTCATTTTTTAGTGTGATTCCAATGCATTTTTGTTACTCAAATTGTTGCTTAACTTGAAGTTTAAGAGAAGTCTCCATAATTTTCAAGGGAAGAATTGCGAAGTGCTTGACTCTGGACCACTACGATTCAGGAATGTAATGAATTGGTGATCTTAATTCATATGATTCATAACACCTTAGTAACTTTTTGATACCCAATATCAGGTGATGATGATACGTTTTATGGGCTATTATTGGATGTATGGTACTATTTTTTTTTTAAGAGTGTGCTTGTCATTGAAATGGCAATTTATTCAAATCTAATCACCTTTTTGATATGTCTTCAACATCATGATAGAGTTGAGATTACAAAATGTATGTCAAGATTCGTGTTTGTGCTTGTTGCTTTTTTGAAGCAATGCCTTCGTACGGTTACTCATTGAATAATCTATTGTAAAGATTGGGCACTACTATCATAGAGTAATCACTATTGTAAAGATTGATGACATTGATTTTATGGTGATGTCTAGGCTCTTGGAACCTCCACATTTTGTGCAATTTCTTGATTAATCTAGTTTTTTCCTGTTCTCTCTAAGAAAAAGGAGGTTAGATATGAGTAGCATATGAGGTTATGGATGATTGTTGCAAGTTTAAAAGTGGTTTCACAATGTTCATTTAGTTTCATACTGTTCATTCATTGTATATAACATTTGAAGTTTTGGATTATTGTTGCAACTTAAAATGTAGTATAACAAGTCTTTGTATATAAGGGATGGAGCACATATTGATATCAAATGAGCATGCTCGATGTGAAATCAATATAATTTAGTAGATTGATGAGTAGTATTTTTTATTGTATTTATGGTTTCTTCTTCATTTGTAATGTCTTGATGCAGGGATCTCGGACAATACCAATAGTGGATAGTGATCAGCAAGCATAAAGATGTTATTGGATGGAAAAGAAAAGGAAATATAGAGACAAAATAACGTCAAGGTCTGACATTATTGTGGTGGGTAATGCTAATCGTAGTTCAACCAACTTGGATGGCATTGTGGATAAGATCATCAAGTATTTTAACAATCAAACTAGAAACCTATGTTGTAGAGATAAAATCGAGGCACTAAATAGGATGTTGCAGGGTCCATGTATCGGGCAACTTTTTTGGTGCAATGGGCAGAAGCAAATATCATGTAACATCTACACAATTCACTAATCTTTGAAATACAATACAAAGTATGAGAAAGAATTCTGATGACCTTGAGGCTTGAAGAGATCACCAGTCATGAGGATTCGAAATAGTGATGCGTATTCATCAGCAAATCAGATAAATATTTCAAGACTTTGTGGGGTATTGGGAGTAAGTAGGAAATTCATCTATGATACGATTAGATGGTTAAGTGTAGTTGATTTGGATCATAGCTTTTTGGAGACAAGTAGTAGATCAACACATACCACATGTATCACAAAATAGGTCAAAGATCTGATTATCATGTTTTGGACAATAGACAGCTGGGTGTCACCAAATGAGAAGGATATAAGCAAGACCCAACTTGGCAAAAATCAATATTTGGAGCACCCTATTCACCTTCCTCATTTATCTGAGGCAAATCTATTTTGAGTTGTCAATTTGCAATTTAAGCTAATTCAACATAGTGGAAAGTTAATTAGTAATATCTAACTAAACATAAACTAATTAATATAACATTTAACTAGTAACAAGCTAGTTAGTAATAGTGACTATGACAACAAGCTAATAGTTAATAGTAGAAGATATGCAGACCTAGTTAAAAAGTAACTAGTTAGTAATAAGCTAATTAGTAATACATAATTACTAACAACAAAGTAAGAACTAGCTACCTAGTAACAACTAACTAATAACAAGCTAATCACTAATAACTAACCAAGAACCAGCTACTTAGTAATAGCTAACTGGTAATAAGTTGATTGGTAAGATCTAATTACTAACAAGTAGTCAAGAACTAGATACTTAGTAATATCTAATTGGTAACAAGCTAATTAGTAATAGATTATTACGAATAAGTAACCAAGAACACACTACTCAGTAATAGATAACTATTAACAAGCTATTTAGTAACAGATAATTACAAACAAATAACCAAGAACAAGCTACTTTGTAATCGCTAGCTAGTAACAAGCTAATTAATAATAGCTAATTACTAACATCTAACCAATAACGAGCTACTTAGTAATACTTAAGTTATAACAAGATAATTAGTAATAGCTAATTACAAACAATAAACCAAGAACTAGCTACTTAATTATAGCAAACTAGTAAAAAGCTAATAAGGAATAACTATTTATAAACAAGTAACCAAGAACTATCTACTTAGAAATAGCTAATTGGTAACAAGCTAATTCATAATGGTTACCTAAGAACTAGCTACCTAGAAACAGCTTAGTAGTAACAACCTAATTATTAATAGCTAATTACTAATAACTAGCTAAGAACCAACTACCTAGAAGCAACTTCCTAGTAACAAACTCATTAGTAATAGCTAATTACTATAAATTAGCCCAAAACGAGCTACTTAGTAAAAGCCAACTAGTAACAAGCTAATTAGTAATAGCTAATTACTAACAAATAACCTAAAACTAGCTACTTAGTAATAGCTAACTTATAACAAGCTAATTAGTAATAGATAATTACTAATAAGTAACCAAGAACTACCTACTTAGAAATAGTTGACTAATAACAAGCTAGTTAGTATTAGATAATTATAAGCAACTAACCAAGAATGAGATACTTAGTAATATTTAATTAGTAACAAGATAATGATTAATAGCTAGTTACTAACAACTAACTAAGAACCAACTACTTAGTAATAGCTAACTTGTAACAAGATAATCAGTAATAGTTAAATAGTAATAGATAATTACAAACAACTACCCAAGGACTATCTACTTAGTAATAACTAATTGGTAACAAGCTAAAAGTAATAACTAATTACCAACAACTAACTAAGAACTACCTACTTAGTAATAGCTAACTAGTAACAAGTCAACACCTTGTAACAACTAACCAAGAACTAGCTACTTACTAATAGCAAACTAGTAACAAGCTAATTAATGAATACTAATAGCCACTTGTTTATGTAATGTAGATGGAGCTATTTATATGCTTCAAAAAATCCATCCAATGATAAGTATCCAACTTTGAAAGTTTGAAAGCGATATTTTGTAAAGAGATTGAAAAATAGATTCACATGTTGTAGCATTTCTCATGTTCCAATGTCGTACCTTAAGTATGCAATTGATCTCCTATGTCAATCAATCTTTGTTGTGCATAGTTGTCTCTGTAATTGTGATTGTTATATTTGCCAAGTAGGGCAGACATCAAGGTGCAATGCTTCAGCAACTACATTTCAATTTAATTAGCAACATTGTAGAGAGTATTCTATGTCCACGTCAGAATGATACCATATTCGACCAATACAAATGTGTGATGGGTGAGTGCTTTGATTCCAGAGTAGGACATTTTAAGTGGTGTCTAAGAGAGACTAGCGTTGAGGAATATCATATTCCTATAAAGATCTTTGAAGATGTGGAGTCAATGTATGAATCTCGAGTCTAGCATTGAGGAATATCATATTCCTGTAAAGATCTTTGAAGAGCTCGAGTCAATGTATGAAGGAAAAGTTTGTAAAAGGAAAGAATTGCTAAAGAGAGAAAGATGATTCCTATAGTTGTAAAAGGATTGTTTGAGAAAACTATAAAGGAATTTATCAAGCATAATCTCATTTGATTATGGCTTGCACACCAGTTTAAGATGTGTGTCTCTGAATTTCTAGGCGATGTTGTGATTTGAGTGGTTGATTTTGCATAAAACTATAGATTCCATGAGCGAAATGAAATACAATCTATGCATTAGTGGTCTGTGGAGATAACTATTTTTGTGAATATCACATATTTTTGTTTGGAGGGCATTTTTAAAAGGGTAATCCACTTCTTCATATCTTATGACAAGAAGCATGACACCCTTTTGGTGCAACATTGTTTCGAATTACATTGGAAATGGTTGAGAGAGCTAAACCTTGACTTAAGCCAACATTGGGTATGGTTAGATGGTGTAGCTTCTCAACTTAAAACTAAATGTCCATTTTACTTTGTAGGAAGATATCCAAGGCTAATAGGCATGACTATGATATGGAACTTCTTTGAGTCAAGGCACAGGAAGGGAGAACATGATGCTGCAGGTGTAGTTGTGAAAAGGGTGCTAACCCAAGAAAAACTTAATCCTGAGGTTGCAATGTTCAAGTATGCTACAGATGTTGTGGAATTCCTTAGCGGACATTTGTGAGAGTCAAAAGGGAGAGATGTCACATGAGTCTTCTTGGAAGTGAAGATTGACAAAGTCAATAGAGAGGAGGCTTGGGATTGTAAGGGGATATCCCAAGTTTGATCTTTGCATTCTATTCATGACTATTCAAGGCTAGATCGACATTGCATTGGTGTCGGAGAGCTAACATGTTTATTACTTTCATTGTACCCAAGGTTAGTGGAAAAGATGCATCAACAAATGCCACGTTCAAAATTGGGTGTACCATAATTTGACTCCTATCAGTGAATCAGATGAAGCAAAAGACTTATCTGTTTCCAATTTTACATTTGAAGGTGACAGAAACTATCTATCAAATGCATTGGTAGTGGATCACAACTTTGTAGTCAATGCATAGGAGGACAATGATGATGGTGCATATTTCTATTTATTAAAGTGCACACAAGGTACACAATTCACTCTGAAGAATCTAACGAATGCTTGGAACAACCTGATAACTTCAGGAACATATTATGTGGTGGGTTCATTTTATGAGAGACTAGAAGAAAATGTCTACATGTTGTTAGAAACAAGACCAGCAACTTATCTGCATTCCCATCTTGTGAGAGGCATTAAAATACCCATGTCATCAATCCATGATTGTACATACTTGCTTACATTAATGGTGATGTCTATGAGATCGTTTACAATAGTATTTCCTAGAATTTGTAATACCCATGTGACAATGGATCATTTTTTTGTCTAGCACTATATAGTACATGAACTGCCTACTAGATTGTTATGAACTAGTTTCTACACATTATTTATCTCATATGAGGGCTTTGGCCTCCATTTTTTCCATCATGTATTATGACATATGCTCTCTAGGAGAAGTTATTTTTCAAATAAAAGTTTTGAGTCATGAAAATTGGTTCTTAATTTTATTGAGTTGAAGTGTGATTTTCATCCTCATTTTTAACTATGCATATTCATTGAGGTGCATAGTGTGTCTTTGATAGTGTGGATGAATTAGTAGTCCCATGCGATCTTGTCTATATTTGTGGTTCGATGATGTAGTTGGAAAAATAGGGGTTGTGCTACCTTAGAAGGTGAAAGAGGTGACATCTGAGGCATATGATGTGGCCAGAAAGGTTCCGAAAGTTGTGAAATCTATTGTTTGAGACTTACAGACTAATAGTCTTGTTGAGATGGCTAAAAAATATTATTCTTATTGGTTCTAGGTTATGCATTTTGATGATCCACCTACACCTCTCTATGCTAAGAAGTTCAGTCAAGTGGTAGAGGAACTGGAAGGAAAAAATGTACCACTCACAATCTATATTCCTACTGTCCTAGTGGATAAACTAAAGAAAGTTGTACAGGTAGAAAATCCATAAGGTATAGAACAAGTTCATTCATTTTCCTTGGAAGAACAATTTCTTATTGCAACAATTTTTTGTTGAAGCTTATTTGTATTTGGAGTGCTTCTTTGTATTTGTTGAGGGCTTTCCCTTGGCAAAGTTTGTAAATCTTCTATATTAATATTCAATTTTTGTGTTCTCTAAAAAAAAGGGGTGGCAGCTCACCCCCCTTGGAACAAAACTCACACCCTTAAAACATATGAGATCAATAGTTATAAATGTTTTTTCTTTAAATCCAATGATCATAGTAATTTCGCATTTGAGTTCCTCTAGAACAAGTGTGAATCAAGAGGGTGGAAGCACGAGTTTGAAAGGAAATACCATCTATATACCACCATAATAGTTTGAATGCACCCATAGACTTAAAGTAGTTAACATGTAAATAGCTAATAGTTGAACAATATAGCTAACAGGTGGATCAACATAGATAACAATTTTTATAAGAACAAAGTATTTAACATAAGTCTATAAGAATGATTGTACACAATGTTTTGTTACCTGCATACTCGATGTCTTTGTCTATGATCTCGGCATATTCCATGTATACAATGCTCTCTTCATCAAGAGGAATAGCTCTAGAAATAATATCTACATACTCATCACGATTTGGTGTTATTAACCATTTCCAAAGTTGACCATAGAGAGTTCTTGAAGGATAGTTATTTCTTTCACTAGCTGTCAACTTTCGCGGCATGAGACAAGATCTTCATGCTGTAAAATAACATATAAGCAAAAGTATCAATTATTAATGTATGCTAAGGCCCGTACTCCACATTTCTATCCCAGAAATGAGCCAGCCCCTTGAAATGGATTGAAATCTCTCCCCCAAATACCCATAAATGTCTTTTTGAAATCTAGGAAGATTGTATCAATAGATTTGTTGACCTCGTTTAGATCACATGCACTCTAAATCCAGACATTGAAATGTTCAAGGCACCATCATAGAAAAGTTGTACTATCAAGAAAACCTTGGTCACTTTGGGTGTTCATAAATACATCAACTTCTAGAATCAAAGCCCTAGCCTCTAAATACTTGTGAATAGGTTTCAATTCTTCTATCTCCTCCTCTATGAGGCCATGTTGAAGCTTTGGGGAGGGGTTCCTTTCTTTCTCGATAAATTCAGGTTCCATTTCCATAGAATATAACCTCTTTCATTTTTTTGATTTGCTAGATATCGTTTTAGGATCTTGATTCCCTTGTGGTGTAAACACTAGTACAAGATTAATTTGAGTTGAAACTGATACTTTGTTCACTTTTTTATCTTCTTGGGCATTTTTCTACTCAATTCTTGTTGCAATAGGATCAATTTGAGTTTAAACTGATATTTTTTTAGTTTTTGATCTTCTTGGGCATATTTCTACTCAACTTTTATTGCATGTTGACATTTATTTGTTGAGGATCGAGCATTATCTTTTGCGATACTTGTAGATAGAACTTTGTTCTCTGTATGACCTATAGCCAAACATTAGGACGAGCCTAAGCGCACATTATTGAAGATTTTAATACACGAGGGAGTCAGAAACATTTATCTATTAATTTATATATATACACACAGAGAGAGATGTCATCTGTCTACGGCTTTGTCTTTCCTGGAAATTCAATTGAATCTTCCAAGATGTTCTCAGCCAGATCGGTCAAGCATTGCATAATGTATCGAGCACCGTAGGAGCGCATAGGTATTAGGGATCCCAAACCTGCAATTATATATAGATTATATACAAGTTAACTACTATTCTAAGCAGGATTCTTGCCTGTATCATGTTCCTGGCGCTATCCCACACAGGATTTCCTGCCTCTATAGTCTTCCTAGGGCTGTTCCACACAGGAATTCCTGCCTGTATCATTTTCCTAGCGCTGTTCCACACAGGGTTTCCTGCCTGTATTGTTTTCCTAGCCCGTTTTTCTTCATACTCCTTAACGAGCCAGTGCACAATGCACCCGATTTATATAGTCGTTGAATATGCCTTGCTTGAGGAAACTCGGGACAATTCCGTTTTTGCGGATGCTCTGGATCCTTTTCTTCAGAGGTAACTTAAATGATTCCTGACTTTCATCTTCTTTGTTTCTCGATTGATGTCCAATGCTGCATTCTTTACGACGTACACGTCCATCAACTTATAACGTACAAAGCCCAAATCATCTGAAGTAGATGAACCCTTCAGGACCAGCGAATCACTTCCACACGCCACAATAAGAGAGGATCAAGTGCAATTTCTGGTTCCAAGCAGCACTGTCAACATATGCGATGGGTATAACTGGCTGAAGTACGGCCAGAAGAGTATAAAAGGCAAAAAGCGTCCAAGGTAAAATTCGTTGACATTGTTATGTATACATTTGTTTAATGTTGTTGATCTCAATCTGCAACATTTCGGCATCTCTGTTTTCTCTTTGAGCTGGCAATCTCTGACTCTTAAGATATATTATTCCAATAACTTTGTTTTGGATTGACCTATGAACAGGAGCTATTTTCGTTGTGCTTCTGCCGTCTGCCCTACTTTTTGTCCTGTCAAAAAACAGGTGGAGTTTTGCTCAGATGTCGACGGAATTCTGTCAATTACTTACTTTGGCAAGCACAATCATCTAAATCCTGATCATCCCCGCAATGTGAAACCTCGGCGAGGAACCGTGTCATGTTCAACAGCTTCTGCATTCTAACGATGTTGCAGATAATGGAAATGCGCAGAGACTAAAGAGGCCAAAGGGGAAACGCCTAAAAACTGGTTAATTTTATAATTCATAGAATCTATCGGATCCTTCTAGGCGGATATGCGTAATGTTGCAGTATCTTGCTCGGTAAATTTGAGGTACAAGAATGTCTAATCGACATGCTTTCCATTTATATCATTACAAGGTATAATAAATATATCTATGGACAAGATTCAATTTAGATGCCATAATATGTATTTGGGAGGGAATTGAAGATGACTTCTTTCGTGAAGGTAAGTCCATATTATTTAAAAGTGATTCGGAAAAAGCTTCTTGTACTTTGGTATTGGAAGACGTTCTACAATATCAAGCTAAATGTTGTTCAAAATAGATTTCTCTAGTCTGTCTACTGTCTTGCTGGTAGTGCTAATGTTAAAGTACTTCTTAATTATAGATTATCTCACTCTTTTCATTTTCTCCAATAGGTGCGAAAAGGATGCTTAATTCTTCTCTCTTTTCATGATGTAGAGGTGATGAGCTTATATATTCTCTCTTTGGAACAAATCCTCAGGCAGCATAGAAATGCCGAGATTCTAAACCTTCAGAAGACAGAAGTTAGCAGCATCTTGATTGAAAGGATCTCCTGCTAATCCTTTTACGAGTGCACTTTGTTCTTAAAAGTTATACATGAATCAGAGTAGAACTAACCCGTTTCCTGGACTGATGCATGTTTCGTAACCTAGGTAAGTATCTGCTTGCTGTTAAACATTTCTTTGTTTACATGAAAACACGTGATTACTGTTTGGATGGATGATTCCGGACTTGAAGCTATAACATTGGAGATTAGAATGATCCTTCTTCTATAAAAGCATAAGCAACACCTTAGTTACGAGACACTATTAAGTTAGATAGCTTGACCAGTTCACTAAAATAATCCAACGAAAGAGAGTGAAAGGCAACAGCGTTACTTCAAACCTAGAAGCTCTAAGATTCCATGCATTCGTAGCGGCAGCGAGTAATACCGATCGCGTACAAAGTATAAGCATATATTATCAACCATTTGCTCGTAATGTATTTCGATTTGGAGCAAATACTCGGAAAAAATCTGTACAATATAGAAATTCTGAATCTGTGAACCTGATGAAGAGATCTACAAATTCGCGGCATCTTTATTTAAAGAATTTCCTGCGAACCCTTCAACGGGCCAGGAGACTTTGTTCTTAACGTATATATGACTTTCAGTAGAATGAACTCGTTTCATCCACTGGATGAATGTTCCATCGTTGAAGACGCTGGAGACGCTTCAGTATATCAGAACTTCTCAATTCCCACGAGTTACTGAGCAATACGGTCTTGGCAAATGACACAGACGTTGCTGACTCGCAGTCATGGATCAACCTATCTTATAAATCACACCAAAATGCTCTTGCGCATAATACTACCAATTTCTTGACGGCAATATCCTCTGATCATAATGCGAATGGTTATATGCAGAAGATCCCAGATCAAACGTACCGTTACGCAAACCACGTCAGCTATGTTGTTAAGCAGATGTAGTTACAACCAGTTACGTACAGATGTCCAGATTCAGGAGACGTCAGCAGCAACAGAAATAATTTCAATGAACAGTGACGATCCCGTAAACCATGTTCCAAACCAACTAATACAGTTACTGAATGTGTATCAGAAGTGGCCACAGCAGTAAAGTCTGGTGACCTATGGAAGGAACAATGTCAATTGGTTTCAGAGTCCAGACATAAGGATGTTGTTGTTGTACGCTCATCACCTGTAAGAATCACTGGGGATGTGGGAGATGCATTACAAGCTGCTGACGCTGTGAAATCTTCATCTGCACACTGGACGAAAAATAAGAGAAGACGATAGAAGAAGGGCTACCTAATCGGTTTTAAAGCTAGAAATGCAGCGCCGAAGCACTGCTTCCGGTCTTCTACTCTGAGATGCATGCATGACAACTTCAGAAGAAATCTATGTTATTTTATAACACAAGCGATCACCCTGCACATGTTGCTGTACGTGTTCTTCTTTCAGATGGCAAAGTCCCATGCTTAATTGGAAAAAGGGTGGCTCTATCATTGAGCAGATGCGAAAAGATATTGCAGCTCGAAGATTTCTCTCTCGAACGATAACAGCCCCTCTAGTAGATCTGTACGTGCAGGCTTTCATGGACATGTATATTGACTCTTCAATTCGGTTGACTCGAGCTCCATTCAAACGGAAGCTGGATGATTTGTTGGAAGGTCTGCAGTGCAAGAGATGTCGGATTGCTCTAGCGTCTGAGACCACTGGCAACGGGCCGGCACCTATGACGCGGTCATACCTCTTTCCAGCCGTGCAGACAACGAACGACTCACGAGAATGGGCGAGAGTGTTTTGGATCTCACTGTCAAATGTTGCTTTTTACAGAGTACTTCATATTCCAGTGCCGTATCATCAGGATTCATCATATCAATCAGACCAATTTTTCCACCACAATATCGCCTTCTAACTACTAGCATGCAAACTGTCCGGAATCAAACGCATCGTTAGACAAATCACGGCAAGTATGCTGTTAAGCAGATGTAGTCCCAACCAGTACATTACAGATGTCCAGACTCAAAAGACGTAAGCAGGAACAGAAATTATGAATGATTCTTGTCTCTTGTATATTCTCTGATTCTGGATGATCAGTTTTCAACTATGCATATTCACCAGATTTATTAGACTAGGAAACTGAATAACATACTATTCTCAGATCATCCTAAGCATCGAGGCTTTATGAATGCACTGATTCCCGTCTGCAATCACAACAAAACAACAATAGATAACGTTCCTGCTCCCAGGCATCATGAAGCATACAAGATGACTATAGTAGGCGCAATTACGGTCAGAAGTATGTAAAAGGGGAAAACATCCGATGTGAAATTCAGCAATTCTATTTTGAATAGGTCTCTCAATATTCCTTTAATTCCGCCCAAATGGTTGTGATGTAGCGAAATGCATTGAAGGCTGTGGTGCCTGGGTTCGAATCCACTCACTGAACATTTCAAATTTCTTATAGTTTCAAAAAAAAAAACAAAAAAAATCTCTAATTCTATTCATGTGATTGGATCTCCAAGTGCCTTGGATCACATGGATAGAAATTTGCTATTCTAACTTACTGATTATTGAAGCTGTAGGGTGATGGCTGTTACGATGTGCTCTCCGTTGATCCATTAGATCTGTTTTTCTTTCTTTTCGTGCAAGTAAGTCAGCATCATCTCGCCTCTCTGTCCATAAATAGTCATCGAATCACTTGTAGATAGGATCTAGCTTTTCATTAGGGCTCACGGTTCCTGTTTTTTAGCGTAGATTATTTTTCGTTGTCTGGTTCAGACGAGAGTTTCCCAATGTGCATTTTCCCATTCCCCTTCTTCGTATTATAAAACATGTACGACATTTCTGGTTATTGATAGAATTTTTCCCGATTGATTGATATTCGAGGCATTGTTGCTGGATGATAAATTGCACGTTCTCGGGATGTAGAAGGTCCATGCACTGGATGCTTCAGTATATGTTATACAAAATCTAGGCTCCTAACATTAGATGACGGCACTTGGAGCTTATATGCCTCGCCCATCTTCCTCCGAAAATGAGTTAAAATGTAGCATGTGTTGTTCGTTCCATTTCCCACAAGAATCATATATCTGATTGCAACCGCTTTAAGGTTATCAATGCGTTTCTTTCGTCATGTCTCTAAGTCCATTCAATGTTTGTGCTACCAAATCGTCCTCTCCATCTATACAACCTCGTTCACCTTCATTATATAGCCGTTTATGCTTTGGCGACTTGTTTTTCTGAATTTATTGAACTCCTTGATTTCAATCTTTCTTGACTTGGTTGAGGTTGAATATATCCTTTCCAAGCACTCCCACAACTTCTTGACGGTGTCTAAATCTTGAATATGCGGAATCATGGCCTTTCTCACATGTTAGGAAGGGTTGATTATTACATTTCCATCTCTTTCTTCCGATTCTCCAAATATCCTCTTACAATTCTCTATGTGGATAATAGGATCTATCTATGGTTTTGGCCTCAATTTCACTTACTAATCCATATAAGCCTTTTCCCATAAAGAGATTCCGATCCCTAAATTGGCATGCTTGGAAATTTTCCTTTCTCTAATTTCTCAATTTTTGTGTCATATTCAACTACACGTTCTTCTTGGATCTATTTTTTGTGCTTGTCAAGCTTCTCCTTGGTGCACTGAAATGAGTAAAGGTTGTTGATATTTGATTTAAATGAGGTTTATATGTTTTAAGCTCTTCCTTGTGATGTACTTACCCTTGCTCAATTTTTTCTCTCTAATAAGAATGATAATATCTTCTTCAATCCAATATTTTCTTCAGTTTTTGGAGATCCTTTTTGATGCCTAATATGAGATTTGATACCACTCATGGAGTATTCCCACTCCTAGGTAAAATTAGAAGACAATAGACATCTCCCAAGATCAAAATCTAGACTACCATAATTACTCAACATCTTTATTTCTATCAAACGACTAAGTTATTGGATGTGATAACTTGCTTACACTTAGAGGAGTTGTATATATTTCATATGATTCATGCATTAATCCAAAATATGTGTTTTTAGCTCACACAAGGTAATGTTGCATGACACACCACTCAGATTTTTAACAATGATCCAATAAGGTACATAATAAAAAAAATGATATAATTCTCATAAACTACTCATATTGAATATGAATTGATATATTAATTATTCTACTAAAAATACAGTCAATCACAATGGACACTAAGGCTTGCTTGGACAAATAGAATTGAAACAGACTACTCTGCATGAGCATCCTCTATAGTAAGGGTAGAGATAAAGCTCTCTACTATGAGGTGCCAATTAGCTACCTACCACTCTCCTCCCAACCTTAAATAGCCCTTGGCCTTATACACATATAGAGTCTTTTATAAGGTCCAAACACCCCTCATGTGGCCACTCTCAAGAGATGGAACAACCCCATGAGAATACATAGACTCATATTAGAGCCTTGGCTCCTTGAGCTCTGGTCCTTGACACATCTAGGATCCACGACCAATAATAGGCCATGTTGGTCTAAATAAATTTAAAACTCTCTCCCCCTTCTATAGATCATTGTTCTCAATGATCAAGAAGGGAAAATGTCTGCGAATGAGAGATTTTGATTCCCACATAGCACATATGAATGGATTGTTATTCGTACATGCTACTAGATATTTTGGCATGGAGAAATTTTGCAACAATCACTCTTTTTTATGAAAAACTCTGAAAGGAACATCTAGGTCAGATGTTCTATCTCCTTAAGCAACTATACCATCTATACAGTTCTCATCTCAACAAATGTATGGCCTCAACTTGTTAACATGAAATATTGGGTGAACTTTAGAGTCTTCTAGGAATTATACCTTGTATGTGAGATAAATAATATTCTTGATAATTGTCCAAGGACCACAAAATCTAGGTGATAAGTTGGGTTTTTTACCCACTATCAATGAAGAATTTAGTGGAACTTGTAAGAACTCATGATTGCCTTTGTGGAACATTTGTGGTGTATGATGTGTATATAAGAAAACTTTAGCCCTCATAGAAGTTTGTTGGGAATCGGATTGAGCTATCTTTAAGTTAACTTGCATATCTATGAGAAACTATGAACCACTTGGAGGTTTCCTCTGTAACCCTATGATAGTTTGAGTGTACAAAACATATTCATAAATCAACTCAAAAGGCTCTAGCTTAGTAGTTTTGTGCTTCCAAGTATATTAATCAAACTCCACCAAATGAATGAAACTATCCGATTCGATTTGCTTTTCTAAAACATATGCACAAGTTACATCTTTTAGTATTTGATTTACTCTTTTGGTCTCACCATCTCTCTATGGATGATCTCCATTACATATCTTGAATTGAGCTCTAACTTGTTAACAATGTGCTATCCTAGGTAAACCCATTATGAAATCCATGGAAACCCCAGTACTACTACACTATTGTTGATATATTTTGATAGTGATGTGTATGAACACACTTAGGACCACTAGGGCACTTTTTTCCCTCTTTAGGAGAGTTTGTATATAGGAATATAATGCTAATTGGTCACTTATAAATTTACATTCACTTGGTAATACATTACATATTGTGTTGTAATCCAAAATTCTCTTTCTTCTTTGTGTTGTTCATGTGCTTTCACAATCCTTAAACTCTAAAAACTAGTATGAGAGTAGATCAGATCACCACTTCATCTAGGGTGTCATTGACACTCCTCTCGTCATAGTCTCAAAAGCACATGAAAACTCATAAGCATGGTCAGAGTGATTAGGAACTTGTTTTGGCCTTCAAATGCACTATTGCAATGATTTTCTAGGCAATTTTGTTGTTTTGTTCAAGTTTAGGTTTGCTAGTAAAAATGCCTCAAAGGATTCTACGTGTCTAGTAGAGCTAATAATGTTATTTTTATTCAACATTTTGAGATACAATCAATTTTCTCCATCAAGGTATTTAATCACTAGGCATGGGTAAAATTAATGATGTATTATGTATGTTGATTTGATAAGTTGGATGGTGCTAGTTACGCTTTGTGGGAATATATGATGCATCATTTATTGATAGAAAAATGGTTATGGAATATTACAATTATTGAAGGTGATGCAAATGGCATTGTAGATGATGTTCTTCAATTTCCTAGTCATGATGCAGCTCCTTTTGCACCTAGTGCATAACAACTTCATTGGGATGAAAAATATGCACACGCACATGGATTGATATATCCGGCATGTCTATCAAACATGCCATTATCCCTAATATTCACTCCTTCACTATCACAAAATATGATTGGGATAATCTTACAACATTATACCAAGCAAGAAATCAGGTTCATGTTGCTTATCTCCAAAAACAATTGGAGAGTGACCATATGAATGAAGGAGATTCTATGGATAGTGTTTTGACAAAAATGAAAGATTTGAAGGAGTAGTTCATTTCTATTGATGAAATATTGCTAGATAGTTCACTTATACATAGTCTTCCTAACAATCTTCTACATTCATACCAGATTTTTTTCTTCTAGTCTTTTGTTGATGATGAAAGGTAATCCAAGTGCCTTAATATTTGAGGATTTAGTCTTTTTTTTTGTTGCAAGAAGATCATTCCAATAAATAGAAGTCAATTATGTGTGTTGCAGATCAAGCTCTATTAGTTAGTGAGAAGGGCAAAGGTAAATGGAGCTCATCCACTAGTAAGTATAAATATGCTAATCTTGCATAGTCAAAGAAGGAAGACAAAGATAATAAGAAAATAGGAAAGTAGAAATAGTTTTGCAAGTATTATTAGGCAAATGATGATGGAAAAAAGATTTGTCCTAAATTGGCCACAATGAAACAAAAGAAGAAAGAGGTTGGAATGGTTTCTCTAGAGGCCTCTACACCTAAAACAGAGCCTACTAATCATGTTCAAAATGAGGAATGGGCATGTAGTACTAATTGCAACTATGACCCATCTTCTTATGGGTAGTGTATGTCAGTAGTAGATTCGGATGTTTGGTAATTTGATCGTCGTGCGACCAAGCATATTACCTCTTACTGTAGTTTCTTTAGTTTAGTTGAGCTTGCCAATATGGAGAATACTATCACACGTGCTAACAATGCCTCTTATTCTATAATGGGAGTTGGTAAATCATTTTGACTACTACTAATGATAGTTCTTTCACATTTTGAGATGCTTTTTATGCGCAAAGGATCAACAAAATCTATTGTGAGTTTTAGCATTACCGAAGATTGGATTGTTTGTCAAACTCGTTGATGATAGATGTATAGTTCATGATCTCTCAAATTGTCATGTTATTATTGCTTATGTCATTTTATGTATTGGACTTCATAATCTCATAGACTATGCAAAATCTATGAATGATTTAGCATGTGTAGTTCACGATTTTTAGGCTATCTCATATGCAAATCTTTGGCATGCATGCTTTGGTCATGTGAATTTTGCTAGTTTGCTTCGCCTCTACAAATATGGAATGATGTCCTCTATACCCAAACTTGAGGCACCTTGTAAACATGTCTATGAAGGCACTATATTTAGTGAAATGCAGCATTCATCCTTCCCAAAAGATGGTTCACTTCAAGCTACTCATAAATTGTACCTTGTTCATAATGATGTATGTGATCCTATGTAGACATCTTCATTTGCGGACCACCTAAATTTTAGAGATGACTTCTCCAAGCATGCATGGGTGTATCCATAGAAAAACAGCTCATAATGGGTGAAAAGCTCATAATGACGATTGGATAAAAGCCTTAGAATACAAGAATGATTATAACTGATGCTCATTCTAAGAAATTGGCCAATATGGATTACAAAAATATTCCTTGGATCATCCTAATTCAATATACAAAAATAACGTGTCCTAGTTACTCAGCCTCAAATAGAAATAGGTTTGTCCTCTCTAGGTTGAGATACAATGTATTTTCATTTAATATTCAAAACTCTATGCAAATGATATTCATCATCTTTTAAGGTTTCACTATAAATCAATAGACTATCCACAAAGGGACCAATAAAGGGACAAAAGATATCATTCATGAGGTTCATAAAAGTAGAAGGAGCATTTGTTAAATCAAAAGGCATTACAAGATACTCATAATGACTAAGTCTAGTAGAAAATGTCATCCTATGTACATCATCATATTTAAATTTTATATGATGATAACCACTTATTAAATCTGTCTTACTTTACTATATACAATAACACCACCTAGTGCATGCAAAATATCATATATGTGAGGCATCATATATCTTGGCTTTATAGTCAAAACACATTCTAAAAGACCAATCTTTCTTGGGAACCAAGAGCACTGATGCTACAAAAGGTGAATAGCTTGATCTGATTAAGCCTTCCTCGAGATAATCTTGAATTGTACAATGTACTTCTACCTCCTCTCACAAACTCATAAGGTACCCTATTTGGCCAGTGGATGAGCTTTTAGTACAAACTTGACCTTGTGCTCTATATTCATGTGAGGCAAAAGACCTACGGGTAATTATGAAAGAAAAAAAATGTTGAAATTTAGTTCCGATTTTAGAAGCTAGCTTAGCTTCCAAGCTATTAAAATCTATAAGGATAATACATCTTTATGTTCAAAATACATAAAACAAAAATACTTACACTTTGCTTTGACCATCAAAAAGGAAGAAATCCTCTTGTATAGTTTTGAACATCTGATTCTCACATATGGTAATGTGGAAAACTTATAAGAAAACTTATAAACATGAGTCTTAGAATCAATGATGGGCTATTTCCTTGCATGCTACTACTCTAACTAAGAGACCAAATCTGGCTAGTCGGGAAATCTCAAAATTCAACTTATCTTTATGCGATTGAATATGGAATTATAGTTTGGCTACACATTGATCTTAGGTCTTAGATCCATTTCCATCTCCTTACTCTACACTATAGGTATACTCACAGGTATACTCATTGATCTTAACTTCTTGTCAGAAAAGAAATGAATCACATCATTTGTGGATCTTGTATCAAATAATGTTTTCATAGAATGTCTGTTTACCTCCCCTTTCATGACTACAAACTATGTGTCGAGGAACTAATAATCCCTCTACACAGCTAGAGATAACACCACATCTGGCACAACACTTATATTTATGGTAGCTATTATATTTAATGTGGGTTTCTTATTTCTAGATGGAGGATCCATTCTTGTATTTGTAGCCAAAAGATCAAAATTTGAAGGAGATGAGAGAATAGAGAAGAAGATTGATGTCTTTCCACAACCATCATATCCAAAATCGTTTTCTTCTTACAAAAAACTTGATATACATGCCACCCTCATCATCCACAACAAAGGCCCACAAAATCATCCTTCTCCTTATACTACTATGTTCAATTGGAACATTAAAATGCTTTGTTTGCCAGGGAAGACACCACTTTTCACTTTCCACAACTAGAAGTCTAGAAAATCCAAGAACGAAGCAAGTTCATCATCCATGGTGAGTTATTTACCTTCTTTTATGTCCATGTTTGTGCTTTTTAAGGAAGAATGCTTGGATGGAAAAAACTATAATCTATGGAAAGATATCATGCGTGCATACTCGTACAAAAATATTCTCAATGAAGTTGTAGATGACATTAGGTAAATTTCTTCTAGCATGTACGACTTCCAAAGAAGCTTGAGACACCTTACCAAGTCTATATGAAGATAAAGCTCCTTCAAAGATTTATGCTTTGGAGGCTAAGTTTCACAATCTCACTATCCGTCCTCAAGATACAATCACAAAGGTGATAGTTCAATTTGAAGACTATCAAGAAAGTTTTCACTTTGTGGACGAAAGATCTTAAGTGAAGACATGGCCATTAGATTGCTTAAAAATCTTTCTAGGTCTTATGAAATATTTTTTACCACTCTTTACAATAGAGGTCAAGAATTTACTTGGGAAGAAGTTTTGCTTCTCCACGACTCTCGACAAAAGGCTAAAGCTACTCAAGAAACAGTTGTGAAGGCCAAATCTACTTTCAACAAGACTAAATGTCACAGTGGCAGTCAAAAGTCTCAAGACAAAGGCAAGAAGAAGTTTACTTGTAATTTTTGTGGCAGCCATGGACACAAAGAAAAGTAATGCTTCAAGAAGAAGAACAAGGACAAGTCTAAGTCTACTCCAAAGACTGAGCATCACTCTCATTGCACAAGTAAAGATCTTTTTCTTACAATTTAACACAAGGCACTTGTTTTATCCACTCCTAACAAAGAATGAATTTTTTAGTGGGGCTTCATCTCACATGTGCAATGACAAAGCTGACTTTCATGAGCTTCAAAAACACAAAGTCCAAGTTTTTCTTGGAAACAACAAGTGCATTGACATCCAAGGAAGAGGCAAAGTTCAATTCAAAAATTCAGAAGGTGAGATGAAGTCACTCAAAGATGTTCTTTATGTACCAAGCCTTTGTAAGAACTTGCTCTTAGTGAAGGCTATTAATAGATGTAACACGATGGTACAATTTGAGAATGAAAAAGTTGAAGTCATTGATGGAGAATCCAAAGAAGTGATAGCTCAAGGATTCAAAGAAAAGATATCTACAAGCTTTCAAGTTTCATGGCCAAGGACTCAAGTTTTAGCTCGTGGCACTTCAATTCAGACACACCTCTTGTTTAGCAAAGATATCTTCAAGTCATCTTGTCAAGGGTTTACCTAGGATTGCACAAGTGGAATCAAACTATCAAGCATGTGCTAAGTAGAAATTTACCCCTATGCCTATGGAAGCATCCATTTACTCATCAAAACACTTAGCATTAGTCCATGCCAATCTTTGTGGATCTATGCATACACCATCCCTAAGTGGGTCACTTTACGTCTTCTTGATAGTAGATGAATTCACTAGGTACACTTGGGTTTATTCACTAAAGCATAAAGAGCATGCACTTTCTAAGTTCAAGGAGTGGATACAAACGGTTGAAGAAGAATTTCCAAGCTCTTTGAAGACATCATATCAGATGGAGATATTAACTTTGTCAACCATAATTTCTCAAAGTATTTGAAGCAACAAGGTGTTAAGCACCAAGCAATGAAGGATACTCAACAAGGAATTGCTCTTCAAAGGATTCAAAGTGTGATGTGGATCACCAAGACTATGCTTCATCAAAAGCAACTTCCACTAAAGTTTTGGGGGTGAAGTTGTATAGATAGCACTCTTAACAGAGGGTTCTCACATGTTTTGAGGAAGAAAAATCCATTTGAGGTTTACTTTTAGGAGAAGTTGAATGTGATATATTTCAGAGTCTTTGGTAGTGTTGCCTATGTGAAAGGCCATGATCAGCCTAAACAATACATTTTCATCGATTATAGCGATCGTCAGTGGGCATACAAACTATATGACCCTAAGATTCACTAAGATACACTTACCAAAGATTTCACTTTGAATGAATACTCTAAGTGTTCATCTCTGTTGTTTTCTTATCAATATCTAGATCCTCCCATTTCCTCTTCAGAGGGTGATCATTCCAGTTTCAGAGAGTTACACTACATGGAGCACGCTCTCTTTGTACATGACTTTCCTGATCATGATATAGTTTTGGAGCATGAGGACTCTCAGATACAGTCTCACATTACACCACAGATGCATACACCTCCCATCATAGCATTGAAGCATTACATTTCCCCTCAGCTTCAGTTGGGCTTTACTCCAGGATCAATAACTCGTCATTTTTTATTCATATCTTCGAGAGTCCACTTACCTTGTCTACACCAACATTTTGAGCATACAATGTTCCGTTCTTGAAGCCTATGGATTTACATATGGAGACTTTTTTTTTGGTGCTCTGGTTTCTTTTGCTACACTCTTGGTGGACATTTCACCCATACCTTAGCAACCTTCATACTCTACAAAATAAAGCTATAGAGAGGGTGTTGAGATTATGAGAGTCCATATTATGTTTGTATCTAGGAGACATTCCATTTCCATTTCCAGTTTACATTATATCTCTTTTTATTTGGATACCTTGCCATTTGCTTCTACCTATGTATTCATTCTCCTTCAAGGAGAATTATCCCACATATAATGTACTTTGGAGAGCCCACTCCAACTCTATTTAAGGAGGGCTTCTCCCCCCATTTGTACTTGGATAGAAGCTTGAGGATCCTACTCGATGCTCTTGGCAAGCTCATTCTAATCCATGTGAGTTGGAATCTTGTGGCATTACAAGTCATGCATCACAACTACCTAGTGCTTGGACTCAAATCTATCACCACCAAAAGAATAGGAACACTTTTAGGTGGGTGAATTCCAAAATTCAAATTTCATCTATGAGTATAGATATAGGTGACTCTTAGTCGCGGGTAATGATAGAGAAGGAGTAGCCATTGAGCGTCAAAGTTGAGCTTACACTTAGCTCCTACATGTATGAGTAGTTATAAATCATCTCCCTTGTATCATACATTCATAATCATATACATTTTGAGTCATCAGTGCAAGTTAATCTATATCTACTGTTGTTTGTTGCTATCTCATCATTTTAGTGAATTTGATCAATTGTGTTCTCTGTGTGTACTAAACCTTTGGACTTGATCTAACTTGTGATAAGTAGCTTGATCAGTCTAGTTGCTACATATAAATTTTCACTTCATTTGAATCATTAGATCGTGAGATATGTTCTCTGCAAGCAACCTTTGTCTACACATTGTCGTCTTCTTGAAAAGTCAAGATTACACACCTAACTTCTTAATATACATGGGCATGCAAGTACCTGACGTCAACACTCTCATGGGGCAATTGTTCACTCATGAGGCAAAGCTTGTAAACAATCTCATCATATACTCACTCTAAATTAGTGGCATACCTTCTGATAGTTAGTTACGGTCTCCAATTAGATGTATCTAAAAGCTCTTCAATCAATTTCTACCAGTGAGTTAGAACTACGCATTTCTCTGAGAGGTTCTAGTCTAAAAATAGACAGTTTTTTAGAGCTCTTTAAGTGTGAAATTTATCTGCTTTGGCATAACTATTTGGCAATGATGCTCTAAGTTACATAGTGGTTCCAAATGCATATTTGGGAAGATTTAAAGGTTTCTACTAAGGTACTTTAAAGTCATATTGGCAGGTCTAGAGCAGGTTTATTGCAACACCACCTCATCTCTGAGTGTATCCAACCATCACCCCATAGTGGTATCAGAGCTACATCAATTCAGCATGGGAGATGGACTCCCACCATCCATTGACAAATTGGATCGATCTAATTACTCAGCATGGTCACTTAGAATGGAAGCATATCTTCAAGGTAGAAATCTCTATGGTTATATATCTGGAGATGAGATGATTCCAATCCTCAGAAGTAAACGTCAATCTACTCAAGAAGAAGTAGAGATGCTAACTACATGGTGCTCAAAGGATGCTCTAGCGAGATCTTATATTCTCAACTCAATCTCTGATTTTTTTACTTCCACACATTAGGAGCTGCAAGATCTCACAAGAGACATGGAATGCCCTTCAAACATCCTTCTCATCAAGCACTAGAGCTAGGAAGAATCAACTCTCGATGGAACTTACCACACTCAAGAAGGTGCCAAAGTACAGTGTGACTGACTTTGTGACAAAAATGGACTTAGTAGATCAACTTGGAAGCATTTGAGAAATTATTAAAGAGGAGCAGATAGTGAGAAAAGTAATCAATGGAATCAAGGTCGATGATAAATGGGAAGCCTTCACCACAGCAATGGACTTATAGATAGATAGATACATCGATCGTCAATGGATGGATAGATGGATGGATAGATAGATAGATAGATAGATAGATAGATAGATAGATAGATAGATAGATAGAT